>JARLTB010000186.1:10567500-10910000 GCA_030141615.1 Unio pictorum | reverse complement strand
TTGTTTGATTATCAAGTGATTCAATAGCAACGGTTTAAGCTGATCAACTTTTTATAAATATATATTGCCACGTTACTGCATTAATTTTGTGGTAAAACGAAACAACATTATGCCTAACGCATAACACCACGTAACAGAAAGTTCCTTTATTTAAGACCCATTACCTATCAGTTACTGAATTACACAGCACGAGAACCATATGTGATGTCATTGAACTGGCGAGATTCTAGTACATAATGCAGTTTAAACTGTTACAACATTATCATTCGCTCTAACGTTGATCCAGATTGTTTTACGTTGAATCCTGAGGTACTTGATATTATTTTGTTTCCCAGATCAATTACTTATAGCATACCACCCACTATGAATATGAAATCATACAAATTAAAAGAAATCTAAACGTTGTAGCAAATCAAAATCAATATGGATCTTCTTGAAAATGACAAATTTCGAACCCTAACGACTACAGCTTAAAGCATTTTGACCTATTAGCTAGAATTAAATATTGGCACAATAAATATCCGAGGTACATTCCTGTACATAATTATATGATTATGTTTTTAATCTGATTGTCAAAGCCTTTGCAAAAAACAATTCAGGTCTTGAATTAAAACAAATAACTGATTGTGCCGAAAATATATTTCCTGTAGTAAATATTGTATGGGAGATGCACACTTGACAGTAAACGTCGACTTTTTTAAGACTTTTTGTTAACAAAAAGATGTGGAAAATGTTATCGGTTGATGCATCAAGCACTAGAGCCAATTAATGTTCAATTAATGTTGAATTGCACTTTATAACAATTCCTTTTGTAACTCCTTATGTTATTATATCTATACTATCTATTCAATTTTGCAATTTTAATCAAGCTATTGATAGTTAATGCTTTTACCCAAATATCAAAATTCTGCTAAGATATTAAGATTGTAAGATTGTAAATTGTGTATGATCTACAAGTCGTTAGGAGCATTCCATACAAGACCGCTTGATGTATGTAAAGTATGAAATGAATGGGACCAATTAGTAGTGACAGATAGTTAAATCGTTAGTCAGCTTCGCCTTAGCAAATATAATTTAGGTGTAGCTTGTGTTGCATTCTGGACATAGCTCCATTCACGAGTATTAACATTTATCAGATATGCATAGATTTCTTCATTTAAATTGCATTCCGTGGCACATTATTTAATAATACTTTCATAACCGATGATAGCAAAACAATTAGGATCTGCCCACACATTGGGTGTGTTTTTAAATAATGATTTTTGTTTATTTGCGAGATATCGTCGTATAGTTAAAATAGATACAATACAATCTTGGTCAGTTTGCACATTGTACCTTATCATGCCTGAATGGCAGTTGCCTTCAAGCAATGAGATGATATTTTTTGTGTTTTTGAATTTTGTTATCTGACAAAAACGATACACACTACAGAGAATGCATACGCAAGCCCGCATCCGCTACATATACGAAGCTCGAGGATATGTTTTGTTCCGTAAACTTTGCATGATGAAATAAGAATGAATAAATGATAAATGTTAGAATAGTTACTTTTATTCTATTTTCAAACAAATGTTTGTTCATCAGTTTTTTTGTACCGTGCCGGGCCGGGGTGGGGTGTGCGGTGGGGGGCACAAATTCAACACAAAGTTAGTTCCTTTCTTATTTGTCAGGAATAATGGAGTAGATATGTTTGACCATATTGTAAAGTAATGACAAGCTGTCAATTTACGCTTGCACACAAAGCCAACTTTAAGAATAAACAGAAAACAATGAATTTAACATCAACATTAAATTGACAAAATGCTCTACATTATCCTCTCTCTCTCTCTCTCTCTCTCTCTCTCTCTCTCTCTCTCTCTCTCTCTTCTCTTACACTTGTAATCGAGTGTGAAATTTATGCAGCAAATTAAATATATTTGTTATAATATCTTATAATGCTATACTTAAAAACATGTATCTATAAAATATTACCTGTTTGGTATTATTTTTTATAATCAATATTAATAACTTGATCGGCAAACT
Organism: Unio pictorum; assembly: GCA_030141615.1. Classification (NCBI taxonomy): domain Eukaryota; kingdom Metazoa; phylum Mollusca; class Bivalvia; order Unionida; family Unionidae; genus Unio; species Unio pictorum. The sequence goes on along the minus strand of JARLTB010000186.1, from coordinate 10,907,978 downwards.
TAAATTGAGAATGTTGTTGTGCAGTTGCATATGCTTTATTAGCATTATAAATAAATGTATATACATTTTTTGACTAGAACCAGCAAGATATACCAATTTGTTTTCTCTTATATGCAGGTACGTTACGAAGTATGATTAATTATTCCTTTTAAAGAATATCAAGATAATTTGGCTTCTTGAGAGTTAGTTTCCCCTCCCCCACCCCCACCCTTAAAATATGTTCCTAGAACCGATCTTACTTAGTATACACTTGTTGTTTGAAGAAAAATAAATTGTTAAAACTATTGTTAAGTTCGGCCGACATGTCTTTTGTCTTTCGAGTTTGGCCGATTAGTTTTGGGCCTATGTTTTAGTAAAATTAATAAGATTGACATTTTCTCTAAATTGTATTTAAGTAATGTTTCACTCATTTATATTAAAGTAATTTTCTAAAATATATTAAGATTAATTTCATTCATTTCTAAATCACAACTATATATTAATGGAATAAAAGGGAATGATGTTACAAGCAAAAGGCAATGTACATTGTTGTGTGGAATAAAATTGAATGCTACTACAAGCAAAAGGCAATGTACATTGCTGTGCTGTATAAATCCAGTAAGAGTCAGTAAGCTATAAAATTATACATTGGATGATTTCCAAGGCAGTGACTAAGAGCTTGAATCTAACTTTCTGTCGAATGACGTAAAAACAATTTGGTTCTTATGTAATGGAGAGCAGAGCATCTTTTAGATGGATGAAGTATACACCAGTATAACGAGGGATGGCCATATCTGGTCATGCCGTGCGCCCAGATACATATAAATAAGCGCGCAAATTGCCCAGGTCAATTCCACTCATCCAGAAGCTAGAAAAGACTTCTATGTCTCATTACAGGTTATAACTGTATATGTCGTAAACTTCTTTTAGAAATAGGCATTTTTAATGTTTGAGATTTTAATGGTAAAGTTCATATGTTTGCAACAGTGTTCACTGAATTGTTTTATTTATAATACATTGTAATTGAAAGGTTTAATTGTTTTAAAGAATTCATATTTAATTATATTTATGGTAATATTTATTGTAAAGACGAATTCGCTACCAATTTCATGTTTAGATTTAATGTTGAAATAAAGTATTCTTTAAGTAACAGAGAATAATATCTAGCAACATATTTCAAATCAATATTCTATTTTAAAATGAGTAAAATACATTTCTTTAAATTGATTGTTGCATTAATTGCAGCTATTACATTTTATACTTCTGGTTATCATGAAATTGATCGAGATTTAACTATTTGTATTATATTCTAAAAGGCAGAAATTATACAAATAAATGAAGATGGAAAGCTTAAAAGTAAAGTGTAATTTTAAATGTATTTCATGTATTTTGAATATAAGTTTATAGATGTGTTTCTAGAATATAGTAATATATATGTGTTGATTATTTAAATAAAATTCCTCTCATCCAGAAGCTAGAAAAGACTTGTCTCACTCATTACAGATGTAGCTGTATCTCATCGTCGTAGTGACACCATTTTTAAGGAGCTCATTCATTCTTCTCTTCTCTCTATCATTCCGGATTCCAAATTTAATGCATCAATAAACATTCTTCGTAAAAACTTCACATGAAAGGCCGAATTTTCTTTGCGCCGATTTGACTATGATGAAAAGGACAAACGTTTGTCAGTAACATGTATAGATTTAATATTAATTATACGTACGTAGTTGCCGAAAGTTGCAATAATTTATAAGAGCTTTGCACTGAGGTGCATATTTTAGGAACCCGGTGTACCATACATCTTTTATGTACAATTGCCTTGATAGTTTTATAGGTACTGATACTTAGAAGAGTGGATAACAAATATTGTATTCATGTATGAAGTCGACTTTGTAATATGTCTAAGGTAACCGTAGAAGTATCGTAATAATTCATTCTAGTTTACGAATTGTTGCTTGGTACATTCAGTTTAATTTTAAGATTGCCAAAATAATATTTAATCATAAGTGGCAGTTAATACCAAGTTCTTTGTAAATAGAGCAAACGTTACACACACACACACACACATATGTATATATATATATATATATATATATATATATATATATATATATAAAAGACTCGTACTTACATATAATTTTTCAGCATATAATAACATATTTATCTTTAGCTAGAAGTGATGGTAGACATTTCGTTTCAAAATGTGTTATACAGGAAACACGTATATGATTCATGTGAATGACATGATCTGTTTTAACACTAAAATACTTTAAATATCCTTATTACTCTTTTGTACATGATAAATAATTATTAACATTTCTAGACGATTTTATTTCTAGGTGATTTCAAAGTTGTCCACATTTTCACTCAGGACAGACTGATGAATGTCAAAAGTATAGATTAAACATAATATTTTGATTGAGTTTCAAGACCGTATTGAGTGCGTTCCACAAATTAGATGCTACACGATGAATAATTGTACATGCATAGTCAGGAGTTACATAGTCTTTCAGTGTACGTTGATCTGAAAATACACTTAATCATATTGTGCAATTGTCAGTTAATATTTGTATATATTGTAAGACATACGTTAGGAGGAACTGATTCAAACGTGTTGCATTCGTTGCTGGAAGGACTTGTTACAAATATCCCTGATAGCCAAATCTATGTATTTATTATTTTCCTAAGATTAACACTAATTGCTTCATAAATGAGCGAATACACACCTGATTTGTGCCGTCATCTCGACGTTGGTTTTTAAACATGTCATCCGATAAAACCTCGCAATGTTAGTGTGTGTACATGTCACATGATAGCTTGCAAAATTAATGTGAAGCAAATTAAGTATTAAAATACCACAATGAAGAAGCTTACATAGTGCCGTAGGATACCTATGTCAGCAAGTGATATTATATACGTATAAGCCTATCGTGCGATGATGTACTGTTAAAACCTTCATAAATCTACAACTAAATGTATACCACCCAACAGGTATTATCATGCTTGGGTGTTAAATCACCTATAACAAGTATGAAATTACGAGTTTGACATTGCAAGTTCATATATTTAATTTTGCAGATGGTGTTTAAAATGTTTTGAACATGTTGTAAAATGTTTCGGAACCATAGTGTATATGTGCAGTATGGATTGAAATAATCTAAATATGATTAGAGTTCGTCATAAAAAGCAGACCAGTCTACTAAACTCAGTGTTTTACTGAGGAATACAATTTCCAGATCAATCGCAAAACGATCAATGTAAGCAACTTCGTACATTGTTACATTTTAACCATAAAACACAGATTAGACTACTTTCTCTTAGCTTGTCAAGAGGAAACGTTTTGAACCAATAACAAAATTTCACAACCCGTTTCTAAAAATACATTCCTTACTACGGTAAATAAACCGCAACACAATGGGTGCAATCTAGTAAGCTATTTACACGCAATTTAATGTATCATAACTGCTTTTTAACTCGTTTTTATTCCAAGTACATGATATCTTAGAATAATATTAAGGCATATATTTGTAGATATCTAGAGTAAGGCTGCATAATTTCAATATCGTGTTTATTAGAACTATAAATAATTGTAAAATTTCAATATCATTTGTATGAAGACTATACATACAATATATTCTTTCATACCTTATTATAATCCTATTGTTGGTCTTCCTTTTGTATATACTTCTATATTTTGATGAAAGGTTTGACCAAATGCTAATTTGGTCTTCAAATGTAAGAAGCGAGGATAGTCGTTATTTTTGTGTTAGTTTTTAAGATAGCTGGAATGAGAGTAGCAAATTATCATTAAAACAAGAAAGTACGAATAACTCTGTTAATAGTGGCACGCACACGCTGTTCATTTGACTATTAAAACAGCACCAGTCCTCAATTGCTAAGACGTCACTTTAAATTGATATAAATACAAACATTTAAAATTCTTTGTGAAATATCTACACTACACGGTAACAAATGTGTTGGTCCAGCATGCATAATTCTTTTTAATACAGTTTTGTATTGTACATAACAGACCATTTCTTTTACAGTTTTACAAGTTTACTTGTATTTGTCATCATATTACCATTATTGTGCTGGCGTGGCGTTGAATGCTAATATAGACATACGTAGAAACAGAGACGCATATTCTAATATCGGTTAAGAAGGTGAACCAATGTAAATTTAAATCATACTAAATAGTTCTTATTAATACGATAAAATAACTATTATCACGGTAATTCGAAACGGTTCAGTAATACGAACATAAATTTCTGAATAATTAACTTGAAGGACAATATACAACAGTTATCCCGATTCCGTTGAATGACGAGACGCTTTGCTGTATTTAATGACATGTCAGTTTAAAACGATAATGTGGTGACATAAGTAGATCGGATAAATACATTCTGTTAGTTTACAAGTGAACAAAACCCAGGACGCAATGTACATATATCTGGAACATTTTTGGATATGATTAAAAGAAAAATGTTTATTGTTATCAACGCAATCTGGCTGTTGCATATTCAGACGCGAATTTTATCTGATCTGTCTCTACAAAAAGCAGCAAAAATGTATGTTCAAAATGGCAAAAGTGTTTCAGTAAAAGGCGACTTAATAACGAAACCTTCCTAAGACCTACTAATACTCTTGATTGCTTGTAAATGACACATACATAGTACACTTTCTTTTCATCTTTTGGAATAAGAAAGCACGGACGACGTTAGTATGATAAACTGCCATAACAATCTCATTAACACCTGTACTATGATGGTACATATGTTGGATAAGATGCACGATACTTTTTTTAAAGCCGTATTATATTACATAAAAACAAACGCTCGAAGAGCGTAACGGTAGAGATAAAGTGTCATGCATACTAAATTCACATTTTGTGTATACTTAGTATAAGAGACACATTTTCAAATGCCGGATAAGTAGGATAGCCCATGTAAATATTCGTCTTCCTAAATAGTTCTTATTATTTTGATAAAGAAGCTATTATTACGGTAACTGGGCACGGTTTGGTAATAACAACATAAAGTTCTGATTAATTAACATTCAGGACAATATCTAACAGTTATCTCGATTCCGTTGAATAACGAGGCTCTTTGTTGCATTTGCGAAACATAATGGGGTGACATAAGTATAAACGTATTCCTTCTTCTATGTTCACAAGTAAACATCATGACGCAAAACGCATATATTTGGCAAGTTGTTGGATGTTATTAACATACAACCTGTGTGGGTTTAAAAAGCAAGTGTCATTAGGCTGTCGCATATTCACACGCGTATTTTAACTATCTCTACAAACAGTGGCCCAAAATGTATGTTCAAAATGGTAAAATAGTTTCAGTATACGACATCCTAATAACACAATATTCGTATCGAAAGCATTTCATCTCATCAGATCTTATTTCTTGAAATTGGCATAGTCATACAATAGCAACTAGCTTATTTCCGTATTGGATAATATAGTAAACTCATTGCATGTGGAAATCGTAACTTCAAATCTGCAGTGTTTCAGTTTGTTTATACTATTTAATTTTGCATTCTTTTCTTAAAGGCACTCACATTTATTTGATCGATCAGAGAGAGAGAGAGAGAGAGAGAGAGAGAGAGAGAGAGAGAGAGAGAGGAAACAAAAACACAGCAAAGGCGTACTTTAATTAATATCGTTGTTTTTATGAGTGTTTAACGCTATTTTACAGTTTCAAAAGTCTTATCATTAAAACAACGAAGGTATTCAAGTGTTTTTAAATGTAACCTATATTTGTTATTTAACTATAATCTTATTTCTAAAACTACTTCAAAAATTGTTCATTAATATTTGAAATAATGGACATTGCAAGGAAACCTTGCTGGCAAAGACCTTCAATTCTCTTCTTTGGTTTAAATGCCAAGTAATTTACATCCTACTCGTCCAATGGAAATAAAGTAAAATAACTAATTTAAAATGATAGTTTACCAAATAATCTCATATAACATCTGCACTACGTGAATACATATGTTGGTCTAGGTTAAACGATATTGGGTTAATGCGGTATCATATTACAAACAATACAATACCAAGAGTAACAAAATTCCCTCATAATAATTTCCTATTTTTATTGCTGGATAATGAGACTCTATTATCCTTGTTCCTCGTGATTACTTATATTAATTTGTATATCTAGCATACCTCAAGTCTGAAAATCTCTTCAGTTTATTTCACCTACAAATATGGTTCGAACTTCGCAGAACTTGTTTTGGAATGAATCGATGTTCTTTAACTCTTAACTGTAAATGTTGACTTTCTTGTTCCTCTCGCATTGCTTCCAAGATTTACATTTATAATTATGACGGAATGATTGGTTCTTTGACCAGATATTTTTTCCTTCACCACTTGTGATTGCTAAAAACTACTTCCAACTTATAATTAAATCTCCATTATTTTATTGTTGACGTTTCATATACCAAAGTTTAATTTATAAATATATTGTTGTATTGTTTCCTTTATTTGTACAATGCGCTGTTTCGATTGGATGCAAGACATATATCAATGCATTTGAACTATTAAGATAATTATAGTTTACAAAAATGTCCTACATTAGGAAAATAAGTGAATAAATATTTTCAGGATCGAGCACAAATTTAAATCAATACAGACAATAATAATTAACGTTTCAACCTTGTTCTAATTTTTTTTGTTAGAAAGTCTCGAATAGACATTATTTTATACCATCATTATTGACTGCTGAGATTTATTTCGCTTGTCTTGGATCAGCTAAAATCAATTATCAATTTTATTATCGCTTTCTGTGTCATTCATTTTCAATTTAAAATTACTTTTAAAAGTAATCGACACTCCTCCACTTTTACTATTATTGAAAATCAAAGCTAAGTCTTGTCCTCAATCTATTTATCTTTCAAACAAATCTTATTATATTATTTCCTATAAACATGTTGACAATTGACAACTAATCCATACTGTAATATTATGAAGAGACATATATTTTCAAGGACGAATATGTGTTATAAACAATTCTGAGATTCAACGATAATGTTCAAAGATAGGTTTTGGATTGCATTAAATTGTATATCTCGGATACCTCAAGTTTGAAAATCTTTTTTTCTGTTTATTTCCGCTGCATATATGGTTCGAATTTCGCAGAAAGTATCTGTAATTAATGCAATATATATATATATATATATATATATATATATATATATATATATATATATATATATATATATATATATATATATATATATATATATATATATATATATATATTGTTATCTCCTTACGGTACATGATTACATTTCTTTTTCATCTCTGATTGCTTCGAAGGTTTAGCTTTATAATTATGATGGAATGATCGTTTTTATGACCAGCAGCTATGGCTTCAGCAGTTGTGATAATTTAAAAGTTACAACTTACAATTTAATCAATCTATCCGTTTGTTTCCTGACGTCTCCTATGACAAAAATTATTTTAAGTATATGTTTGCAAACTTTCTCTTATTTTAATTTAAATTGACTGTTGCAACTGGAAGCAAGAAATACAGCAATGCATTTGAAAAATTAACAAAATTATAGATTTAAACGTCTTACATTAAGAATATAGTTGTATATATCTTTTCAGGATATTAACACAGATTTAATCATTACAGGTAATTATAATTGACTTTTGCATATGTTGTACAATATCGTATTGTCACTTATTTATATCATGAATATTTACTAGTGAGATTTATATCGCATGAATTGGGTCACCGACAATCAGTTAAGAGTTATATTGACGCTTTCTGCGTCAGTTATTTAAATTTAAAATTACTTTAAAAACTAACTTATACCCGTCTACTGCTCTATTATTTAAAAACCAAAACTACGTTTTGTCGTCATTATGTTTATTATTCAAATTAATAGTATTATTATCTTTTTATAAAGATGTTGACCATTGACAAACTAAACCAGTCTGTTAGCACTATCTGGAGGAACAATAACTAAAAAATATACATACTTGATCGATAATCAACTCAATATTAAAATTGAGAAACGAAATTGTGCAAGCTTGAAAATTAATTTTTGTGTCTATCTAATATAAATCAATTGAACAGTTTTGGGTGAAATAAACCCTGATATAAAGTATTGTTCTAGCAGCAGCAGCAGTAGTAGTAGTAGCAGTGTGTGTGTGTGTGTGTGTGTGTGTGAGAGAGAGAGAGAGAGAGAGAGAGAGAGAGAGAGAGAGAGAGAGAGAGGGGTGGGGTGGGGTGAGGCAAAGAGAGACAGCAATTAAAAAACCATATGTATTTTGACATTATTGACATTATCATTTTAGGAATTATCAAGTTTCAAAATATTGACAACAGCTACGAGTATTATGGTAATGCTATGAGTGTATTAACAAATCAAACTTTAGTGTCACATTATCAAACGGAAACATGTTTCTTTCAGATACTATTCCATTGTTACAGGAAACAGTATATTGTCGAGTCAACTACTCGTATTTGATTAAGAACAAACTTCCGATTCTTATACAAACTTATCAACGAATTATTTACATCAATAAAGAACAAATCAATTCAATATTAAATTATGCCAAGTTTTCAAATAAGATTATATGGAAGTAGAGAAAATGGATTAGCACGTCACTTAAATAACCGACGTTTTGAAAAGTTCGAAGGATTATTGTTCTGATTTATTGCGAAAACAAGATCACATGACAGACCCTATAAAATAACGTTTCTTGATTTAAATAAAAATTATTTCACGAACGTGGACTTTAAATTATCATATATAATCTTCAAACTAAATAATAACACTATTATCCAAAATTCAGCATATTGTTCACAGCATATAAATATTAAAAATGATTCGATTGGAAGATTAAAATACATTATATTTCACACAAACTCACCCTAGTAGAAACCTTCAGTTTATAATCGTTTTCATTTTATATGATAATCAATGGTATATGGTGTATCAGTGGGAACGATTAATACCGCTACAGAAGCGATAACGCTTTCACTGATACATTACTGATATCACATTGTGTGTAACTCTCTTTGACAAATTTAGAAAATATATTCAATTCTTTTTCAAGTCGAGCAACTTTTATTTCCCCATTGAGACCTATTTAATAAAAGTCTGTTTCTCTGTTTCTCTCTCTCTTACAATTTAGGCATGGCGTTCCAGCTGGACTGTACAGTGGTTTATGATAACTTGATGACATATTAGTTATTCAGTATCACCTAAAAGATACCTTTACAATTTTAAAACAAACGTCAACAGCTTTTAGGGAATAAGTTGTTGATTTTGAAAACCTAAGGGCACTATGTGAATCTAAAAACATGAAACTTTCAAAGTTATACTTAATAACCACAGTTATATAAAAAATGAAAATAATAACTGTCATATTATGAAGAAGAAAACAACTTTTCTGCATAACAGCGTGAAAGATTAGATGCCTCATTTATGCATGATGAATACATTGATTCTTTGGTATGGCGTTCCGTTCCGACTGATTTCTTCTGCAAAAGTAAATTTCTTTCCAGTGGGGAATGTCATCAAGACCCTGGAATGGTATTGTATATGTTTAATTATATGAGCCAGGACTTTACCAGATCAATCATAAATATTTCTCTATTTATTATCAATGAATCGAAGATTATTATCTAACTTTTTGACTCTGACATTTGTCATTGAGGTGTTAGACTGAAGCCAGTAACACTTTGGTTGTATAAAAAGTATAAAAAATATAATATGTAGTTTGGTATATTTGCATTTTAATTTTTAAAAAGCGTAGTGCAAAGATATAATGTGGTATATCTAGGTTTGTTATGCCGCCACACTGGTAGGCATGCTATTATGGTTGAGGTGGGGAGCTCCAAATATATTATTTAAATTACTATAGACGTCCCACACTTTGTAGGAACTGATATTAGTGATAGAGAGAGGTTCCCAACAAAGCACCCAATCAGCGATGCGGAAATTTAAATTATTCAGTACACATCAAAGTGCAATTAAATGTAATAACAATTCAATGCAATTGAATTGTCTAATGATAATAATTTCCCAATCACTATTGTTCCTTATGGCCAAATGATAGCCTAATGCATCATTTGATTTATAGTGTGAGATAGCTTTTCCACCTGTCCTTGTTTTCCTACTCAGATGTATCTCTCACATCCCGCCATTGCCTGCTCTTGCTGTCCTTGCGAGTTCCCTCCTACAGGCCCGCACCTAGGAGGGGGGGGGGGCAACCATGGCACTTGTCAGGGGCCCGAGCTAGATAGGCACATATACGCACATATTTGAAACACGAAAAGGGGCCAGAACTTTGTCAGCTACGAGGGGCCCAGAATTTCCTAGGTGCGGGCCTGCCTCCTAATACCTTTTTCTCCTTAACTGCTCCTATTCCAATGCCTCATCCTCGTCCTCGACTCCTTTTCCCACTAGCCTTTAATTCACAATCGAAGTTTTCATTAGTCAGTATTCTGTCTTCCCGCTTTCGTGTAAAAACAAGGAGGTTAGCATATTTCTTAACCATCTCGTCCCACACGAGCCAATACTCCATCATCAGATAAAGGCTATTACATTCGAACACATCAAGGCGTTTAGCATTTGTATCTAATTATGTGTGGCTTGAGTGTTCAAAATATCTCGTACATCTCTACAAAATATATATTTAAGATAGAGAATTAATTAACGATTCTTTAAAATGTTGTTGTATTCGCCAATACTGCCACATTTCATAGCAACTTTCACGAAAATCAATCTCTCACCGTCACCACCAAGAAAATTTAATTTCACTGTTAAATCTGTCAAGTATTTTTGAAGTGTTACTATAGTCATCTCTGCTGAAAACGTGCTCTCATTTCTTTTCACCTTTTGCAATATCGCTTTCTACTACATCGGCGCTGATGATATCAAATCTATGTTTACACAAGTTATGGGATTCATTAAATCTTTTCAAGTATTCGCCGATTTTAATATATTTTGCAAACATATCAAAACATTAATTATAGTAAAATCTATTTTCACGTTTCAAATCTGTTAGACATTGTTGAAATGGTACCGTAATGGTTTCGTCTGTGTCGTAACCTTGCTTTCCTTGCATTGAAAACTGAATTAACCTTTTAATAGTATATGATACGGTGGAACTATACGTTCTTAAACTTCATCAACTGATATACGAATCATGTACGATCTTCTATCTTTACTTAACCTTCTCTATCCTTCATTTGTTAAACCTGTAATATTGCTGATAGTAAAAGGTCCACACTAATTTGTCACAACTAGCTATAAGTAAGACGACTTCATTAGATCACAATTTTATACGGTCTTATACGATACTTGTTACAGAGTTATAATTGCTAATGTAAGCAGCAAACATACAATCATTTGTATCATCTCCCCAAAACGCGAGTGACCGTCTTGAGGTTTGCTGTTCTTTAATCAAGTTGTTTGTTTTGATCAGTGTATCTCAGACATGATTTGATAAACTGTTCAAATTAGTACAGATATTGTAAATTTGCTTAAGATTTAATCTTTTCTATATCTATCGGATAAACTTGTTTGACATGACGGCAGTGTGACTCTTGTTATTGAAATTTCATAAGTGTTTTGTGTATGTTTAAAGAGTAATGTAAAATATAATAAAGTAGTTTCAATGTGTAAAAAATCTTTTTCAGTGCCATAATGTTTAACTTTTTAAATATTTGTAACATGTATTGGATAACGGTGTTATACAAAGGTTGTAGTACTAACATCAGTTTGTATTCTAGTTAATATTTAATATTTGATGTTAAGTGTTTATTTGCCGCATGATTAAAAGCTTAACTATTTCTCAGTCACGAGACTCATATTCATTCAGACACTGAAATGATTTATGGAATTGTAAAGTATTCGTATTTGTAATACATTTTTGTACAAGTGATTTATATTATTACAATCGTGACAACTGCATATTCAGATAATAAGTACTACTTTGTGATTTTGGTTTTGGTTTTGACATAATATACAATGTTTTGAAAGAAATCAGTAGATTTCCTTAGTGGAATGAGATTTATTTTTATTATTTTGGACCTTAAAAGGTCATATATTTATTGCGTTTTGAACGCTGGAAATGCACGAAAAGAGTGTCTAAACATTATACATGTTGGATGTCTTTAAGTTCTAAAAGTGTTGTGTCTGTTAATCAACGTAACACCGGTATATTACTTGTGCGAAAAGTTGAATATAATAGCCTCAAAAATAACCAGCACCACTGTATTGCACTTATGAATTAAATAACGGTTTTCCTCATTCAAACTCTTGTGAAGATGTTGTCTTCAGATAACATAATATGATACGTCTCTTATGGTATCAGATATGATGGATTGCATCAAAATATACTCGTGGTTTTAAATAGCATAGAAGAATGAGTCCGTCTATCACATATTTAATGTTCGCAATACAATGTTCAAAATCATTTTGGCATAGAATATAAAACTTAAAAAGCCATAAATGTACAACGCGATGACGCTCACATTGTAAAAGAAATGTAATACCTTGATAGCGAATGTGTCATGCTTTGAAAACAAAACAGACATATGTTGTATCAAAATCGAAGTTTTATTTAGTTAACATCCAGAAAAGTGCATTTTATGTAATCTAAATAAGACAGATAATAAATATTAATAATGTGGGACAAATATACTTGACGCAGTATAACATGTTTCATCATCTGCATTTAGGGACATGTGATACAAATTAGCCGCCGAAGCATACACACCCACCCATTTATTGGTGAAATGATAAGAAGTTTAAGTATTTTATTTTCGCAGAAGTAAGAGTGGTATGCTAACAAGGTGAATTTTTAAATATAATTGACCATGTCGACATCTTTTCTATAAGTATATCGTAAAAAGTACGTTCTCCTTATTACCAATACATTAATCTCGTACGTTAATTTATTGGTCTTATACTATCACATCAAATTATTAAGACATAAATCATAATGTATGTATCTTTCAATTTTTGAGTTGGTTTTGATTTTCATTAATTAGAATTTGTATATGTACTTTATGCCTGTCTGTCTCATTCTGTTTCATTTTTAAAACCAAAGTCCATGTTAGAATGCAAAATTTGATTGATAACAATTCAGTCAACTAATATTCATAATAGTGGACTGGTACGAAACATCTTCGCTTTTTAACCTATATAGCGTGTAATTCAGTGCTCTAAATTTGCATAATGCAAACCATTATCAGCTTTTTCGTGAAATTAAATGCAGCACATCATATGAAAATATATTTGTAATGATCGAGCAAACAAAGATAAGTGGTCCTATTCTCGACATTTCTACAATATTTATTGTGAAAGGTTTTCGATTTTATAATAAATACAGTGCTACATACAACAGGATATGATGTGTATATGAGTAACAGCAAATTAAATTTGTTGATATTTAGCCAGTTGGTAGAGTTCACTATTTCTCTAAATAAATGACGTTTTTTGTTAGCGCCGACTTTTTCTTTTTCCGTATATGATAGTTTTCAATGATTTCGATTTCGATTCTTAGCGACATGTATGTCACAGTACAACAATAGATCGGACCCGTATTTCCAAACGTGTCATCTACAATAACTGATTTTTCATTTGCATCATAGTCATTGTGGCTGAAACATGAATATTCGATGTATCGTTTAAGTGATTACTACAACTATTTGTACAGACTCTTGCGTATTATTTCCTTCCACATCATGACGGTCAATATATCATTTTTAAAGACAGACACTATTCTTTTCTTAACAATCACAATCACTCTATGTACAATCTCGATAAATGATGCATATATGTATCATAATTTAACACTTTAAACAAAGGCCAAGAAAGAGAAAAAAGTACCAACCTTGCCATGCACATCTAGCTTCGCATCAAATTATGACTTACTTTAATAGTGTGGCTACTTTAGCTCTTGTCTCTCTTCATATTGCTACACTTCACTCTAATGAGTTATTACAGTAATATAGCAGCATTGGATAAAGTCATTCATTACATTGAAATCTAAGACGGTAATTTCATAAATGTCTTACAACCCCATTAAAACAGTCACAAAAGTGTTATAAACGTGATTTCTCTAAAACGATGACAACAAAGAAATGTGGCTGTGGGGATATCATGATTATTTAGTTGCTTTAGTAGTGAAAAAAAACGTAGCGTGTTGTGATAGCAACTGACACTGTACTGGATTACTGAAAATCTAGTCTTAATATAATACACTTAATTTTGTTTGTCAACTATAAAGATTTTTAAATAGGATGAAAATTAGTTAAAGTTAAACATAATAATAGATGCTGGAACTATCGCCTGATTACGGTAAATACAATTTATACATGTGCATCTGACCTATTGACGATTTCAACGACGCATTTGTAAATTGGACATGAAAAGTGGAAGTTTTAGAGATTTAGAGGAGATCATACGCATGTACTAGAGATTATATTTAACAGATGTCATCGATTCATATTAAACATACTGAGCTTCATTTGATTCAACACATATGTCGTTCCAAGATGGCTACTATAATTGCTGTGTATAGGTCACCGAGCATGGGCAAGATATGTTCAGCATATTTCACGTGTACGGAGAATAATATGAGTTATCAAATTGCGCTTCAGCAATGGGTTTTGGATAAAGGTTCAAAAACGAATCGTCCCCTAATGATAATTTCCAACAAATATATCCTTTTAGTTGCAAATAATAATTATCTTTGGATATAGTATGGATAAGGTAAAGTTTTTTCCAATATATTTCCAACATCCAACACATTTTCAACAATATTCCAACGTTCAACACTTTGTCAGCGAAATTCCAACTGTACTGTAGTTAATGCGGGGAAAGTTCTAATCGGTAGCAGAGCATAGATGCAATAGAGTTTGAAGCCCAGATTCGTTGGGGATGACCAAAATCACGAAATTACCAGGTTTAAGAGTCAATAAAGCAGGACAGATGCCTCTTGTGTAAGTTAGTTTCCTGCATAATATACATACATATATATATATATATATATATATATATATATATATATATATATATATATATATATATATATATATATATATATATAACATTAACAATTATGTTACTTAATGACTTTTAAGATGCATATAGTTAATGGTGTCATTTAAGTATATAAAAAAAACTACGATTTAAGTATTCTTCTAAAATAACCTTTATATATCTTCGAAGATTTCACCTAAAATCCATTTTCATGACATATTTATTTAGTTCCTGCTCTTTGAAAAAGTTTATTTGCAAGTCAGACCTGTACAAATTGGGTTTAGCTTATCACTGTTGACCATTTTAGCCACTTTCCGCCTCTTTCGTATTAATAGTGTGTGTTCATATTGAATGAATCTAATTTCTCTTCAAATACGACACTTGTATTAACATTACTTGCACGTGACCCTTTATTGAAAATAATTATCTTTTAATATCACATCTGTTCAATTATATAAACTTATTTGTTATCATTGAATGTATATATGTATCTTCAAATATTACACTTTCTTTGACTGACGCTCCGGATCTGATAAGCATATTTCCGATCGTGGAAAGGGACAACACTCTTTTCTGTGTTTTAAACAGTCAAGCTCTAGTTGTCTCTTTTGATTTATTGCAATCCTATTAATTCCAGTGGACCTTATCTAAGAGAAAATTTTGTGATCAAGTCGTTTTCTACAAAATTGTATATTATAAGGTCAAAGAAAATTGGTCAATAGTACCTTCCTATTTTTTTTTCAGTCAGTTATCAATACTAACCTAAATAGTTCCTAAGTCACACAGATACAGTTGGAAGGATGTATCGTCCCCTGCACATTAGTGACTACAACCATATATTAGCATCAAACATACAAGAATAGTACCCGAAAGTCAGATCTGATGTCAAAGTTTGCATCTCCAACACCGTGACATATATCTGTGAATCAAGTTAATTGCTGCATATTCACATCACATCATTGCTGTATAATTTATTTGAATCTTGCATCTTAAACAAATATTTATAATAAAAGAATACTCATGGCTGACTTATGCTTCTATTTCAGATAATTGCATAGTGTGTTTTTAACAGATAATGTGTCAGTAATGTCTAGGGTTGTTTTATCTAAAAGTAAAAGAGAAGCAAAGTACCCAACGGTCACAACCCCTTACGTTTTGTATGGTGTTAGAATTGGAATCCAGGATTAGTGTCCAGCGGCGACCAGTATAGGTCACAGCTGATATCCAGTGATTGAAATGACATTAACTGTAGCCCAATGATTTTACATAGCTCCAGATACAAAAAAGAGTTCACAAAATATTTTAAACCATGGAAATTAAACGGCATAATAAATTTAAACTTGCAACTGTTGACATTTGTAATGGATATGAGAGCTTAACATTTTACGTGAAAAAAAGGATAATACAAGCATTGTAGCTGTATGTATATATAGGTCAGTTTAAAATGTCAAATTAAAATTGAAATGCATTAATCAAGTACAAAGTAACAAGTGAACTCTGTACAGAGAAAAAATATCTGATTTTATTTCTGACAGAGAAGTAAGGTCAAGAGAACACGGAGGGTAGTATTACCACATGTAAGAACATTGCATGAAACAAAGCCACCAACATACATCAACAGTCCAAACACGGAGGGTAGTATTACCACATGTAAGAACATTGCATGAAACAAAGCCACCAACATACATCAACAGTCCAAACACGGAGGGTAGTATTACCACATGTAAGAACATTGCATGAAACAAAGCCACCAACATACATCAACAGTCCAAACACGGAGGGTAGTATTACCACATGTAAGAACATTGCATGAAACAAAGCCACCAACATACATCAACAGTCCAAACACAGAGGGTAGTATTACCACATGTAAGAACATTGCATGAAACAAAGCCACCAACATACATCAACAGTCCAAACACAGAGGGAAGTATTACCACATGTAAGAACATTGCATGAAACAAAGCCACCAACATACATCAACAGTCCAAACACAGAGGGAAGTATTACCACATGTAAGAACATTGCATGAAACAAAGCCACCAACATACATCAACAGTCCAAACACGGAGGGTAGTATTACCACATGTAAGAAAATTGCATGAAACAAAGCCACCAACATACATCAACAGTCCAAACACGGAGGGTAGTATTACCACATGTAAGAACATTGCATGAAACAAAGCCACCAACATACATCAACAGTCCAAACACGGAGGGTAGTATTACCACATGTAAGAACATTGCATGAAACAAAGCCACCAACATACATCAACAGTCCAAACACGGAGGGTAGTATTACCACATGTAAGAACATTGCATGAAACAAAGCCACCAACATACATCAACAGTCCAAACACGGAGGGTAGTATTACCACATGTAAGAACATTGCATGAAACAAAGCCACCAACATACATCAACAGTCCAAACACGGAGGGTAGTATTACCACATGTAAGAACATTGCATGAAACAAAGCCACCAACATACATCAACAGTCCAAACACAGAGGGAAGTATTACCACATGTAAGAACATTGCATGAAACAAAGCCACCAACATACATCAACAGTCCAAACACAGAGGGAAGTATTACCACATGTAAGAACATTGCATGAAACAAAGCCACCAACATACATCAACAGTCCAAACACAGAGGGAAGTATTACCACATGTAAGAACATTGCATGAAACAAAGCCACCAACATACATCAACAGTCCAAACACAGAGGGAAGTATTACCACATGTAAGAACATTGCATGAAACAAAGCCACCAACATACATCAACAGTCCAAACACAGAGGGAAGTAGTATATCACTACAATCCAGGTGAATACATAAATAATTGTAGACTAAATTCAATGGTCTAATATATCTATCAATTAGAGTATGCGAAATATAGCCCATGCTGTAGCAACGGACACCCAAAGGAATGTGCATCTGAGCGACTGTAGACATATTGGGGCCTCTATAACCATTAGAGAAAACGGTTATGCTTTAACATCATATTGTCACATTTGGTTAAAGTGTTTCCCATTCCGGATCAGACAGATGAAACACGCACTCAGACAATACTAAATGAGATAATTGCAAGATATCGGTCTCCGATATCCATACATTGGTAATCACTTTGAAAGCGACAAAATTTTCTAAGCTATGCAGAATGCTGAAAATCAAGGAAATATGAGCAACGGCAAGAAACCCAATATGCGATTCTTAGGCAGAGAAATATAACCGAACATTATTTTGGATAATTAAAACGCATTTGTAAGGTGAAGAAAAAGGATAGAATCAAACCTTCATATGTCTTACTGCCTCTTACTGTTCCCTCCAAGCTACTCATCTAGATTCACTCCAAATCGTCTAATGCTAGGTCGAGACGTTTGTCTTCCAGATGAACTAATGAATTATTCAAACCCAAATTATCAGGGCGACAATGTAGCATCCTACGGGGAACATATAAAAATATTCCGGGAACGAATCTATCACGCATGTTGTGTGGAACAAAATGTCCTCATTATAGCTAAGAAAAGGCAAATGAACAGTTATGACCTAAGGCTACACCAATATCAATATAAGGAAGGAGACTTAGCATGGTATCTATTTGATCAGACCAAGCTAAGAACCTGTCCAAAGCTATAATTGACTTTTGAGGGACCTACAGTAATGTTGAAGACGTTAAATGATTTAAATTATACATTCCAGAAGAATCAACACGAAATAAGTCTAAGTGGTAAAACAAAAGAAGATGAAACCTTACCTAGGTGATGATCCTCCGAGATGGGTGAATACGATAAGTTAATAGTATCAGAAAATTGAAGGATAATTGGGAAACTTATTTGATTTCACCTTACAAATGAAGGGTTTATTGCTTCTTTCATTCGGCGGGCCTAGATATTGATAAATGCATATCACTCACCATCTAATTATCTTAAATACAGAAACATTTTTTTCTTCATTGGATCATTTAATAACCAGTCTGCACAATTATGTTTATATTTCTGAAATGACCAATTAACAGACATCGTAAATGAAGATAGGTAGATTGTACGCCTGCATAAAGTGCAGTCAGAAGCCAGTACTACATGAAAGAGCACATACATTATATTCAACAGTTGCCTTTTGTAATATTGATATTAAGGGAAATCCTCCCCTACCCAGACTGTGTCCCAGTCATGTATCTTCAGGTCAAAATTCAAAAGGCGGCACAGCAGGCAGCGATGGAATATATTAGTACAACTAAGAGCTTCCAAGATCGGCTTAAAGAAGATATAATGCCCGGAGTTCTACCAGAGAATTATTAGAAAGTCGACAATAAAAGTCCAAAGTAGCTACTCATATACATTCATCTAAATGTAATTGGAACCTGTCTGGGTATAAGTATCATCAATGCCATTAAAGAGACGGCCGACTTGATTCTACAACATAGGTTGCCACCATTGCTGTTTACATCTCACTAAACATGAGCAAAATAGGGCCACTTATATTATACCGGTACGGAGGACTATACTGGTTAAACAAAGTGTGGTTCAGCAATGGATATAGGGTGCATTTTCAGCAAAATATCTCCTCCTGATTATAATTGCAGCCATAATATGTTTCTAGTTGAAAATAATCACGTTTGCATATATTAATAGAAGACGAGGTTTCTCCAACACTTGTTTAATGTCTCCAACATCCAACACTTGTCCAAACGTATTCAAGTTTCAGAGGTTTTCCTGAAATAGTCCAACTAATCGGTTTTTATGACCCTGTAAAATTCCAAACGGTAGCCGAATGTGGTGCACATCAAGAAGGCAACATAGAGTTTGAAGCACATATTCGTAGGAAATGTAAATCAGAGCTTAACAGTTAGGTTTTAGAGTCAATGGCTCAAAACATAGGTGTCTACTTTAAGTTCAGATTTTGTTTACTTGCATAATATACTTAATATGTATTTTGAATTTATTCTTTTCGCATTAACAATTGTGTTATGTAAGGAATGTAATGATGCAAATTGCTAATCCTGTCATTTCAGTACTTAAAGCAGAAGTAAAATTTCTCGTATTATTTTAAATAACAATTATTTTGCTTCTAATATTCAATTTACAATCCAATTTTCATGCGTTTGGTATACGTTTATATGTGACATTTAGTTCTCGTTCTTTGACAAGATGTGTTAGCAGTTCCCACCTGCCGCAAAGATGTGAAAGAGTTCTTTCTTGACGTCGGGATGCATATCATTTCTGAAATTTCGTTGGGTGATTATTGTCGACGTTTTCTCAACACATATCACCTCTTTCTTATTAATTGTGTTTGGTCATTGGATAAGTCTAAACTGTGGTCACATACCGCACTTTTATTGTGAATAATTGTGCGTGGTGATCAATAAGCCCATTTTCACTTGACATCTCTAGTTTAAAGGGTTATTTCTTAGCTTCTAGGGCTGGAGTTCCGGTCATTGCCGTAATTGCCACGTTGTGGCTGTTGAGGTGACACTTCTCATTCTTTGTTGTTTAATACATTATATATCCCTGTTAGTCACCCCTATATAACCAGCTGGACACTTTGCTTTCTCTCATCTGTATATGGACTGTTGCTGTCTCTGGAATCCATTTTTGCATGAAACGTTTTTACATGTGGTAACACTCTCTCTTCTTATTTTGACCTTGCTTGTCTATCAGGAATTAATAAATACATATTTTGCTCTGTACAGAGCTCACTTGTTACTTTTTCCCTAATAAATACTTCATTTCAGTATGACCTACATATACTTACCGATGCAATGCTTGTATTATCCCTATCATTTCCAAAAATCCTTGAGCTCACTTCACAATTAACAATGTCAACAGTTTTAAGACTAGATTTATTGTTACTTTTCCTTCCCATGGTTTCAAGTAATTTGTGAAATATTTTTTTATGTGTAGAGCTGTGCTACATATTTGGGATATAGCGGAAGTCAGTTCGAACACTGGGTCTCACAAGTGATGCCAATTGTCCCCGCTTGACACTAAAGACGGATCATAAGTCTGACACCGTAAAATATGTAACGGTTTTTGACCGTTAGTTACTTCGCTTCTCTTTCACTTTTAGGTACAGCAAACCCAGACACTGCTGACACTGTATATGTTAAAAACACTGTATGTAGTAAGCCATTGTATACGTACTATACACATTTATTCGAGATACAAGATTAAAATAAAATATATACTAATAAACTGAATATTCAGCAATCAACTATACTCACAGAAATCTGCCGTGGTGGTGGAGATGCGAGCTTTGATATCAAGTCTGGCATTCGGATATTTTTATTGCATGGTTGATGTTTATATTTGCTTGTAATCATTGTGCAGGATAAAGATATCGCCAAACCTCTGTATCTGGGTGAACTGACAACTACTTAGTGTATTATTGCTTACTTACTATGGAAAAAAGGGAGTATTATTGTTACTATTTTCATTATTCATATAATATACAATCTTGGGTAGAAAACGACTTAATCAACTAGAAATCTCGGAGATAATGTTAACTGGATTGAATAGATCAGGGGAGACGACTTAGCCGTTGAGTGTTTCCAACAAAGGAAAGTGTTGTATCCCTTAGACAGCATCTTACAAGACGACTACGTGAAAGTTGGATGTGGTATCCGAAGGAAGATTATATGTTCGCCAGAAGATCGCATCTAAATTCTTCAGATTGAGAGTTTCAGTCAAACAATGTGTGATATTTGAAGGTACATATATACATTCAATGATAACAAATGTATTTATAGAATTGAATAGGCGTGATATTAGGAGATAATTATTTGCATCTAGTGGTCACACAATCTTTATTAGTAAACACGTATGTGAAGACAAGATGATCTTAGTAATTGACCATGCACAATAAATCTTAATTAAATTAAAGAGTTGTATGTGACGAGATTTTGGATTCATTTAATTACCAAACATGATTAGCAAGAAAGGATTGATATAAGGTGAGACAACGTCAACAATGATCATCCAAGCAAATGTTATTACTCAAAAGGATACCGACGTCAAGCGAACTTGTTTCCATTGTTTCAGCTAGAACTTGCAAACAAACCTACTGAACGAACAGGAACTACACGTCACATATATAAATATCTCAAAGTCATAAACATAGATCCTACATGAAATATTAGAAGCGAAACAAAATTGATATTTTTTGATAATGGCATATATTATTATTCCACGGTAAGTACTGAAATGACAGCATTCGTTTAATGCATATTGATACTCTTTAACTATTCACTTGCTAATGCGATATAAATAATTGCATAATAAATATATTGTGCATTATAGAAGTAAGTAAAATATAAACATTAAAGTACGAACCTTTTTTTAACTGTTTGTAGGCTCGTTGCTGCGCTACCGATTCGAACTTTCATGTGCCTTCTTTACAGCATAGTTGGAAGTTTGCCTGAAAACTTTTGAAGGCTTGTATAATATTGAAAACTTTAAAGGCATACAATCTAAAATTTTCGACTTTTTTGTTCTTGCAAATGAATGATATTATGAAAAGTATAGTAAAAATAATGAGTAATTACAAGTCATTCAGTTTAAAAATAAATGTACAACTGTAGATTTAATCAATGAAAATATAACGATTTTCTGTACGGATTGCAATTAATTATGCAGAAACGCAGTGTCACGTGACGCGCGTCAACAAATATGGAAGTCGAGGTAAGCATTTGTTTCTCTTTTGATGTAATTATTGCCTTATTCTTCGTATTTCTTCGTCTGTCCTTCTCCTTAGTTCTTTATAGTCACCCAAAATATATGTATTGCTTATAGATTTCTCATTATATATGACAAATTACAAGAAGTGGGCAAAAAGGTCAATAAGATAGAAAATCCTGGCAATAAGAGTTTCCTTTAAGGAACCATTCTTGAAAGTGTTTACATGTCGTGTTTGCATTACGGTGTTAGATAAACCAACTAAAAATATGATAATTTGTATCATTGTAATCAGAACCGCTCTTAAAAGGTTTCACTAAAGCTGCTTCTTAGGCTCAGAATAAAGTTTTTGGTTTTCGTGTGACTTTTGCATTACCACCTCACGCTCACGTATCCGATAGTCGATGTGATTTGCGCATTTGTTTGAATATTTACACGTTTTCTTCATTGCATAACACAAAAAATAATATTTTCCCACATAACATTTAATGGATTTATTTTATTTGGATTTTGTTTACTGACAATTTGTAAAACAAATTCTGCATGACTTCGACCTGGTTGTTTTTGATGAAGTCGTGCTCCTTGTTGCGTAGAGGTATATGCAAGATGTCCTGGCAGCAGAAGAAGATAATGATTACAACCGGGAGAAAAAGCATACTGCTAATATGCAGTTTCTTTAAGTGGACTTGAAGGATACCTAAGTACTGGCAACAGACATGTCATTCCAACCTGATGTATATGGCGTATAATGGATAAATAATTTTGGCCAGTACCAGGCTTTACTCAAGGAAGACTTGGGTGATCTATCCAATGATATGATGTGTGAATAATATCACTTATGTTGATTTTAAGTTGTATAAAGCATTTCTTTTGTACTATGCAATTTTTATTTTGCATGAACAAGTTTTGGTAAACATTTTTTTAACTACCTACCCACTAAACAATGATTATTTATTAAAAGCATATGATGAGTTGAAGTTGACTAGCATTGTCTTGGGATGCAAAGGATGTAAAGAACAAAAGTACACTGGTGAACTTGATTTTAATCGTGCATATACAGTAACACTTTAAGTTAAATGATAAATAACGCATATTCATATTGAGTTGAGAAAGCAAAACATATTGCAGTGTTTCATGAATACAGATTGGCTTGTAAATATCAACAGAACTACAAACACTAGGATACAATTCTATCCAGATACTGCTCATTAATTTCAATTACATGTAAAACAAAACGGCTCTGGAAACAGAATAAGGTTTTTAAGAGTAAATTACTAGTTCATCAAAAGCAACCTTGAATGCTTATATCACATATGTGTATCATCAGCCGTCTTATTACAACTAAATCAAATATACTTGACACCAATCAAATTTTCCATTTTTTAAAATGTGTTCATTTACCATAGAAATAATTATACCCTTTATATAAATACCTAGATGAATGTACACAACTGCATACACTGTAAAATTAACTGTTATATATTATGAAATGTACTAAACTTATACAAATACAAATGTGCATGTACAGACATAACTTTAATTCAAGAGTACAGTGAGGCATAAAACACTGAAGGATATCATCTAAGAATAATTTTGGCATATATGGAGGTTTTCCGTGTTATTTAGGTTGGGTGGGGTGTTCCAAATATTATTTAAATTATTACAAAACTGGCTCAGATATACATATCAAATTCAGGAATGCAGGGGTTATGCTACCAGGCCCTCCTGATTTTTTAGACGTAAAATGACTGGTTGTATTTTATACTTTCCTTGATGTACCCATTAAGAACTGGCAATGTTGTAACACAAGGCAAAATGTATGTATGCATTGTTGATACCAATTAGCCTACACAGACAAACAAACTCTTACACATTCACAGGGGTGTTTTAGTTGCTAACTGACCATTAACTCTGTTTGCAGCAATATATCACTGCTCGAGTTCATGAAATTGGGCCCACTGTACAGCGATGCAAATATACCAAATTCTGTTTCAAAATTGTAACATTGTGTGTGATTTTGATTATTAACATACCTTGAACAATGTTTCAGTCATATTGCTTTGATGTTTGCAGTGTGGCATTTTATAGTGATGTCTAGCACTGAGGCGTCATGCCGCAGACAGGTAGCATGATATCCCACCCAGTTACATTATCCTGACAGTAGAACGACCAGTCTATACACTAACCTCTTAATGCTGAGCACCAAATGATGCAGCTGTTAATACCATTTTTAAGTATTTGGTATGACTTGACCAGGGATACAGGCTTCCCCAACCTCTAGCATCTGAGGTGGATGCTCTTACCACTAGGCCACTGGAACGGTCAACACTAGTATGCAAATAGTAATTTGTTAACAAATATTATCGGCGAACATCATTTCTAATTTATTTTTTTTAAATAAAAAAAACCCAGAAGTTAACAGCATTTTTTCTTTATAAAATCAGTTTGAAACTGTACGTGAACCTGTAATGGAGTTTTTTCTTCTTCTGATCCATCATTTTCCTCCTGGCCACTTTTTACTTCCAATCCCCAATTTATCCCTCTTTTGCAAATGTTCCCCCGTCTGTGTATAGCTCAGACCGATGTGAATTAGATTGCAAGCAAAACAGTAACAAATTTAGAAACAAAATCTGATTCCAACTATGGGCATGTGTGCAAAAATCGGGCAAAGCTTGACCCCTCCCTCCCTGTACACATGCATACTTTTTTTTACACACACCCAATCTGCGTACATGCGATTGCCCTCCCCATTCTGTTGAACAGCCTATATTTAATCCACACAGAAAAGATCAAGGATTAATAATATGTATTTAGTATAACAGATAGTCCACAAATGTTGATTGTCTGGCTGCATCAAAGAAATAAGCTGCATAACTTTAAAAAGTTTGTCTGTTGTCCACTAAAACTCAAACATCAACTGAACCCAGTCAAGCAGGTTACATATTAGACAAATTATTATCGAGTTATATGTGTACATACATTATCAGTAGACCACCCACCCCCATACACAAGCATATCCATTTGCGTAAACCCCCCTTGCCCTCTCCATGTGTACTAAACGGACAAACCATAAGTATGGCCTTAGTGTGGTTTGTATTTCTAATACAATGTATTCATTTTCTTTTTTTGATAACCAGTATATCTTCATTATTTCAATTATGCATCGATAGTATATTTAAGATAAATTGTAATTACACAAGTATTACTTATTTTGACAATACACAGAAAAGAAAACATTTGTGGGAGCAACTTTCTGGTTCATACACAAATACCATCCACTAATACCAATACAATACTATACATTACTTTTAGTTTAGTTACATCTATCATGCATGTATCATAAAGGTTGTTTTTTAGTATACTTAACACAAATAATCACCTTTTATGTATGTATCGCAATTTGTTTTGTTAGTATACTTTCTCAAATGTGTTGATAAAACTTTTAGACTTTTCCATCATAACACTTTCCTTCTCCTTCAGTTTTTCAACTTCAAACAAGACTGAATCCCTTAAAATAAAATTTTGAAATTTGTAAATACTAATGTTGAACTTGGGAATCTTTAGTTATATATCAAAAGAAAGCATTATCGTCTATCTTGATTATTATGATGGGAATGATAATGCTTCTAGAAATAATAATAATAATAATAATAATAATAATAATAATAATAATAATAATAATAACTTATTTAAAGGAGTGACTAATTTAGTCAAAGACTATTATCCCTTGAGGCCCTTTAACTAAAATACAAACAACATGATGAGGAACATATCAATAACAAAAAATACATATGCCAACAAACAATTTACAACAAAAAAATTATTCTAAATAAAACAAACCATATTTTAACAAAATGTACAATCTTTACCAATTGCAAAATATTAAACTAATATAGAATGATACATTTCCAGGTAATTCCTTAGATGTGCATCTACCAAAATATTTGTAAACAAGTAAATATACATAAAATTTAATAAAATGTAGTAATACTTACACAGATGCCATATCTGATTCTGATGTGGTTATATCAGACAAAGCAGGAATTTGTATCCTATGAATTGTTGGCCCAGGTGTAGAAGTTGTGGCCATGTCTTCTGTGACATTCCTCTCTGTTTCTGATGTTTTCCTTGCACTACCATTCAATTCATATCTAATACAGCCAGGGAAATTTATTGTTTCATTAGACACAATAATTTTATATACTTTACAAATAACAGTATGCATAAAATATACTTAACTGTATTGCATTGCTTTCATTTACAGCCATCACCATTTACATCATAAATAATGTTTATTAAAAAACAGTAGTGACTGCTTGCCTCTAAATAAAGTCTTATGGTTGCGTGCGAAAATGAAGATGATCATTAAAAACCCTTTGGTATCCTCAAAAATAGCAGCAGTGGTGTACATGCGGGTTTCAGCGATATTGTTGCAATACTGTGACATTTTATTTCAAGCTAAATGGAATACTGCCAGCTTATATAAAATATGTTATTTTAAGAGTTTTGATAAAGAGTTAACAATACAGAAATAAAACAGCGGTATTAAAACGTGACTGTTCATTGCAAATTTGAGACTCACCAGTATCCAGCAAGAATTTGGCGACCTCTGGATTAATTTTCAGGCTCAAAGTGGACTTCTTTTTATTCCATCGTTCATGCTGGTCACCAATATATATGCGTGTGCTGTCATAATGTGCCCAGATAGCTTTTTTCCCCCTCCTTTCAGAATCTTAGTTTTAGTTTTTGATCTAGTTGCGGACACGCTATTATTTTTGTAAACACGTGTTTGCGCATGGCTAAAATTCTTAATCTTCAGAAGAGGTCAACGTAGAGGTTACATGAATATAGGCGTGGAAATTAGCTCATTTTTGTCTGCCCGACAATAATGAAAAATCGCGTATTTTATCACAGAAATACTAGCCTGATTTCGGCCTCAGTAACAGCCTGAATCGTAATTTTTCAACTAAATAAGTAACCACGAGCTGAAAAAAAATATAATTGCATTCGTTTTTACTTAGGTTGTTTGCGTTTAAATGTTGCAGAAGTTGGGATAATCTTGAAATAACGTAATTTGTCTTGAAACGATAAATCTGTAAAACTAATGATCATTTCCCTAAATTAATTGTTGCAATTAGCGTAAATTATCATCAGACGAAAATACCTCATTAAAGTGTATCAAACAAAATGGTCTGAACCGCAATCTGGTACTCATATCGCCCTCAATACAGCTGTACTATGATGGACAAATCTTGTGCATGCTCAGTGAGCAATAAACAGCATTGACAGCGAACTAGTTCAGTCAAATGTGATGGATCCAATGAAGCCTAGAATTTTATATAAGGTTCGATGACATCTATTAAATATAACCTCTCCTTATCATGTCAAATGTGCAAATGCATTCTTTGAAATCGTAAATAGGTCAGGTGTACATGTACACATTGTATGTACCGTAATAAGCTGAAAGATGCAGCGTCCTTTATTATTTGTAACTATAACTAATCAGGCGTGTAGTGTAGTAATTGTGGTGATCATGTATTTTGATGTCTATAGTGTTTGACGAATGCCCATGTTACATAATAGTACGCGTCACACTTAAATTTCACAACCCATCGCCAAGGTCCAATTTATTCTCTTTTTGCAGTGTTTTTTTTTCTCGAAATTTTATTTTAGAAATGTATTCTACATTTTTTGGTCTCTTTGAATTACTTAGCTGAAATGACTTTCCTAAATCAGATTCTGGACCCTCCTTTTGCACCAGTCCTTTATTATGGATATTAGTTGATTGAGTTGCTGTCAAATGAGAAGAGAACTCTTCACCTGTTTGACTTCTTGATTGCTTTTCTGAAACGTTGGCCAGATTTAAAACAAATTATACACATGGGGATAAACACATGAACTTTGTTTTTAAAATTTGAATTTATTGCACTATGAATGAACAAAAATAACATAATAGCTGTTTACCTAGATGTCTATAGTGTGTACCTTGAACAAATATATATATATGAGATTTGTTTACTTTAATTGTGCATTGCTCTGGGTCTCAATTAAACAAGAAAACAAAGAAACATATCAAGGCTTGGACAAACTGACAATTTGGTATATTTTCGTAAATGTTGTCAGAATGAAATTGTAATACACCAGAACATGCATTGTCCTTCATTATCACTCTCTTTCTATTTATAGAGTATTCACAGGCTTAACGTGCTCTACTGCATCCTATGCATGTCTGGTCTTAACTTGCATAGGTTATTCTGTTGTTTTAGGTTGTTGATTTGTTTACTGTAAATTAAAAATTAATGAGGATTGTTTTTTTGTTGTTTTGAAATGTTTTTTTTATCGTATCCTGAATGAAAGAAGAGATAAACATTTAGATTTTTTTACAGAGAAAATTAGGGAAGAGTTAGGGATAAGATGATATTGTTCATAAATTGATATATGGTCCACCTTCACTGCACTTCAATTTTATTACCATGTTGTCAGTATTAATTCCATAGCAGACACTCTCTTTTTGCTGTAAAGAAAACAAAATCAATTCAATCAGAATTTTCTGTGCAATATTGTTGCTGTTCATTGAACGTAAATTAACATTATGTAATATAATTCTCTGTTTCGCTCGATCACTGCAGGTCAGTACTTAAAAAAAGATAGGATTAACAATAATAAACAGAAATTAACGTGGTGTGTATATTTTATTAAATATATCGAACAGCAGAGTAATACGATATGAGGTCGAGAATTAAACAAGGAATTATGATTCATAACATATTAATGTGCAGAAGATTACATGCTACATTTTGTGATAGAAACGTTATTGTCATTGCCAATATCATCAACCAAATGTGAAGTATTATTGGTTATATATATATATATATATATATATATATATATATATATATATATATATATATATATATATATATATATATATATATATATATTATAATATAAAACACGGTTGGTTATAATTAATGAGAGGTGGAGAGTTCATATATTAAATCCTAATTGATGGAAAACAATCAATGGAGAATTTACATGCATTATTATTTGTTTTAATGCATATTGTGTGGCAAAGCATCAAATGAAATACCTCTTAAATTATCTTCATTTGAGAGCAAGGTGGTACGCACGAAATCTATTTTTTTACTGAAAGAATTGAATTAAGTTTAATAACTATTACTTGTATTGGTATAACCATTACTCCTACATTGTTAAAGGCAATGAACTATTATACGAGAATGATGTATTGGTGATAGGAACTTACTTTAGGTGACACAGTAGTATAAAATAAAGTCATCATATTCAGTTATATTTAGAATTTAGCATTAACCTTGTTATCATGACACTTTTACTTCAAATATGTACTTAATATATTCATTATCCTTCCATCTAGAACGAGGTGCGCGTTGGTTGATAATCGTTTCTCACAGTATGCTCAAACTTAGTTAATGAAACGTATGGAATGTTTCGTCAAGTGCATTTGTCCCGCATTAATAATATTTGAAATTTGTCTTATTGAGATTACTTAAAATACACTTTCGTGGATGTTATCCTAAAACGCCATTTTAATTTTTACCTCATATATTTTCTATGTTTAAACATTAGCTATCAAATCATTATTTAATTTGCAATGGCAGCCGTATCGCTTCATGCATTTATAAGGTTTTGAATTTCAATTGGAATGATACTAGCAATATTTGTACTTTATATTTTGTATTTTATGCCGAAATGCCCATTTGCATTTTATGGAGAATATTAAATACATGATATATGCATTAAATAATACATGCGCTTGCTTTTGACAAACCTTGAATATTTTTGGATGAAATCTATATTCAGTGTATACCAAAAAGGGGTCTCATCGTATGTTTGCAGAAGACAACATCTTTTCAATCTTTCAAAAAATATTTAACTACGTACGTTGTTCTCAATGAAAACAAAACTGATGAAATGGGATATCAGTAACATAAGTAATTTAAAATTTAAAAGACATCCAGTATTGATAGATAACGTAAGCACTGATATCGTGTTATCCAAGATGTTCAAGGCGTTATAACTGTACGTGTATAAATAGTAACAAGATTTGTGTGCCACCATTACAATCTACTCATCTTTTACAACGATGATATATTACATCGAACAAAAGGAGAACCACAGACATGTATATTTATAAAATTGTTTGAATTATCACTATGTTACTCACTTGCGCGGACAAAAAGCAGATCAATATCATAATACCAAGAAAAATCTCAGAAACTACTTCAGACGTTCGACGAAAGTCAGGTTCGCGATATTGATCGAAACATTTACGCGTTTAACTTTATTACAATTAAATAGTTAAGATCATATCGTACATTTTACCCAATCACACATGTATCTTTGGCTGAAATTAGGCTTATGACACCGTTAACCAAAACATTTTATAAATATTTTATAAGTTTAAAACTACTGCTTTGAAAAGAGATTTTTTACACATAAACTATTCAACATTTTTCATAACTACTCTTTAATATCTGACATGCATTATGCATTTAACATACAGAGAACGCGGTGCGACATGACATTTCTATAAAATGAGTTACGCTGCCTCGATGAACAATACAATTACCTGATAAATACATAATGTCATCAAACTGGAAAATGTTAAAGTGTATTTAATTACCTTAACAGTTCATCAAATCATGTATGACATGCCTTGATGAACAAAATTATTGATGAACAGTAAACGAAAATGTGCACTGGCGCTTTGCGTCCTACAACTGTTGTTATATATAATACATATATAAATACATTAAACTATGACTGTCCTTGGATAGTCCATATTAAAATTCAACGGTGTATAATAGTGTTGTTTTTGGAATGGCAGTATTTATGGTTGGCAATCAGTAAATTATATAATGGAATCAATAAGTTGGAACTTGGTAGATACCGTTTATGTGTCCATAGTGGAAAATAGGCGTATTTATATGAGCGTGATACGCCGGAAATTCTGTGGATTGACTGGCCTAGGAACGAGCAGCTAAATATTTCCAAGTTAGCAAGGGAATAATAGTGTAATTTCTATGGCATGACGTTTTGGCGGTACGGAAATCGGATGATAATGAAGAAATACCATGCAAAGGAACGGTTAATGGACTTTTGGGCAAGTTGTCTCATCTGGGTCGCCAATTGATTAGAGCAAAGATCTTTCCATTTTACAACTCAAGTTGTATGGAAGTCTTTGGAAATTTGGGGAAAACATATGACTTCCAGCGCGACCCGCGCCAGGATTTTGACACCGCTCGGTCAAGTGGATACCCCTGTGCGTGTAACAATATGTATCTTAGTTTGTATTAGACTAAAGCTCTTTAATAATATATAACACTGTAGTACATCAAATAAATATTGTGGTATATCTGACACGTAAATGCCATCAAATAAGTCTGAGACGGTAATTTACAAAATTATATTAGAACACTTCTGTATATATATATGTTCTCATCTATCTCAGATCCCTTTATGTTTAGATCTTTCAAGGTGCGTGTATGTTCAACAACACACAGAGTATGATCTTTCTGCTAAAAAATGTACCGCTCTGATGGCCTAAATGTTTAGAATGTCCACCTTTAATGAGGAAGGTCACGAGTTTGAACCCCAGTTAAATCATATCATAATGTTATCTGAACAATATAGAAACAATGTGGAAACTGTAACGTCATAGATGAATCGTTTCATTTTGACATGTAGTTTTCAACATTTATAGTTCATTATGCTCTTTAAAGCGCACACATGTATTTGATTGACAAGAGCGAAGGAGAAAGAAAGAACAAAGGAAAGAAACAAATAAACAAACAAAAAGAAAAAAAATCATAAATGCAGAAAAGGTATTCGAATTAATATTGGCATTTTTTATGAGCGGAGAATAGACATATAGGATTTCAAACTTCTTGCCTTAGAACAATTAAGGTATTCAAACATTTCCAATTATTTCTAAAAGATATTTTCTCATAAACTGCGTTTAACGCATTCTTATTGCTAAAACAAAATACTAAGTTATCTGAGCTAAAGGAATCTTCAAAGAAAACATTGTTATCAAGGAACTCCAATACTTTAAATGTTTTGAATTGATACGTGCTCAGCCTTCTTCTCGTCCTGTGGAAATAAGGGGAACGAAAGAAGTTAAAATGATAATTTACCTAGCAAACTTATTCAAACAACAGTTGAATGAGAATAATTATTTTGTTCTACGATACACGACACTTATTTAATGCCGTATTGTATTACATAAAATGCAAACTGTCGAATGTAGGTAAGGGTAGAAATTAAAATGTCATACATGTTAAAAAAACAACTTATAATTGCTGTAAATTGAAACTTTATTATCCTTGTTCCTCGTGCCGTTTCCATGATATGATATAATTTCAGTTAATTAATTTTAGAAGAAGAATAAAAGTAGTTCATACATTTGTACAACAGTTATTTTACGTCGAAAACCTTTCTAATATTTATGGTATGGTATTTTTGTAAATAATGCTTCTTATCCTCATGGAGAAAAAATGTATACCTTTTACTTTGATATTCAATGATACTGTTTTAAGAGAACGTGACTTTTATATTTAATTCTATATCTCAAGTCTGAAAATCAATACCGCTTATTTCAACTGCATGTATGGTTAAGACGTCCCAGAAAGAGCATTTTATTAATCTTGTCATAATAAATGATTGAATTCTTTATTTGATTCGAAATTATTGTTGTGGAATAATAAAGAAGTGATGTGATCTATAATCAGGTACTATGGCTTTTGTCATTGATACAATATCTTTCAACTTATTGATAAATCAAATCGATCTCCTTTTCAAGTTTCCTTACCAATGTCTATTTTTAAAAATATATTTTTTGAAAGTGTCTCCTAACATTGTTTTAAAATGTTTTGTTTCCACTAGATGCAAATAATAAATACATACATTTGAAACATTAACATAATAATAAGATGTGTATTACCCTTTTCTTACGATCCACGGATTTCAAAGCGCTTTAAATTTACAACGTTGTTAGGTCTGAAAGCCATACTATATTTCGCATGAAAACATGATAGATTATTCATCCTTTTGAATTAATTGTATATTGCGTCAAACAAAACCATATTCAGAAATTAAAATTAATGTTCTGTTATACCAGTGTATCAATTGTCACTATATTAATCGCTTGTACGGTAAACATACAATATAAAAAAAATATAACAAAACCATTGATAGTCTCCGCGAGATCCCTGAACCTGTAAAAAAATATTGACGAAAACATATTTAAGCGTTTAACGTTAGGACAATTAAATATTTACCATAAAATACTTAAAACGTATTACTCATTGAACATACACATAAAACATTAGGATATTAATGTTCCATAAAATGAGTTATTCTGATTGAATGTAAAACACGTTTACCTAATTAAAACACGGTATCATAAATCTTAAACAATTTTTCAGAATCTATAATAAGGTAAACAATTCATCAAATCCTGTCTCCGATTCATTGATTAAAACAATTTGATTGATCGACACTAAACAAAAATGTGCACCGGCCTATTGCACAGATTACTATCGATGTTATGTATATTGCTTACATACGTAAATTCATCTGTGTAGCAAGTACAGTAAAAGACTATATAAATTGTCATCTAATGAAGTGATCTTACTGATAGCCAATGGTGATAAACTGGTGGAATGTTTACGGTAAGCGGTATAGTATTGGTTTAAACTACAATAGTTCGAAAATGTTAAGAATATATATTACATTAAACGTGTTTCGTCAATCAGCTGAATAAGAGTACATAGGGAACTCAATTACACAGTCGGTGTTCGCAGTGTAAGACAATGATAAAAAGATAATTGAGTTAATCATTGTTGGGAAAGCAAGTTTTAAACACAGGTGAAATCATTGTGGTAAATTTGAATATTTTCGAACATAATAGAAAAGTGAATTTAGATTTTACAGCTGGTGTTTTGATTTGCTTATCAGTACTGATGTAGTAAAAATGATCTGTAGAACAAAAACTATCAAAGATATATTGATATTAATGAGTACACGAACGGCAGTGGTGAACATATTTCAACTTCATGAATCTCTAGCGATGAAAACGTACTAATATTATAAAAATATAATATGTCTGGCAGAACATATATTCAGCAGTCTACTTAGAATATTAGAACGTTAATGTACTTTATTGATTAGAATAGCAACTTTTCAGCACGATGAAATAATTATTGTTATATTTCAACAATACTTATCAAATTGGAAGGTACAGTTTGACTTTATCTTAGTGAAGGCGAGTGTTTGAAGAATATTGCTGTGAACAATATATAATGACAACCCCCAGATGCTCAGTACCATACGCTGGTTTACCTATCGATCCAGAATCATACACAATCTTTCACTGACGGTCTCCAGTCCAACATATCAGTCCGACCTCATCCGCGTGAACACACCAACAAGATATTTACGCTTTTCTTCTAACAATGCCACTATTCTTATTACAACTATTGATACGAAGTCATATGGGCAACGTTCGTTTGCATACCAGTGCCCAGCAACCTTTAACGAATTGCCTACTGAACTTCGACACAACGACAGTGATAAATAGTTAAAGCGTCACATCAATGTATCAAAGAGGTAATAGTCGTGGGTTAATCTGTCATTAATAGGATTTTTCCATGATTTTATGTTATATATTCAGAGCTTGACCTTGTCCAATATCAAGCTCATTGTGCATCTCACTAGTAGCTGTTCTTTAGTAAGCGAATGAAACGAAGTTAATGTTTCACTTTGAGCATTGGTTTTATATTAGGATCAACCGAAGTAAACATATTGACTTAATCTAAGTCTAAGGCATTAAACATTACTCATGAATTACTTTAATTCCCTTAGAGGACATTACAATGATATTGTGTCTTTTAATATTGTCTTTTAAGAAAATAGAACATCATTGGCCAAAATGTATTTCGCAATTCTATGATGACACATACATGAAAGCGTTTGGTGTATACAAGATTGTGTAACGATCTAATAAATATTCCTTAAGTACTAAAACGAATGAAAGTTTTAATATAAGTTATGCATAGAAAGCTATGGATTTTATAGTTAATGCACTCTTTTGAAAAACCGAGTGGCTTTATGATTAATGAATAACACAAACACAATATGTGAAAGATAGAAATGAAGGAATTTTATTAACAAGGAAATGTAAATGGTATATAAATACAAGGATTCTCTCACGCACTCAACATACGACTGATCCAATCACTCTTCACAAATTTTCACACAATGAATAAAACCCGAAAATATGATATAAATCCGAAATACAGGTTCAAGAACTAATATTAAGATTCAAACAATCTCAAATAATGTTCTGCACTGTAAGTGATATTCACATAAATCTCCTGGAATGCAACTAAGGTTCATTATCATCTCATGTCAATGAAAATGTACCCAATTGAAACAACAATTGGAACAAACATATGCATCTTGACCCTGTACAGTCGTATACTGATAAACGCACAGTTTGACGGAGTCCTTGGGTTGGCCCCGTCTTGTATCTGCCGCTCGCACCCTTCACGGATCCACCACATGTACAGTCATACGTATACGTATACAAACAGCATACAGTACCCTTGAATTAGCTACGTCTACATCCACCACATGTAGAGACACATACGTACATACATATCAACAGCTCTAGATAGCTCTAGCCAACTCATCAGCTCTACTCGTCAGCCCTATGGGTGAAGAACACAAAGGAGAGCGAACACTCCATGACCAGATACAAAACGACCAGTGTGTCGATTATAAATTGATCTTCCTTAAATCCATAAGAGAGTGACTAATATTCAGGGTAAAATACCCGTGCATATCATGATTGTAATGTCCCTCGTCGCAAGTACATTTCGGCAAGATACATGTTAGTTCCGTCGCTTACCTGGAACAATACTTATTCACACTAGATAACGTTGTATGCACTTCTCTCTGTCTGTGTCTGTGTCTGTCTGTCTGTCTCTCTCTATCTCTCTATCTATCTCTCTGTGTGCAGCTACATATATGTTTTGTTTCCATAAAGACACGTACATTATTACACAAAAATAGTGAACTCAGCCAAAGAACCAAGCGGCAATGAATTTAATATTCCATTAATAAATATACACATCATATCCTGATAAAAACAGTTTGTACCAGTCATACAGTATGAATGTTTATTTTGTTGATGTAAAATTTCAATATGAATTTTAAATTTTCTCTATTCTGCAAGCGTGCTTTATATCTGCATGCATTCTGTATGTTACTTAACAAGAAACCAGACACAAATATGAAGGAGTGTTCCAAACTGACTCTTTGGAAGTTTCGTAAGAATAGAATCAGAACGGAACTTTCGTGGTACATCATCCGATCGACTTTTATTCTTTTCCAATCTCTTTCTGATTGTAAAATTTGTACTGTGATGAAATGTTCTACTGTATCTCATGCTTATCTGATCTTTTTGGAATCACTTCACCTGCCTGGTTTATGCTAGTTGCTTATGGTAGGCATAGTCTCCTCCTCCTTTTTTATCTCAACACACACATACACGCATACACAATACACTTATAAATTTCATTATTCACCAAAGGCATTTAAATGTTCTAACGTGTTGTACATACTTTTTCACATCGTGCTCAAAGTAGTTGATACAAATATGATGTACTTCTACAAGGACATTGGTCCCGCATTATTAAAATATGTTATCTGTCTCTTCATAAATTACATAAAATAATCTTTCGTGGATGTTAACTCAAACTGCCATTTTGATTCACACAACATTTATTTATATTTTGTTTTGAAAAGATGTAACATTTACTATCAAGCCATTACATTTCAAGTACAATGGCAGCTTTATCGCTTCGTACATTTATCGGTTGTTGATTTTCAATGGGAACGATGCTATAAATGTTTGTATTTTATTGTTTTGGTATTTCATGCCGGAATGCTCTAGTACATTGTATAGAGAATATTACATACGTGACGGATATATTATTCCATGGGCAGCTTTAGGAAAACCTTGAGAATATGTTGATGCAATCTATCATCACTTCCTCAATGTGTATACAGTAAGAGGGGTCTTATTGGCTGCTAGCAATAGACAGCATCTTTACAACATTTGGATTGACATCTAACTACGCGCATGTTGTTCTGAATCAAAACAAAACATTCATTTATATTTGTAGATTATTAAAGTCGTACAAGTTATGTTCTGACACTATCATTTTCTTCTTTACTTACGCGTAATGTGTTGGTACTTATTCTATGACAAGACACATCAATTTTAGTAGCCTAAACGATGGCCAAAATGTATGATTCTTTTAGGCATTCTTCTCTTGCTATCCACAATGCTCAAAATACTATATATATGACTCATAAAGTTTCATTTGATTTAGTATGGAAAAACGAAATTAACATTACAAAATGTAAGTGAACCCGTTTTATTTGCATCCATTATTATTGTCGTACATCTGATTAAAATCAAAGAGAAACACTACAATTTAGCTTATATTGTTTTTCTTTCAAGAAAATACTTCTATCAGCTTTAGATGGCCAACCTAAGAAGATTGAATTAAATGCTTCCCTCGTTGATTTAGAGGTTTTACACACAAATGGAAACACACATACATACAATGCATGCATGCAGATATACATACATACATACATACACACACACACACACACACACACACACGCACGCACGCACACACACACACATACATACATACATACATACATACATACATACATACATACATACATACATACATACATACATACATACATACATACATACATACATACATACATACATACATACATTTAAGCAGTCAGACAGACAAACTAGATAGACATTTAAACAGACAGACATACATGGAGACATTCAGAGATAAATCATACATACAGATAGACTGTCAGACAGACGCATAAAAATACGGACAGAGAAAAAAAAATAAACAAAGTGATGCATATATTTATTGGACACAAAGGTTGCGTGCATCCGCAGAATAATATTCATCTGTTTTTTACGAGTTTCTTGCGATTACATCGATTTTACAGCTCGTTATTCGATTATGTACTTGGCACAGTTTTAAATCAAAATTTGTAGTTAAAGTCATATTAAGAAATAGAATTCTCGCTAATATTAT
Source organism: Unio pictorum (assembly GCA_030141615.1). Classification (NCBI taxonomy): domain Eukaryota; kingdom Metazoa; phylum Mollusca; class Bivalvia; order Unionida; family Unionidae; genus Unio; species Unio pictorum. The sequence goes on along the minus strand of JARLTB010000186.1, from coordinate 10,869,107 downwards.
AATCTGTTAGACTTGTCCACACATTTGATGCGACATTTTGGTAACGAAAATACAGAATTTTAATTGATGGCAGCATATTCCCATTGACAATTTCACTCAATCCCAAGCTCCTGATTCGTCATTAGAGAAAGACAAGTTCTCTAAATGGTTTTTGTTCAGACTGCTTCAAAAGGCTTCAATTAAGTAGGTTTTGATAGTATATACAATATGATATTTGATCATATACGAACATGCACTGCCTGTTTGCTTAAATAAAAGGGGCAAACATTCATTTCAGTATTAGTATGAAAATCACTAGTTTTTAAGTAACGTGATATTGAAAGGTATATAGGAGGAAACAAAATGGATGGTTATTTGCTTGAAAATATGTTTACAAACATACGCAACACATAGAAAACAATCCAAAACAAACTATATCGTGACAAACTAGAATGTACTCTTATCGGAATAGGAAACATACAAAACAAAATCACGAGCAGTTTATCATTTACTTACGATGCTATTTCTATTTCTACAAAACGACGAACATTTTTCTCTTCCGGATTTATTTCTCCTGAATTCCTGCCAAGTCACAAAATTAGAAGATAATACAAGATCATGAACTTTCCTCATGATATCACAACGAATCAAAAATATGAAAATCAGACGTTTGGACTTCATTGATTTCTTTTCGATACCTTAAGAATACAAGCATCACATTAAACGCAAAGTTCAGATTGCATCATCTTTGCGACACAGAATACGAAGAAGACATATTTTATATAATTAAAGATCATAACGATCTTTTGTCTTGATTCATTGCCCAATTCAGTGACTGTCTTGGATGTTGCAAAGCTGTTCTATCTACATAAATATGCTTTACACATCAACGGAAAATGATCTTAGCATGCATGATAGTTTTATCTTTAACATTACTGACATAGGACAACCTGTCTTTAGTGTTATACAACACGGCATCAAACAATTATCGCGTATCTTAGACCAATATGTTTATCCTCGATGTAAATTTGTTTCATGAGATTGTTAGACAACTTATTCTTTTGACATCATCCATTCTGTCTACTTCCACTTGAAGCCTAGAAAGTATAGTACGTTTTATTTAAAACTGAGAGTATTGGAGTTCTTTCAAAGAGGAATTTTTTTCAAGAGTCTGTTATTTCGAATATTAATAAACAACGTTTGAAATAATTTTCGAAATAAGATTGAAGTAAACTAAATCTTATGTTCAAAACTTTTGATATAACAATTAACAACAATTTGAATAATTTAACCAATTTAATAAAACAAGAGCTTGAAATAGTATAATATTATTGTCCATTCATAGAGGAATGGCAATATTAAATAGAGTTACGAAAAAATACGACATTGCATTTAAACCTAACAGTTTTCGTTCGTTGCGCTACACATGTGCAGCTCAATGATCAGGGATGTACCTGCATTACTGTGTTTCTTGATAAAAGGGTGCTAATACTGCAGTTTGATAATTATTTGTAGATGTCGAATTGGGATGTGACTGAGTGCGAGTTTGTGTTTCTGTTTTGTGGACCATCCATCAATTGTAACTTCCTCACGTTTAGTTAAAGAACATTACATTTTTAAATTGGAAAAGTAACTGCAGTCTGGGATTGTTTTGATTTTGAACTACTTGCCTAATACTCTTTATTTATCTGCGTTTCGTAAAGAACCTATTGATATTCCATTTTTATTAGCGCTATAGCACACATTAAAGCTTTACGTGTATAATGAGCAATAATTAAAGATTGCTTTGCTGTGCTCTTTTCAAACATTGATCTTATTAGTCAGATATACTTTGGGAGGATTTGAGTTAAATCCACAAAACCGTGTCCTATAAGAATTTATAATATGATCATACCTGGACAAACTATATAATCACACAAATAATACATCAATGAACATAGGGACAAACCCTCATGGTCATGCCATTACTTTGATGATTGTAGGATACGTATATGCCTATGAAATGAAATTATTCACCGGTGAAATGAAATAGTGCAGCTTCCTGGCAACCGTTTCTACATCGCATAAGTACATAATTAAGCCAACTTTATTGTTTAACCATATTAGAATGTTTGTCACTTGCTGCACTTAATGGCCTATTTTCTTTCCAAACATAACATCACTACCGATCTAGTTATTAATTTCATGTTTACACCAATTTAAAAAGAGATGTACCAGTTTCACTTTCTTATTTGAATACTAAACTTATCAGTTATTTCATTTCAAACACTACAACTTCGTGATATTTATCATATCATATGCTCTGTCTATTTCATTTATTTCTTCAGTCTTTCCTTTTGTCTTCTGATTTACGTTCCCGTAAATATTGTTCCCACAATGGGTTATCAGTCTTCATTCTTTAATGAGTATGTTAAAGCTTCATGACTACATTTAGCTGCGTGACTAAAAGACAGGTCAATAATCAAAGTTTAAATTTCTTTGTGATAATTGTATCTACCTTTTAACGATAATTTATTCAAGCATAATACTTTTGCAGACGTTTTTCAAAAGAACAATTATTATCATCTTGGGTGCAAATCTTTATGAATGAACTGTTCATTAATGTATATCCTTTAATCTTGTTACTCTGCCAACAATGGGGGAAACATAATAGTATATGTGAAGTTCTGTTGTATGTTTTCCGTGAGAACTAAAATAGTACTGGAGCATGTGTGGGTTAGTGCATACCGTAACATCTTCACGAAGGTAAAGGTTTACTCATCCGAATCCTATTATAGTATCAACCAGTTGTGTATATTTGGGCAATAACATTTAATTCCAATTGTGCAATAAATCTCAACTCTGTATGTTTCTCATCATTTGTATGTTTTGTTTGGCTGACACGCAGTATCATTGAAAAGAACCATGTCTGCGAGATTCAAAAATTCATAATTCCTCGAGGTCAATTCAGTTTCTAAAGTTACTTAAGATTTTCGTTATGAACATACATACATACATACATATATGCATGCATGCATGCATGCATGCACACACACACACACACACACACACACACACACACACACACACACACACACACACACACACACACACACACACACATACATACATACATACATACATACATACATACATACATACATACATACATACATACATACATACATACATACATACATACATACATACATACAAAGATTTAATGAAAGAAGATTGAAGTCATCGAGGTAAGAGAGCCACTTGAAAAGACTCCCTTTTTCAGAATTATAAAGTTAGAATTGTCAAAAGAATTAGTTCCAATCTCGGACATAATTTGCTATTTATTTAGAAGAATATTCTATTAGAGAGAGATAAATTAACTGCATTTTAGTCAAATATTCTGCTGATGTAAATTTATATGTGCCAATCGTTGCGAAAAGTTAAATATTTAATAACTTCATTCCTTTATTTAAAATGAGTAATCTTTCTTGTATATATTTGACGGCACATTATGAATTATTTGCTAGGCTGGACAAGGAATCATTTTAATCTAAAGGTTTTCATTAAAAAGACCGCTGTGTGATGCAGTTTACGTTATCATGATACAAAGACAAGTGCGCATGAATAAGTTGCGCTTAAATTATAAACGTTGACAAATCATCTCAATCTGCTAGCGTTTTATCAAATATGGAAAGGGTGTATAAAGGGGGCGGATCTTGAAGTAGAACACAGTCATTACAATGTTATCAATTATTAGGTAGATAATAACCGATTGGGCAAAGTGTCTGGCAAATGTTTCTAACATGGATATAAATATTAGGAGAACACTGTCCTGTGAGGAGTTGTACGTACTACAGTTGTAGAGGCCGAATAAATAAGAACCATAGTCAACCAGAAATGAGAGGACTGGCAGTATTCCTGTGTCTCTTCCTGTGCATGACTGCCACAATGATGGGCACCGCAGAATCAGAAGCAATTGAAAATGTAGCAGTGTTTGCTCATGGTAAGCATAGTCTCCTCCTCTCTTATTCATCTCAACACACACATACACGCATACACAATACACTTATAAATTTCATTATTCACCAAAGGCATTTAAGTTCTGACCAGATATACAGTAGCACCACTAAAGTTTTAACTGACACGGATATATTATCTAATACACTCAATCAGGCTTTAGAAGCAATTCAGTCTAAAAGAAATGTGAATTTTGATACGTAAGTCGACTTTATTCTCATTTTGACTTTCGTAGAAATACAGTCTAGTAGAAATGTGAATTATGATACGCAAGTCGGCTTTATTCTTATTTCAAAAGGGACATTTTTAATCTTTGAAGAATTTAAAACACGATGATATAAATTGTGCCATGATGAAAAAATGTTTTGATTTTATTGTGTTTACCATCACACAGATGCGTAAATGAATCCCTAAACAAATAAGATATTATAACTAAAAATTTCAGATATCAACTCTTCCAACAAGACTTTTTGTTTCTACGTTTAACACAAGGACATGTTATGTCATAGCTGCAGATTCTTAAAAAGATATCAACATAAGCAGTGTGCATCTTATTGTTGGAAAAACAAAATCTGCGTCTATTGGAGTCGTTAGTGACTCTTTGGTGTAGTAACATCATTTTCTGATAATGATTTCTTTCTTTACTTTTTTGTTCGTTCAATTATGTACCATTTGTAGGTTTCTAGTTCATTATCTTGCATATATCTTTGATTATTTCAAATGTTTCAATGTTATGGAGTTGCTGATAAATAAAAACGGATTTTGCTTATTTCAGACAATGACGAAGGGATTCCTGCAAAGGGAGGTAAGTATTCATACTATTTAAAATCTAGTACTAGTATTTGTTTCCATCAGAATGAGTACTTTTTATGAGGCTTTCCGACACATACAATTCACCTTTCGCAAAATATTCTAACTAGTAATATCGTCGCATGATATTTATCAAATTTAAACTTGATGAAATTGGTACAAAAACATTACTGTTTGAAACATGTTGATGCTTGTAATGTATAAAACTAAAGGAATAATATTATCAATAATAAATAGGTTGCGCGTTGTACAAAAACACCTTACCAAATATAAATTAGGTTTGGTCTTCATTGCATTCTGGACACAGGTCCAAGTTTGTTTCCAAATTTCTGACACTGGCATATGTATCTTGATCTAAATATCATCCCTTTGCGCTTCATTTCATCGGATATGGTTACAGCAACACTATTCATACACATTTCCGGGATGAAATAATCGTTCTGTCAATCAGATATTCTCTCCAACATTTCAATTTTAGAACTATTTTAATGTAAACTCTCCGGTGTATTATTATTCCATACGCTGGTCATACTTTTATATAATTCAATTCACGATTTATTTGTTATTTAGTTCATTCAGATTAAATTCATTGAATTGCATTGTTTTAACTTTTATGTTCATTTTATTTTCTAATTATATTTCATATATTCAATTTAACCTGACAGAGAAGAGACTGTGTACTAGTCCAGTTTGTTTTTATCTATGAATGAAGTAAGTTTCTACTATTTACATGCTCATTATTTGTTTTTAAATATTAGTTTTATTATGTTTAGTTTCCTAATGGACCAATGAGGTACATCTAGAAATTCAAGAAAAGGCCTTACAGTTGTATGTTGTAGAGATTACACGAACAATATTCTGCATAATGGAAGATCAGTTTATTGTCGGTCTTCTGCAAGAGATGCATGAGAACAATTCGGTTTTCTTCGAGGCTTCTTAAAATACATAGTACCTTAACCTTTAAGACCGAAGTTCTCGAGATCAGTTAGGACACATTTAATGCTGCACCTAGAAAGATAACGTTTTAAAGAACTTTGATGACCATACAACGTTTACTGCAATATATATAATATTTACATCATTATCATGTACTTAATATACCTTTCTTACATAGTTTACTGTTAATCTTTCATCTTGAATAACACATTTCTTTTTTATTTAAAATATCTATGTCCTTCATATTTGCTTGGCAACATTTTAATTTCTTCCCGGAAATTTCAGAACAAAGTTCAGAACGATTATAATGTTGTGCTTCTAAATCATGCACATGCTCTTGCGATAAATGTTGACAGAATGTAAGCAAAGTAGATATATAATTCACCGTGCATCTGACTATGTATATCTCTCATGTTTCTTTTCAGACAGGACGTTGAATAACGACTACCAAACCTGTGCCCTAATACAACCAACCAGTGCAATACATCATGCAACTAATCCGCATTTGTTCATCTTACTTGTGTAGTTATTCCTTAACGCTTAACATATAGTTTTCAATATTTCAATGTAGTTTTAATGATATATAAAGATAACATTTGAGAAATCCGCGTTTAAATACTGTGGCAGAATATACTAGTGAAATCGGAGATACCGTGTTCGCAATTCAATGCGTGTAATAAACTTATCAATACTGGAAAATTTCCAATGATATAAATATAACTTTCGATTTACTCCTATTTGAAACATTACGTAGAACCCATACGAAATTGTCTTCAAACTAAAAAAAATATTCCACATCTGTCCTATTCTTATATATTCATTAAAGGCTTGAAATGTATAGATTGTGTTGAGTTTTCATATATGTTGCAATATCAATGCAAATGGAGTTTGAATGACAACATCACCAGGTAGTTATTAGTTGGGGCAATGTTCGATCGTTGCCATATGATCAAACGTTCTATAGGGTGACGACTTAACATAAATAAGCAGTAAATATACAATTACAATGTTAACAGAGGGCATTTTATCAACAATGAGTGTGGAGTGTCAGTGGAGGACTGCACTTATCGTTCAAACAAATCATATTATCTTGTTAGGTGATAGTGTAAACGCGTACACAAACAATAACAAATACGTACGAAGATTATGATATGATTTTAGCATATATCTGTAGTTGAATTCAACGTTCATTTGTCCATTCCATTCAGTTTCTTCCAAATATGAAATACTGTGATGAATTAGTGCTTTCAGTCATTACAAAGAAACTGGTAACATACGTAGTTGCATATTTGTATTTGCTCACCAGTTATCTGTTGGCAAACCTTTATTGTGATTTACTGCGTAGGCCTCTTCCATAAATCGTTTCGCGATACAAATAAAGTGAGTCAGTCTATGTATACATCAAGATCCTTTCTTTATATTTACTTCATACATAAACAAGCTATGTGTAGCATAGATTTATTGGTGGATAGAACGTTCATTTGTCTCTTCAGGATATGTATTTTTTCAAATAAGAAATGCGGTGATGAGTTAGTGTTCTCCGTCACTACAACGAATATGATAGAATACGTAGATGCATATTTGTACTTTCTCACCAGTTATAAATTGGCAAACTTATAATTTGATCGACGGCGTAGACCAGTTCCATATATCTTTTTGTGATACAAAAAGAAGTGAGTCAGTCTATTCATACATCAAGCTACTTTCTTTATATTTTCTATACACAAATACAAGCTTCCATTTGGTTTAGTATCGAAAAACGAAATTAACATTGCAAAATGTAAACGACCCCGATTCATTTACAAAATTATCATTGTCGTGTCATCTGATTAAAATTTTAAAGAGACACTATAATCTATCTTATATTGTATTTCTTTCAACAAAATATTTCTATCAGCTTTAGATGGTCAACATAAGAATATTGAATTAAATGCTTCCCTTTTTTATTTAGATGTTTACACACAAATGGAAACATTTTTACAAACGTACATAAGAACATACATACATACATACATACATACATACATACATACATACATACATACATACATACATACATACATATTTTCATACATACATACATACATACATACATACATACATACATACATACATACATACATACATACATACATACATACATACATACATACATACATACATACATACATATAAACAGACAGACAGACAGAACAACTAGATAGACATTTAAACAGACAGACATACATAGAGACATACAGACAAAACTCATACATTCAGAGAGGCTGTCTGACAGACGCATAAACATACGGACAGAAAAAAATATAAACAGTGTGATGCATATCTTTTTGGGACTAAAAGGTTGCGTTCATCAGCACAATAATATTCATCCGTTCTTTACGATTTTCTTGCGATTACATTGATTTTCCACCTTTTGATTCGATTATATACTTGGCACAGTTTAAAATAAAAATGTGTAAAATCATATTTAGAAATAGAATTCTCGGTATTATTATAATCTGTTAGACTTGTCCACATAGTTGATTCAACACTTTGGTAACGAAAATACAGAATTTTAATTGATGGCAGCATATTCCTATTGCCAACTTCACTCAATCTCAAGCCCCTAATTCGTCATTAGAGAAAGTCAAGTACAATAAATGGTTCTTGTACGGACTACTTCAAAAGCCTTCCTTAGGTAGGTTTTGATAGTATATACAATATATTCGTTGATCATACACGAACATGCACTGCCTGTTTGCTTTAAAAAAAGCGACAAACATTCATTTCAGTATTAGGAGTACATATGAAAAGCACTAGTTTCTAAGAAACGTGATAAAGAAAGGTATATAGCAGGAAACAAACTGGATGGTTATTTGCTTGAAAAAATGTTTACAAAGATACGCAACAGAAAGAAAGCAATCCAAAGAAAATATGTCGTGACCAACTGGGATGTACAGTTATCGGAATCGGAAACATACAAAACAAAATCAAGAGCAGTTATCATTTACTGACGATGCATTTTTTATTTTTACAAAACGCTGAGCATTTTGCTCTACCGGATTTATTGTTCTTGAATTCCTGCCAAGCCACAAAATTCGCAGAAAATACAATGTAATGAACATTCCGCATGATATTACAACGAGTAAAAAATATGACAATCAAACGTTTGAACTTCATTGATTTCTTTTCGATACCTTAAGAACACAAGCATCACATTAAACGCAAAGTTCAGATTGCATCATCTTTGTGACACAAAATACGAAGGAGACATATTTTATATAATTGCCGATCAGAACGATTGTATTTCTTGACTCATTGCCCAATTTGGTGACTGTCTTGGACGCTGCAATGTTGTTCTCTCTACATTAATATGCTTGAGGCATAAACGGAAAATGGTCTTAGCATGCATGATATTTTTATCTTTAACATTACTGACAAAGGGCAATCTGTCTTTAGTGTTTTACAATAGGGCATTAAACAATTATCGCGTATCTCAGACCAATATGTTTATCCTCGATGTAAATGTGTTTCATGAGATTGTTAGACAACTTATTATTTTGACATCATCCATTCTGTCTACTTCCACTTGAAGCCTAGAAAGTATAGTACGTTTTATATAAAACTGAGAATATTGGAGTTCTTTCCTAACAAGAATTTCTTTCAAGAGTCTGTTACTTCGAATATTAATAAACAACGTTTGAATTATTTTTCGAAATAAGATTGAAGTAAACTAAATTTTATGTTCGAAATGATTGAAATAACAAATAACAACAATTTGAATAATTTAAACAATTAAATGACAAAAAAACTTGAAATAGTATGATAGTTTTGTCCATTCATAGAGGAATGGCAATATTAAATAGAGTTACGACAAATTACGACAATTACATTTGAACCTAACAGATTCCGCTTGCAGCACTACCCATGTGCAGCTCTTTAATCAGGTATGTGGCTGTGTTTCTTGATAAAAGGGTACAAATACTGCAGTTTGATGCTTATTATCTATAGGTGTCGAATTGGGATGTGATTAAGTTCGAGTTTGTGTTTCTGTTATGTGGACCACCCATCAATCGCAACTTTCTAACGTTAAGTTAAAGAACATTATACTTTTTAATTGGAAACGTAACTGCAGTCTGGGATTATATTGACTTTGAACTACTTGCCTTGTACTCTTTATTTATCGTATGTTTCATTAAGACCCTAATGATATTCCATTTTTATTAGCGCTATAGCACACATTAAAGCTTTACGTGTATAACGAGCAACTGTTCATTAAGGTATACCCTTTAATATTGTTACTCTGCCAACATTGGGGGAAACATAATAGTATATGTGAAGTTCTGTTGTATGTTTTACGTGATAACTAAAATAGGACTGGAGCATGTGTTGGTTAGTGTATACCGTGCCATCTTCACAAACGTAAACATTTACTGATCCGAATGCTATTACATTATTAACCAGTTGTGTATATTTGGGCAATAACATTTAATTTCTTCCGCACTGAGAATTCCAATTGTGAAATAAATCTCAACTCTGTATATTTCTCACCATTTGTATGGGTTTCTTTACCTGAAAACCAGTATCGTCATCAGTTTTCACTTGAAAATAACCATGTCTGAGATTCAAAAACTTATAATTCCTCCAGGTTCATTCAGTTACTAACGTCTGTTAAGATTTTCGTTATATATTAATGAACATACATACATACATACATACATACATACATACATACATACATACATACATACATACATACATACATACATACATACATACATACATACATACATACATACATACATACATACATACATACATACATACATACAAAGCTTTAATGAAAGAAGACTCAAGTCTCCACGAGGTAAGAGAGACACTTGAAAAGATTCCCTTTATCAGATTTATAAAGTTCACATTGTCAGTCGGACATATTAACTATTTATTTAGAAGCATATTCTTTTAAAAGGAGATACATTAATTGCGTTTAGTCAAATATTCTGCTCTTGCAAATATATCTGTGCCAATCGTTGCGAGAAGTTAAATATTTAATAACTTCATTCCTTTATTTAAAATGAGTAATCTTTCCTGTATATATTTGACGGCACATTATGAATTGTTTGTTAGGCTGGACAAGGACAACAAAATTATGATTGTATCAAAATAAAGCGATAATAAAGTATGTAAATAATGAAAACATATATATTAGTATAATTACATTTTCTTAGAAGACCCATACCATTATTTGTATCAGCTAAAAATCACTTCACAGATTTACTGATTTCGCCAAATTACGACAATTACATTTGACCATAACAATTTCAGTTTGCAGCACTATACGAGTTCAGTCCAATGTTCAGATACTTGGCGGCATTACCAAGAACGCAATTATTTCACACAATAACACGGGACGAATAGAGAGATACATATATTGTTATAAATTGGCTTGTGATGCATCATCGCTGCATAATCAGTTTCATTGTCTTGCTGTCATAATTTATAACATACTCTCTCTCTTCTGTCATTAAAAAAGGAGAAAAAGATAAGATTGGAATATTGTTGCTGGTAGTTCAATGCAAGGTGACTGTTGGTCAATTATTGAAAGAAAATAAAGAATACCAAATGTGAAATTAACCTAAAACATTAAAAGTGGATTGTATTTTGTATTAAATGTAAATATTTTTGTAGGGACGAGAATAAATGACATGGTCCTACAGAAAAGTAATTGACATTGACGATATTGCAAACATAACGTGCAGTCGTCCACATTCCGTTTACTATTTTTATATAAATTATAGTTTTATATATAGATCATATAGGTTTTATAAATGACGAGTTAGAAAGAGAGAAAGAGTTCCTAAAGAAATACTAAATCATACGTAAACATCTAACGCAGAAGCTGCAAAGTACATACTTTATTATTTATATTCTAATACACGTTTTCAGACATAGATTGAAATCAAAATAAATTATAAATGATCTTAAAATGTAGCTATGGGGTACGCACAATATATATTTCGCACTTTTTCAAGAACTATATAAAATCTAATAAATAATAATCAAATAATGTTAAAACCAATTAATTACTATACGTGATTAATGGATTTATAATAGTGGAACTCGTCTTTGGCGACATGCTTGTAGAAAAGACGGTGTCATATATAGTTATATGTAAAGCTTAGTATATACATTGTTATAAAGTCACTCGTACTTATGTGGCACTATCTACCTCTTCTTCATATAATTTCACAAAGAATGGAGTGCAATTTGTGTGGATACATGCTTTCTCACATCTTGCTCAAACTAGTTGATACAAATATGGTGTACTTCTACACGGACATTTATCCCTCATTATTAATATATGTTATATGTCTCTTTATAAATTACATCAAATAATTTTGTGGATGTTAACTTAAACTGCCATTTTGATTTACACCACATTTATTTATCTTTTGTTTTGAAAAGATGTAACATTTACTATCAAGCCATTACATTTTATGTACAATGGCAGCTTTATATCTTTGTACATTTATCGGTTGTTGATTTTCAATGGGAACGATACTATAAATGTTTGTATTTTATTGTTTTCGCATTTCATACCGGAATGCTCTAGCTAGTACATTGTATGGAGAATATTACATACGTGACGGATATATTATTCCATGGGTAGCTTTAGAATAACCTTGAGAATATGTTGATGCAATCTATCATCACTTCCTCAAAGTTTATACAGTAAGAGGGGTCTAATTGGCTGCTAGCAATAGACAGCATCTTTACAACATTTGGATTGACATCTAACTACGCGCATGTTGTTCTGAATTAAAAAAAAAAACATTCATTTATTTTTGCGGACTGTTACAGTCGTACAAGCTATGTTCTGACGATATCATGGTCTTCTTTTCTTACTATTAATGTGTTGGTACTATTTCTACGACAGGACACATCAATTTTAGTAGCTTAAATAATGGCCAAAATGTATAATTCTTTTAGGCATTCTTCTCTTGCGATCCACGATGCTCAAAATAATATATATATTTATATGACTATCATAAAGTTACTAAAAGAATAAAATATTTCTCATGACAACATGATGAGCTACTCATCTTCTTAAATCATATTACATTATATCAAACGAAACAAAAACCACAAAATAATATTTATGTTCGTTTGATATCACTGTCTAAAGTTTCACTGTAACAATGTTTTGCACGGAATAATACTTAAACGATACGATTACCTTGCAAATGTCATAAATCACTTTTGACGTTTGACAAAGGCGATGTTCGGGGCTCTTTTACAACAGTGGCTAAAGCATACTTAAACATTTAACATTGATTCAGTTAAACAATTAACATACAATCTTAGAAATCAATTAGCATCCAACCTTATCCGTGTACTGTAACTTCTATTACGTTACCTTAATAATCCAGAAAACAGGATATTGGTATAAATTTTCAGCTGAAATTAACGTGGAACTCGCATCTACTCTGCAATCGACAACAATTTTGTCTTGTAATGTTAGAACCCACGAAAATGGTCATTGTATAACTACAATGATGCAAATAGGAGGATTATTAAATTAAAAAGTAATGAGATATATTTTGTCTTGGAACAATAAGCAAATCATGACAGCTCGTGTAAAATGATTGAGGATTAAACATATCTATGTACTTAATACGTTTCAAATCAGTCATCAAAATAATCTATCTAGCTACTACCTACCTTTTAACGACTAGATGCAATTATTAAACTGTTCATAATATTACATTGTTCAAGTGGTTAATTTAGTCACAACAATTTCTAATGATTTACCACTTGTTTAAACTGTTTTGTGATATGCACTCATTTCGTTTTATCATATTATCTTTCTCCAATGAATACCACCGAACTTTGAATATGCTCGCATTATATTAGGATTAATATCATTTTCCCTTCACCGACGACCTCCTCACATTGGTTGTATCTAGTGGCAATTCAGTATCATTCAAAGTTCCACTAATCTTTAATCAAAACATAATCGAGTTATTCACTGAAAGACCGCTGAACGAATGAATTCGAATATTGTGTCAACTGTAATACACGTGGATTAACAATAGTGTGCAAGCTTCTCCTGCGTGAATAGTGTAGCACCGTCACATCAAAGTCTGGTTTCGTTTATGAAATCGTACTAATCAAGATAACGATCAGGGTATCTTTTGTAAATGTTAATCTGAGTCTACGGCAATTGAATTTCCACCCGCTGACCCAACCCTCAGAAATCCTTTGGTTACTGGCAAATCAAATTTGATGTTGTGTCTTTTAATAAAGTCTTTAGATAAAATAAGACACCATTGGCCACATCTATTTTTATGGGAAAGAGAGAAAAAAACAGAAAAAGGTTTGATATCCGATATTAAAGGAAAATAGTTTGAAGCATCTTTATTTCTGAAGGAATAAATATTAACAACCTAGACTGAAAGTAATCTGCCATTAAGAAGGAGTAACTTACATCGTATTTGTCGTTTTATTGCGCAAATGTTATTATTGTTGTTACTAGTAGTTTGACATTTTAGCAAGTTGCTTTACTGATTTCCCAATAAATCTATAATATTGAACAACTCTTAGTGTTATTGTTTCAAACGAAAACCAGTTGAGGTACATTCACAATTTGTCTCCAGTTCCATTGCCCATAAAATATTTACAACACAATATATATGTTTCGACGTCAGATAACATTATTTATACTTTTTTATTCAGATAATTATCTACAATAATCAGATTATAATCCATGCAACATATGTGAGAGGAATGTGTTTGATATTTATAATTCAGATTGCATTGTAATTGTGACCGACCAATACATTTTCCAGCAAAGATATCGAAATCGTTTGTGTTGAAGTTGTTAGGTCCGATCCAATATTCTTTCTGGAAGATCCATTTTTTGATTGATTTGTTCTTACGTTAAGGTTAACTTTGATTCGCAAAAATCATATTTTTAGCGGCAAGCTGCAACAGGTTTAGATAAGAAGGTATTTTGCAAACGTTTCTGATGGCGAAACTGTCCGCCACAATGGTTCAGCATGGGCAATGTCAATGGAAAGCAATAGGGAATGATATGATGTTTTTATCATTTTCACTTCTTCCATACATTTCCCATTCTCAACACGTTTATAATATAAGCCACAACTTTCATCAGGTGATACTTGCTGTGCGATTCAACAACTGCCAGTTCATAGTTCTTAAACAATAAAACCTCTTGCTATCTGATATAATCCGATACTCAGATGTTTTCTAAGTTGCGAAACATTACAACAAATGTTCATACAGCAACGTGGCAGTTTTGATATATAAGTAATACACTACATGTATCATTCACGGTTGCTGTAGAATTGTATCATTAGTATAAATTAAAGTTATGCTAGGTGTTTTAAGATTTTTTTGTTTGTTGCTTAACAAAAACATGTAATTCAGTAAACGAAGAATTTAATGCGATACATAACTATAGAATACGGAGATAAAATTGGAAGAACAAACTATAAACCATCTCTTAATTCATACTGTACGTAAAGTATAATTTACATTGCATGAACACATTACTAGATTTAGTGAAATGCTCTAAAGTACTGCTACTAATTTCGGGAAGATAAGATGAAAAAAATTCGTTGATTTATTGGCCGTTTTTTTGTAACCATTATATCATGACTTTATTAGATTACTGATATAGACACCTTTACCCAGAAACAAGCTATCATTTAAGAAAAGAAATCGAGCATCGCTAGCTAAGGTCCAATTTTACCTAATTATTATCAAGGAGTCGTGTAATGCAAAATTAGAAGTTAATTTAACTGGTCTTATTTGTGTATTATATGAATTATCTTTGATTCAATGCGTTTACGATTCAGTCAATGTCAGAAGCAGACTAAATAACCCAAACGTGTCACAGTTCGAGTAAATGTTTACGAAACGTCACCAAATATTGCATATCAGTAGAACATTGACTTCCGTGAATCGAACGGTTCATCATTTAGTCCAGTACAGGATAGAGAAACCTTAGATCCAATTGAAACTAATATCATATCATAATGAAGTTTTAAAGTAGAATACAGAAACATATTTTGCTGCAACAAAGCATCAAGACTAAATTATCAGCGAACCGTTTTCTTGCCAACGTCTACATCAGACATTCAAGGTGTGTAAGAAAATGCGCACCAAATAATATATTTTCCTAATCCATGATCATAAGACTTAAACAAATAGGTGTTGTCATGTGATGTAAAAATATAAATTGCTTTTCGGTGACACTGACCTTGTAATAGAGACAGTGATTACCCGATTCATGCACATTGTGAGAGAGAGAGAGAGAGACAGAGACAGAGACAGAGAGAGAGAGAGAGACAGACAGAGAGAGAGAGAAAGAGACAGACAGAGACAGAGAGAGGGAGGGAAACAGAGAGACAGAGAGAGATAGATAGATAGACAGATAGATAGATAGATAGATAGATAGATAGATAGATAGATAGATAGATAGATAGATAGATAGATAGATAGATAGATAGATAGATAGAGCAGGAGAGAAGACAATGACACTTGGGGTGCCAGATATTTGAAATAGGTCTCAATATTAAAACCAAAGTTGAACACGATGCATACAAAACAAAAATACATTTTAAAAATGTTGGAAAACAGAGTTGCGCAAAGAGTGATGTCAGATTTATGTCATTTAAAAGCGGTATTGCCTCTGTAGCATTATCAACTGCTTCCACTGACACATATTTCGATATAGATTTTTCATATCATATGATCAAAACGATTGAAATGTGAAGGTTTTTCATATGTAGATTTCGTGTAGAATGTTAGCATTTTAATCTACACTGGAATAAATTTAATGTAAAGGTTTTCATTAAAAAGACCGTTTTGTGATGCAGTTTACGTTATCATCATACAAGGACATGTGCGCGTGAATTAATAAGTTGCGCTTAAATTGTAAACGTTGACAATTCACCTCAATCTGCTACCGTTCTATCAAGTATGGAAAGGGTGTATAAAGTGGGCGGATCTTGAAGTAGAATACAATCATTTCAATGATGTCAATTATTAGATGATAGTAACCGATTGGGCAAAAGTCTGGCAAATCTTTCTAACACGGATATAAATAATAGGAGAACACTGTCCTGTGATGAGGTGTACTACAGGTGTAGAGGCAGACTAAATAAGAACCATAGCGAACCAGAAATGAGAGGACTGGCAGTATTCCTGTGTCTCTTCCTGTGCATGACTGCCACGATGATGGGCACCGCAGAATCAGCAGCAATTGAAGATGTAGCAGTGGTTGCTCATGGTAAGCATAGTCTCCTCCCTTTTCTATCTCAACACACACATACACGCATACACAATACACTTATAAATTTCATTATTCACTAAAGGCATTTAAATGTTGTGACGAGTTGTACAGTAGCACCACTAAAGTTTTAACTCACATAAATATATTATCTAATACACTCAATCACGCTTTCGAACCAATACAGTCTAATAGAAATGTAAATTATGATACGTAAGTCTGCTTTATTCTCATTCAGACTTTCGAACAAATACAGTCTAGTACAAATCTGAATTATGATACGTAAGTCGGCTTGATTCTTATTCAAAAGGGACATTTTTAATCTTTGAAGAATTTAAAACAAGATGACATAAATTGTGTCATGATGAAAAAAATGTTTCGATTTTATTGTGTTTACCATCTCACAGATACGTAAATGAATCCCTAGACAAATAGGATATTATAACTAAAAATTTCATATATCAACTCTTCCAACAAGACTTTTTCGTTATACGTTTAACAAACGGACATGTTATCTCATAGCTGCTGATTCTTAAAAAGCTATGATTCTAAGCATTCTACATCTTATTGTTGGAAATACGACATCTGCGTCTATTGGAGATGTTCGTGCCTCTATGGTGTAGTATAATCTGATAATGATTTCTTTCTTTTTCTGTTTTGAACGTTCAATTATTTACCATTTGTAGGTTTCTAGTTCATTATGTTGCATAATCTTTGATTATTTCAAATTTTTCAATGGTATGAAGTTGCTGATAAATAATACCGGATTTTGCTTATTTCAGACAATGAAGAAGGGATTCCTGCAAAGGGAGGTAAGTATTCATAATATTTAAAATCTAGTACTAGTATTTGGTTCCATGAGGATTAGTATTTTTTATATGAGGCTTTCCCATACATACAATTCACCTTTCACAACATATTGTAACTAGTAATATCGTCTCATAATATTTCTCAAATTTAGACTTGATGAAATTGGTACAAAAACATTACTGTTTGAAACATTTTGATGGTTGTAATGTATAAAATTAAAATAATAATATTATGAATAATAAATTGGTTGCGCGTTGTACAAAAACACCTTACCAAATATAAATTAGGTTTGGTCTTCATTGCATTCTGGACACAGGTCCATGTTTGTTTGCAAATTTCTTACACTTGCATATGTATCATGATCTAAATATCATCCGTTTGCGCTTCATTTCATCGGATATGGTTACAACAACACTATTCATACACATTTTCGGGATGAAATAATCGTTCTGTCAATCAGATATTCTCTCCAACATTTCAATTTTAGAACTATTTTAATGTAAACTCGCCGGTATGCTATTATTTCATACGTTGGTCAAACTTTTATATAATTCAATTCACGATTTATTTGTTATATAGTTCATTCAGATCAAATTCATTGAATTGCATTGTTTTAACCTTTATGTTCATTTTGTTTTCTAATTATATTTCATATATTCAATTTAACCTGACAGAGAAGAGACTGTGTACTAGTCCAGTTTGTTTTTATCTATGAATGAAGTAAGTTTCTACTATTTACATGCTCATTATTTGTTTTTAAATATTAGTTTTATTAGGTCTAGTTTCCTAATGGAACCAATGAGGTGCATCTAGAAATTCAAGGAAAGGCCTTACAGTTGTATGTTGTAGAGACTACACGAACAATATTCTGCATAATCGAAGATCAGTTTATTGTCGGTCTCCTGTAAGAGATGCATGAGTACAATTCGCTTTTCGTCGAAGCTTCTTAAAATACATAGAACCTTAACTTTTAAGACCGAAGTTCTCGACATCACTTAGGACACATTTAATGCTGCACCTACAGAGATAACGTTTTAAAGAACTTTGCTGACCAAACAACGTTTACTATAATATAAATATATATAATATGTATTTCATTATCATTTACTTAATATACCTTTCTTACATAGCTTACTGTTAATATTTCATCTTGCATAACACATTTCTATTTATTTTAAATGTTTATGTACTTTACATTTGCTTGTCAACATTTTATTTTCTTCCCGGCAATTTCAGAACAAAGGTTAGAACGATTATAATGTTGTGCTTCTAAATCATGCACATGCTCTTGTGATAAATGTTGAAAGAATGTAAACAAAGTAGATATATCATTCACCGTGCATCTGACTATGTATATCTCTCATGTTTCTTTTCAGACAGGACGTTGAATAACGACTACCAAACCTGTGCCCTAATACAACCAACGAGTGCAATACATCATGCAACTAATCCGCATTTGTTCATATTACTTGTGTAGTCATTCCTTAACGCTTAACATATAAGTTTTCAATATTTCAATGTAGTTTTAATGAAATATAAAGATAGAATTTGAGATATCCGCGTTTAAATACTGTGGCAGCATGCACTAGTGAAACCGGATATACCGTGCTCGCAATTCAGTGCGTGTAATAAACTTATCAATACTGGAAAATTTCCAATGATAGATATGTAACTTTCGATTAACTCCTATTTGAAACATTACGTAGAACCCATACGAAATTGTCTTCAAACAAAAAAAAATATTCCACATCTGTCCTATTCTTATATATTCATTAAAGGCTTGAAATGTATAGACTGTGTTGAGTTTTCATATATGTTGCAATATCAATGCAAATGGAGTTTGAATGACAACATCACCAGGTAGTTATTAGTTGGGGCAATGTTCGATCGTTGCCATATAATCAAACGTTCTATAGGGTGACGACTTAACTAAATAAGCAGTAAATATACAATTACAATGTTAACAGAGGGCATTTTATCAACAATGAGTGTGGAGTGTCAGTGGAGGACTGCACTTATCGTTCAAACAAATCATATTATCTTGTTAGGTGATAGTGTAAACGCGTACACAAACAATAACAAATACGTACGAAGATTATGATATGATTTTAGCATATATTTGTAGTTGAATACAACGTTCATTTGTCCATTCCATTCAGTTTCTTCCAAATATGAAATACTGTGATGAATTAGTGCTTTCCGTCATTACAAAGAAACTGGTAACATACGTAGTTGCATATTTGTATTTGCTCACCAGTTATCTGTTGGCAAACTTATATTGTGATTTACTGCGTAGGCCTCTTCCATAAATCGTTTTGCGATACAAATAAAGTGAGTCAGTCTATGTATACATCAAGATACTTTCTTTATATTTACTTCATACATAAACAAGCTATCTGTAGCATAGATTTATTGGTGGATTGAACGTTCATTTGTCTCTTCAAGATATGTATTTTTTCAAATAAGAAATGCGGTGATGAGTTAGTGTTCTCCGTCACTACAACGAATATGATAGCATACGTAGATGCATATTTGTACTTTCTCAATAGTTATAAATTGGCAAACTTATAATTTGATCGACTGCGTAGGCCAGTTCCATATATCATTTTGTGATACAAAAAGAAGTGAGTCAGTCTATTCATACATCAAGCTACTTTCTTTATATTTTCTATACACAAATACAAGCTTCCATTTGGTTTAGTATCGAAAAACGAAATTAACATTGCAAAATGTAAATGACCCCGCATTATTTACAAAATTATCATTGTCGTTTCATCTGTTTAAAATTTTAAAAAGACACTATAATCTATCTTATATTGTATTTCTTTTAACAAAATATTTCTATCAGCTTTAGATGCTCAACATAAGACTATTGAATTAAATGCTTCCCTTTTTTATTTAGATGTTTACAAACGTACATAAGAACATACAAACATATATACATACATACATACATCCATACATACATACATACATACATACATACATACATACATACATACATACATACATACATACATACATACATACATACATACATACATACATACATACATACATACATACATACATACATACATTCATTAATACATACATACATACATACATACATACATACATACATACATACATACATACATACATACATACATACATACATACATACATACATACATACATACATACATACATACATACATACATACATACATACATACATATAAGCAGACAGACAGACAGAACAACTAGATAGACATTTAAACAGACAGACATACATTGAGACATACAGACAAAACTCATACATACAGATAGACTGTCAGACAGACGGATAAACATACGGACAGAAAAAAAATATAAACAGTGTGATGCATATCTTTGTGGGACTAAAAGGTTGCGTTCATCAGCACAATAATATTCATCCGTTTTTTACGATTTTCTTGCGATTACATTGATTTTCCAGCTTGTGATTCGATTATATACTTGCCACAGTTTAAAATCAAAATGTGTAAAATCATATTTAGAAATAGAATTCTCGGTAGTATTATAATCTGTTAGACTTGTCCACATAGTTGATTCAACACTTTGGTAACGAAAATACAGAATTTTAATTGATGGCAGCATATTCCTATTGCCAACTTCACTCAATCTCAAGCCACTAATTCCTCCTTAGAGTAAGTCAAGTTCAATAAATGGTTCTTGTACGGACTACTTCAAAAGCCTTCCTTAGGTAGGTTTTGATAGTATATACAATATATTCGTTGATCATAACGAACATGCACTGCCTGTTTGCTTAAAAAAAGCGACAAACATTCATTTCAGTATTAGGAGTACATATGAAAAGCACTAGTTTCTAAGAAACGTGATAAAGAAAGGTATATAGCAGGAAACAAACTGGATGGTTATTTGCTTGAAAAAATGTTTACAAAGGTACGCAACAGAAAGAAAGCAATCCAAAAGAAAATATGTCGTAACCAACTGGGATGTACAGTTATCGGAATCGGAAACATACAAAACAAAATCAAGAGCAGTTATCATTTACTGACGATGCATTTTTTATTTTTACAAAACGCTGAGCATTTTGCTCTACCGGATTTATTGTTCTTGAATTCCTACCAAGCCACAAAATTAGCAGAAAATACAATGTAATGAACATTCCGCATGATATTACAACGAGTAAAAAATATGACAATCAAACGTTTGAACTTCATTGATTTCTTTTCGATACCTTAAGAACACAAGCATCACATTAAACGCAAAGTTCAGATTGCATCATCTTTGTGACACAAAATACGAAGGAGACATATTTTATATAATTGCCGATCAGAACGATTGTATTTCTTGACTCATTGCCCAATTTGATGACTGTCTTGGACGCTGCAATGTTGTTCTCTCTACATAAATATGCTTGAGGCATAAACGGAAAATGATCTTAGCATGCATGATATTTTTATCTTTAACATTACTGACAAAGGGTAATCTGTCTTTAGTGTTATACTATACGGCATTAAACAATTATCGCGTATCTCAGACCAATATGTTTATCCTCGATGTAAATGTGTTTCATGAGATTGTTAGACAACTTATTATTTTGACATCATCCATTCTGTCTACTTCCACTTGAAGCCTAGAAAGTATAGTACGTTTTATATAAAACTGAGAATATTGGAGTTCTTTCCTAACAAGAATTTCTTTCAAGAGTCTGTTACTTCGAATATTAATAAACAACGTTTGAATTAATTTTCGAAATAAGATTGAAATAAACTAAATTTTATGTTCAAAATGTTTGATATAACAATTAACAACAATTTGAATAATTTAAACAATTAAATGACAAAAAAACTTGAAATAGTATGATAGTATTGTCCATTCATAGAGGAATGGCAATATTAAATAGAGTTACGACAAATTACGACAATTACATTTGAACCTAACAGATTCCGATTGCAGCACTACCCATGTGCAGCTCAATAATCAGGTATGTGGCTGTGTTTCTTGATAAAAGGGTACAAATACTGCAGTTTGATGCTTATTATCTATAGGTGTCGAATTGGGATGTGATTAAGTTCGAGTTTGTGTTTCTGTTATGTGGACCACCCATCAATCGCAACTTTCTAACGTTAAGTTAAAGAACATTATACTTTTTAATTGGAAACGTAACTGCAGTCTGGGATTATATTGACTTTGAACTACTTGCCTTGTACTCTTTATTTATCGTATGTTTCATTAAGACCCTAATGATATTCCATTTTTATTAGCGCTATAGCACACATTAAAGCTTTACGTGTATAACGAGCAACTGTTCATTAAGGTATATCCTTTAATATTGTTACTCTGCCAACATTGGGGGAAACATAATAGTATATGTGAAGTTCTGTTGTATGTTTTACGTGATAAGTAAAATAGGACTGGGGCATGTGTGGGTTAGTGTATACCGTGCCATCTTCACAAACGTAAACATTTACTGATCCGAATGCTATTACATTATTAACCAGTTGTGTATATTTGGGCAATAACATTTAATTTCTTCCGCACTGAGAATTCCAATTGTGAAATAAATCTCAACTCTGTATATTTCTCACCATTTGTATGGGTTTCTTTAATTGAAAACCAGTATCGTCATCAGTTTTCACTTGAAAATAACCATGTCTGAGATTCAAAAACTTATAATTCCTCCAGATCCATTCAGTTACTAACGTCTGTTAAGATTTTCGTTATATATTCATGAACATACATACATACATACATACATACATACATACATACATACATACATACATACATACATACATACATACATACATACATACATACATACATACATACATACATACATACAAAGCTTTAATGAAAGAAGACTCAAGTCTCTACGAGGTAAGAGAGACACTTGAAAAGATTCCCTTTTTCAGATTTATAAAGTTCACATTGTCAGTTGACATATTAGCTATTTATTTAGAAGCATATTCTATTAAAGGGAGATAAATTAACTGCGTTTAGTCAAATATAGTTATATGCAAATATATCTGTGCCAATCGTTGCGAGAAGTTAAATATTTAATAACTTCATTCCTTTATTTAAAATGAGTAATCTTTCTTGTATATATCTGACGGCACATTATGAATTATTTGTAAGGCTGGATAAGGACAACAAAATTATGATTGTATCAAAATAAAGCGCTAATAAATTATGTAAATAATGAAAACATATATATTAGTATAATTACATTTTCTTAGAAGACCTATACCATTATTTGTATAAGCTAAAAATCACTTCACAGATTTACTGATTTCGCCAAATTACGACAATTACATTTGACCATAACAATTTCAGTTTGCAGCACTATACGTGTTCAGTCCAATGTTCAGGTACCTGTCCGCATTACCAAGAACGCAATTATTTCACACAATAACACGGGACGAATAGAGAGATAGATATATTGTTATAAATTGGCTTGTGGTGCATCATCGCTGCATAATCAGTTTCATTGTCTTGCTGTCATAATTTATAACATACTCTCTCTCTTCTGTCATTAAAAAAGGAGAAAAAGATAAGATTGGAATATTGTTGCTGGTAGTTCAATCCAAGGTGACTGTTGGTCAATTATTGAAAGAAAATAAAGAATACCAAATGTGAAATTAACCTAAAACATTAAAAGTGGATTGTATTTTGTATTAAATGTAAATATTTTTGTAGGGACGAGAATAAACGACATGGTCCTACAGAAAAGTAATTGACATTGACGATATTGCAAACATAACGTGCAGTCGTCCACATTCCGTTTACTATTTTTATATAAATTATAGTTTTATATATAGATCATATAGGTTTTATAAATGACGAGTTAGAAAGAGAGAAAGAGTTCCTAAAGAAATACTAAATCATACGTAAACATCTAACGCAGAAGCTGCAAAGTACATACTTTATTATTTATATTCTAATACACGTTTTCAGACATAGATTGAAATCAAAATAAATTATAAATGATCTTAAAATGTAGCTATGGGGTACGCACAATATATATTTCGCACTTATTTCAAGAACTATATAAAATCTAATAAATAATAATCAAATAATGTTAAAACCAATTAATTACTATACGTGATTAATGGATTTATAATAGTGGAACTTGTCTTTGGCGACATGCTTGTAGAAAAGACGGTGTCATATATAGTTATATGTAAAGCTTAGTATATACGTTGTTATAAAGTCACTCGTACTTATGTGGCACTATCTACCTCTTCTTCATATAATTTCACAAAGAATGGAGTGCAATTTTTGTGGATACATGCTTTCTCACATCTTGCTCAAACTAGTTGATACAAATATGGTGTACTTCTACACGGACATTTATCCTTCATTATTAATATATGTTATCTGTCTCTTTATAAATTACATCAAATAATTTTGTGGATGTTAACTTAAACTGCCATTTTGATTTACAACACATTTATTTATCTTTTGTTTTGAAAAGATGTAACATTTACTATCAAGCTATTACATTTTATGTACAATGGCAGCTTTATATCTTCGTACATTTATCGGTTGTTGATTTTCAATGGGAACGATACAATAAATGTTTGTATTTTATTGTTTTCGCATTTCATACCGGAATGCTCTAGCTAGTACATTGTATGGAGAATATTACATACGTGACGGATATATTATTCCATGGGTAGCTTTAGAATAACCTTGAGAATATGTTGATGCAATCTATCATCACTTCCTCAAAGTTTATACAGTAAGAGGGGTCTAATTGGCTGCTAGCAATAGACAGCATCTTTACAACATTTGGATTGACATCTAACTACGCGCATGTTGTCCTGAATTAAAAAAAAAAACATTCATTTATTTTTGCGGACTGTTACAGTCGTACAAGCTATGTTCTGACGATATCATGGTCTTCTTTTCTTACTATTAATGTGTTGGTACTATTTCTACGACAAGACACATCAATTTTAGTAGCTTAAATAATGGCCAAAATGTATGATTCTTTTAGGCATTCTTCTCTTGCGATCCACGATGCTCAAAATAATATATATATTTATATGACTATCATAAAGTTACTAAAAGAATAAAATATTTCTCATGCCAACATGATGAGCTACTCATCTTCTTAAATCATATTACATTATATCAAACGAAACGAAAACCACAAAATAATATTTATGTTCGTTTGATATCACTGTCTAAAGTTTCACTGTAACAATGTTTTGCACGGAATAATACTTAAACGATACGATTACCTTGCAAATGTCATAAATCACTTTTGACGTTTGACAAAGGCGATGTTCGGGGCTCTTTTACAACAGTGGCTAAAGCATACTTAAACATTTAACATTGATTCAGGTAAACAGTTAACATACAATCTTAGAAATCAATTAGCATCCAACCTTATCTGTGTACTAAAGCATACTTAAACATTTAACATTGATTCAGTTAAACAGTTAAAATACAATCTTAGAAATCAATTAGCATCCAACCTTATCCGTGTACTGTAACTTCTATTACGTTACCTTAATAATCCAGAAAACAGGATATTGGTATAAATTTTCAGCTGAAATTAACGTGGAACTCGCATCTACTCTGCAATCGACAACAATTTTGTCTTGTAATGTTAGAACCCACGAAAATGGTCATTGTATAACTAAAATGATGCAAATAGGAGGATTATTAAATAAAAAAGTAATGAAATATATTTTGTCTTGGAACAATAAGCAAATCATAACAGCTCGTGTAAAATGATTGAGGATTAAACATATCTATGTACTTAATACGTTTCAAATCAGTCATCAAAATAATCTATCTAGCTACTACCTACCTTTTAACGACTAGATGCAATTATTAAACTGTTCATAATATTACATTGTTCAAGTGGTTAATTTAGTCACAACAATTTCTAATGATTTACGACTTGTTTAAACTGTTTTGTGATATGCACTCATTTCGTTTTATCATATTATCTTTCTCCAATGAATACCACCGAACTTTGAATATGCTCGCATAATATTAGGATTAATATCATTTTCTCTTCACCGACGACCTCCTCACATTGGTTGTATCTAGTGGCAATTCAGTATCATTCAAAGTTCCACTAATCTTTAATCAAAACATAATCGAGTTATTCACTAAAAGACCGCTGAACGAACTAATTCGAATATTGTGTCAACTGTAATACACGTAGATTAACAATAGTGTGCAAGCTTCTCCTGCGTGAATAGTGTAGCACCGTCACATTAAAGTCTGGTTTCGTTTATGAAATCGTACTAATCAAGATAACGATCAGGGTATCTTTTGTAAATGTTAATCTGAGTCTACGGCAATTGAATTTCCACCCGCCGACCCAACCCTCAGAAATCCTTTGGTTACTGGCAAATCAAATTTGATGTTGTGTCTTTTAATAAAGTCTTTAGATAAAATAAGACACCATTGGCCACATCTATATTTATGGGAAAGAGAGAAAAAAACAGAAAAAGGTTTGATATCCGATATTAAAGGAAAATAGTTTGAAGCATCTTTATTTCTGAAGGAATAAATATTAACAACCTAGACTGAAAGTAATCTGCCATTAAGAAGGAGTAACTTACATCGTATTTGTCGTTTTATTGCGCAAATGTTATTATTGTTGTTACTAGTAGTTTGACATTTTAGCAAGTTGCTTTACTGATTTCCCAATAAATCTATAATATTGAACAACTCTTAGTGTTATTGTTTCAAACGAAAACCAGTTGAGGTACATTCACAATTTGTCTCCAGTTCCATTGCCCATAAAATATTTACAACACAATATATATGTTTCGACGTCAGATAACATTATTTATACTTTTTTATTCAGATAATTATCTACAATAATCACATTATAATCCATGCAACATATGTGAGAGGAATGTGTTTGATATTTATAATTCAGATTGCATTGTAATTGTGACCGACCAATACATTTTCCAGCAAAGATATCGAAATCGTTTGTGTTGAAGTTGTTAGGTCCGATCCAATATTCTTTCTGGAAGGTCCATTTTTTGATTGATTTGTTCTTACGTTAAGGTTAACTTTGATTCGCAAAAATCATATTTTTTGCGGCAAGCTGCAACAGGTTTAGATAAGAAGGTATTGTCCAAACGTTTCTGATGGCGAAACTGTCCGCCACGATGGTTCAGCATGGGCAATGTCAATGGAAAGCAATAGGGAATGATATGATGTTTTTATCATTTTCACTTCTTCTATACATTTCCCATTCTCAACACGTTTATAATATAAGCCACAACTTTCATCAGGTGATACTTGCTGTGCGATTCAGCAACTGCCAATTAATAGCTCTTAAACAATAAAACCTCTTGCTATCTGATATAATCCGATACTCAGATGTTTTCTAAGTTGCGAAATATTACAACAAATGTTCATACAGCAACGTGGCAGTTTTGATATATAAGTAATACACTACATGTATCATACACGGTTGCTGTAGACTTGTATCATTAGTATAAATTAATGTTATGCTAGGTGTTTTAAGATTTTTTGTTTCTATTTGGTGCTTAACAAAAACATGTAATTCAGTAAACGAAGAATTTAGTGCGATACATAACTATAGAATACGGAGATAAAATTGGAAGAACAAACTATAAACCATCTCTTAATTCATACTGTACTTAAAGTATAATTTACATTGCATGAACACATTACTACTAGATTTAGTGAAATGCTCTAAAGTACTGCTACTAATTTCGGGAATATAAGATGAAAGAAATTCGTTGATTTATTCGCCGTTTTTTTATTGTAACCATTATATCATGACTTTATGAGATTGCTGATATAGACACCTTTACCCAGAAACAAGCTATCATTTAAGAAAAGAAATCGAGCATCGCTAGCTAAGGTCCATTTTTACCTAATTATTATCAAGGAGTCGTGTAATGCAAAATTAGAAGTTAATTTAACTGGTCGTATTAGTGTATTATATGAATTATCTTTTATTCAATGCGTTTACGATTCAATCAATGTCAGAAGCAGACTAAATAACCCAAACGTGTCACAGTTCGAGTAAATGTTTACGAAACGTCACCAAATATTGCATATCAGTAGAACATTGACTTCCGTGAATCGAAAGGTTCATCATTTAGTCCAGTACAGGATGGACATACCTTAGATCCAATTCAAACTAATATCATATTGAAGTTTTAAAGTAGAATACACAAACATATTTTGCTGCAACAAAGCATCAAGACTAAATTATCAGCGAAACGTTTTCTTGCCAACGTCTACATCAGACATTCAAGGTGTGTAAGAAAATGCGCACCAAATAATATATTTTCCTAATCCATGATCATAAGACTTAAACAAATGGGTGTTGTCATGTGATATAAAAATAAAAATTGCTTTTCGGTGACACTGACCTTGTAATAGAGACATTGAGTGCCCGATTCATGCACATTGTAAGAGAGAGAGAGAGAGAGAGAGAGAGAGAGAGAGAGAGAGAGAGAGAGAGAGAGAGAGAGAGAGAGAGAGAGAGAGAGAGAGATAGAGAGAAAGAGAGAGAGAGAGAGACAGACAGAGAGAGAGAGAGGGAGGGAGGGAGGGAGACAGAGAGACAGAGAGAGATAGATAGACAGATAGATAGATAGAGCAGGAGAGAAGACAATGACACACTTGGGGTGCCAGATATTTGAAATAGGTCTGAATATTAAAACCAAAGTTGAACACGATGCATACAAAACAAAAATACATTTTAAAAATGTTGGAAAACAGAGTTGCGCAAAGAGTGATGTCAGATTTATGTCATTTAAAAGCGGTATTGCCTCTGTAGCATTATCAGCTGCTTCCACTGACACATATTTCGATATAGATTTGTCATCTCATATGATCAAAACGATTGAAATGTGAAGGTTTTTCATATGTAGATTTTGCGTAGAATGTTAGCATTTTAATCTACACTGGAATCAATTTATTGTAAAGGTTTTCATTAAAAAGACCGTTTTGTGATGCAGTTTACGTTATCATGATACAAAGACATGTGCGCGTGAATTAATAAGTTGCGCTTAAATTGTAAACGTTGACAATTCACCTCAATCTGCTACCGTTCTATCAAGTATGGAAAGGGTGTATAAAGGGGGCGGATCTTGAAGTAGAATACAATCATTTCAATGATGTCAATTATTAGATGATAGTAACCGATTGGGCAAAAGTCTGGCAAATCTTTCTAACACGGATATAAATAATAGGAGAACACTGTCCTGTGATGAGGTGTACTACAGGTGTAGAGGCAGAATAAATAAGAACCATAGTGAACCAGAAATGAGAGGACTGGCAGTATTCCTGTGTCTCTTCCTGTGCATGACTGCCACGATGATGGGCACCGCAGAATCAGCAGCAATTGAAGATGTAGCAGTGGTTGCTCATGGTAAGCATAGTCTCCTCCCTTTTCTATCTCAACACACACATACACGCATACACAATACACTTATAAATTTCATTATTCACCAAAGGCATTTAAGTTCTGACGAGTTGTACAGTGGCACCACTAAAGTTTTAACTCACATGGATATATTATCTAATACACTCAATCACGCTTTCGAACCAATACAGTCTAATAGAAATGTGAATTATGATACGTAAGTCGGCTTTATTCTCATTCAGACTTTCGAACAAATACAGTCTAGTACAAATCTGAATTATGATACGTAAGTCGGCTTGATTCTTATTCAAAAGGGACATTTTTAATCTTTGAAGAATTTAAAACAAGATGACATAAATTGTGCCATGATGAAAAAAATGTTTCGATTTTATTGTGTTTACCATCTCACAGATGCGTAAATGAATCCCTAAACAAATAAGATATTATAACTAAAAATTTCATATATCACCTCTTCCAACAAGACTTTTTCGTTATACGTTTAACAAACGGACATGTTATCTCATAGCTGCTGATTCTTAAAAAGCTATGATCCTAAGCATTCTACATCTTATTGTTGGAAATACGACATCTGCGTCTATTGGAGATGTTCGTGCCTCTATGGTGTAGTAATATTGTTTTCTGATAATGATTTCTTTCTTTTTCTGTTTTGAACGTTCAATTATTTACCATTTGTAGGTTTCTAGTTCATTATGTTGCATATATCTTTGATTATTTCAAATTTTTCAATGGTATGAAGTTGCTGATAAATAATACCGGATTTTGCTTATTTCAGACAATGAAGAAGGGATTCCTGCAAAGGGAGGTAAGTATTCATAATATTTAAAATCTAGAACTAGTATTTGGTTCCATGAGGATTAGTATTTTTTATATGAGGCTTTCCCATACATACAATTCACCTTTCACAACATATTGTAACTAGTAATATCGTCTCATAATATTTCTCAAATTTAGACTTGATGAAATTGGTACAAAAACATTACTGTTTGAAACATTTTGATGGTTGTAATGTATAAAATTAAAATAATAATATTATGAATAATAAATTGGTTGCGCGTTGTACAAAAACACCTTACCAAATATAAATTAGGTTTGGTCTTCATTGCATTCTGGACACAGGTCCAAGTTTGTTTGCAAATTTCTTACAATGGAATATGTATCTTGATCTAAATATCATCCCTTTGCACTTCATTTCATCGGATATGGTTACAACAACACTATTCATACACATTTTCGGGATGAAATAATCGTTCTCTCAATCAGATATTCTCTCCAACATTTCAATTTTAGAACTATTTTAATGTAAACTCGCCGGTATGCTATTATTCCATACGTCGGTCAAACTTTTATATAATTCAAATCACGATTTATTTGTGATTTAGTTCATTCAGATCAAATTCAGTGAATTGCATTGTTTTAACCTTTATGTTCATTTTGTTTTCTAATTATATTTCATATATTCAATTTAACCTGACAGAGAAGAGACTGTGTACTAGTCCAGTTTGTTTTTATCTATGAACGAAGTAAGTTTCTACTATTTACATGCTCATTATTTGTTTTTAAATATTAGTTTTATTATGTCTAGTTTCCTAATGGAACCATTTAGGTGCATCTAGAAATTCAAGGAAAGGCCTTACAGTTGTATGTTGTAGAGACTACACGAACAATATTCTGCATAATCGAAGATCAGTTTATTGTAGGTCTCCTGCAAGAGATGCATGAGTACAATTCGCTTTTCTTTGAAGCTTCTTAAAATACATAGTACTTTAACCTTTAAGACCGAAGATCTCGACATCACTTAGGACACATTTAATGCTGCACCTACAGAGATAACGTTTTAAAGAACTTTGCTGACCAAACAACGTTTACTATAATATAAATATATATAATATGTATTTCATTATCATATACTTTATATACCTTTCTTACATAGCTTACTGTTAATCTTTCATGTGGCATAACACATTTCTATTTATTTTAAACGTTTATGTACCTTACATTTGCTTGGCAACATTTTATTTTCTTCCCAGGAATTTCAGAACAAAGGTTAGAACGATTATAATGTTGTGCTTCTAAATCATGCACATGCTCTTGTGATAAATGTTGAAAGAATGTAAACAAAGTAGATATATCATTCACCGTGCATCTGACTATGTATATCTATCATGTTTCTTTTCAGACAGGACGTTGAATAACGACTACCAAACCTGTGCCCTAATACAACCAACCAGTGCAATACATCATGCAACTAATCCGCATTTGTTCATCTTACTTGTGTGGTCATTCCTTAACGCTTTACATATAGTTTCAATATTACAATGTAGTTTTAATGAAATATAAAGATAGCATTTGAGATATCCGCGTTTAAATACTGTGGCAGTATGCACTAGTGAAACCGGATATACCGTGTTCGCAATTCAATGCGTGTAATAAACTTATCAATACTGGAAAATTTCCAATGATAGATATGTAACTTTCGATTAACTCCTATTTGAAACATCACGTAGAACCAATACGAAATTGTCTTCAAACTAAATTAAATATTCCACATCTGTTCTATTCTTATATATTCATTAAAGGCTTGAAATGTATTGATTGTGTTGAGTTTTCATATATGTTGCAGTATCAATGCAAATGGAGCTTGAATGACAACATCACCAGGTAGTTATTAGTTGGGGCAATGTTCGATCGTTGCCATATAATCAAACGTTCTATAGGGTGACGACATAACATAAATAGACAGGAAATCAACAATTACATTGTTAACAGAGGGCATTTTATCAACATTGAGTGTGGAGTGTCAGTGGAGGACGTGTGACAGGACTGCACTTATCGTTCAAACAAATCATATTATCTTGTTAGGTGATAGTGTAAACGCGTACACAAACAATAACAAAAACGTACGAAGGTTATTATATGATTTTAGCATATATTTGGTGATGGATTCAACGTTCATTTGTCCATTCAGAATATGTTTTTTTTTTCTTCCAAATATGAAATACTGTGATGAATTGGTGTTTTCCGTCATTACAACGAAACTGGTAACATACGTAGTTGCATATTTGTATTTGCTCACCAGTCATCTGTTGGCAAACTTATATTGTGATCGACTGCGTAGGCCACTTCCGTAAATCGTTTTGCGATACAAATAAAGTGAGTCAATCTATGCATACATCATGATACTTTCTTTATATATTCTTAATACATAAACAAGCTATGTGTAGCATAGATTTATTGGTGGATAGAACGTTCATTTGTCTCTTCAGGATATTTATGTTTTTTCAAATAAGAAATGCGGTGATGAGTTAGTGTTCTCCGTCACTACAACAAATATGGTAGCATACGTAGATGCATATTTGTATTTTCTCACCAGTTATCAGTTGTCAAACTTATAATTTGATCGACTGCGTAGGCCAATTCCATATATATTTAGTGATACAAAAATAAGTGAGTCAGTCTATTCATGCGTCAAGCTACTTTTGTTATATTTTCTTACGGAATTATCATTGCAAAATGTGAATAACCCCATTTTAATTACATAAATTATCATTGTCGTGCATCTGATTAATTTTTTTAAAAACCACTACAATCTATCTTATGTTGTATTTCTTTCAACAAAATACTTATATCAGCTTTAGATGGTCAACCTAGGAAGATTGAATTAAATGCTTCCCTCTTTCATTTAGATGTTTTGCACACAAATGGAAAACACATATATACAAACGTACATAAGAATATACATACATACATACATACATACATACATACATACATACATACATACATACATACGCACGCACGCACGCACGCACGCACGCACGCACGCACGCACGCACACACACACACACACACACACACACACACACACACACACACACACACACACACACACACACACACACACACACACACACACACACACACACATACATACATACATACATACATACATACATACATACATACATACATACATACATACATACATACATACATACATACATAAATATTAAGTTTTAATGAAAGAAGACTCAAGTCTTGGAGGTAAGCGGAATACGTGAAAAGATTCCTTTTTTCAGAATTATAAAGTTAAAATTGTCAAAAGAATTAGTTCCATTCTCGGATATATTAGCTATTTTTTTAGAAGCATATTCTATTAAAGGGAGATTAATTAATTGCGTTTAGTCAAATATTCTGCTCGTGCAAATATATCTGTGCCAATCGTTGCGATAAGTTAAATATTTAATAACTTCATTCCTTTATTTAAAATGAGTAATCTTTCTTGTATATATTTGACTGCTCATTATGAATTATTTGTTAGGCTGGACAAGTACAACAAAATTATGATTGTATCAAAATAAAGCGCTAATAAAGTATGTAAATAATGAAAACATATATATTAGTATAATTACGTTTTCTTAGAAGACCCATACCATTATTTGTATAAACTAAAAATCACTACATAGATTTACTGATTTCGCCAAATTACGACAATTACATTTGACCATAACAGTTTCAGTTTGCAGCACTATACATGTGCAGCGCAATGATCAGGTACTTGGCCGAATTACCAAGTACGCAATTATTTCACACAATAACACATGACGAATAGAGAGATAAATATATTGTTATAAATTGGCTTGTGGTGCATCGTCGCTGCATAATCAGTTTCATTGTCTTGCTATCATAATTTATAACAGACAACCTCTCTTCTGTCATTAAATAAGGAGAAAAAGATATGTTTGGAATATTGTTGCTGGTATTTCAATGCAATGTGACTGTTCGTCTTGAAAGAAAATAAAGAAGACGAAATGTAAAATTAAAATAAAACATTAAAAGTGGATTTAATTTTGTATCAAATGTAAATATTTTTGTAGACACGAGAATAAACGACATGGTCCTACAGAAAAGTAATTGACATTGACGATATTGCAAACATAACGTCCAGTCGTCCACATTTCGTTTCCCATTTTTATATAAATTATAGGGTTATATCTAGATCACATAGGTTTTATAACTGACGAGTTAGAGTGAGAGAAAGAGTTCATAAAGAAGTACTAAATCATACGAAAAAATATAGCACAGAAGATGCAAAGTACATACTTTATTATTTATATTCTAATAAATATTTTCTGACATAGATTAAAGCCAAATAAATTATAAATGATCTTAAAATGTAGCTAAGGGGTGAGCACAATATATATTTTGCTTTTATTTCAAGAATTATATCAGATCTAATAAATATTAATCAAATAATGTTGAAATCAATTAATTTATATACGTGATTAATGGATTGATAATAGTGGAACTTATCTTTGGCGACATGTTTGTAGAAAAGACGCTGTCATATACAGTTATGTGTAAAGCTTAGTATATACATTGTTATACAGCCACTCGTACTTATGTGGCACTAGCTACCTCTTCTTCATATAATTTCACAAAGAATGGAGTGCAGTTTTTGTGGATATATGCTTTCTCACATCTTGCTCAAACTAGTTGATACAAATATGGTGTACTTCTACAAGGACATTTAGTCTCGCATTAATAATATATGTTATCTGTCTCTTTATAAATTGCATAAAATAATCTTTCGTGGATGTTAACTCAAACTGCCATTTTGATTCACACATTTATTTATATTTTGTTTTGAAAAGATGTAACATTTACTATCAAGCCATTACATTTCATGTACAATGGCAACTTTATCGCTTCGTACATGTATCGGTTGTGGATTTTCAATGGGAACGATGCTATAAATGTTTGTATTTTATTGTTTTGGTATTTCATGCCGGAATGCTCTAGTACATTGTATGGAGAATATTACATACGTGACGGATATATTATTCCATGGGTAGCTTTAGAAAAACCTTGAGAATATGTTGATGCAATCTATCATCACTTCCTCAAAGTTTATACAGTAAGAGGGGTCTAATTGGCTGCTAGCAATAGACAGCATCTTTACAACATTTGGATTGACATCTAACTACGCGCATGTTGTTCTGAATCAAAACAAAACAAAACATTCATTTATATTTCTAGATTGTTATAGTCGTACAAGCTATGTTCAGACGCTATCATGGTCTTCTTTTCTTACGCGTAATGTGTTGGTACTATGGCTACGACAAGACACAACAATTTTAGTAGCTTAAACGATGGCCAAAATGTTTGATTCTTTTAGGCATTCTTCTTTTGCGATCCACGAGGCTCAAAGTACTATATATATAACTTTCATAAAGTTACTAAAAGAATAAAATATTTTGCATGCCAACATGATGATCTACTCATCTTCTTAAATCATTGCATATTACGTCAAACGAAACAAAAACCACAAAAAAATATTTATGTTCTTATGATATCACTGTCTAAAGTTTCACTGTAACAATGTTTTGCACGGAATAATACACTTAAATGATGCGATTACCTTGCAAATGTCATAAATGACTTTTGACGTTTGACAAAGGTGAGGTTCGGACTCTTTTACAACAGTGGCTAAAACATACTTAAACGTTTAACATTGATTCAGTTAAACAGTTAACATACAATCTTAGAAATTAATTACCATCCAACCTTATCCGTGTACTGTAACTTCAATTACGTTACGTTAAAAATCCAGAAAACAGGATATTGGTATAGATTTTCAGTTGAAATTAAGGTGGAACTCACATCTACCCTGCAATTGAAAACAATTTTCTCTTGTAATGTAAAAACACATGAATCTAGTCATTGTATAACTAAAATGATGCATTTAGGAGGATTATTAAATTAAAAAGTAATGTGATATATTTTGTCTTGGAACAATAAGCAAATCATAACAGCTCGTGTAAAATGATTGAATACGAGTAAGAGAATTAAACATTTCTATTTACATAATACGTTTCAAACCAATCATCAAAATAATCTATCTAACTACTATGACTGGATGCAATTATTAAACTGTTTATAATATTACATTGTTCAAGTGGTTAATTTAGTCACAACTATTTCTAATGATATACGATTTAGTTTATAACTGTTTTGAGATATGCACTCATTTCGTTTTATCATATTTTCTTTCTCCAATCAAGACCATAAAATTTTGAATATGCTTGCATTATGTTAGGATTAATATCCTTTTCACTTCACCAACGACCTCCTCACATGGGTTGAAGCTAGTGGCAATTCAGTATCATTCAAGTTTCCACTAATCTTTAATAAATTTCAAATCGAGTTATTCCCTGAAAGACCGCTGAACGAACTAATTTGAATATTGTGTCAACTGTAATACACGCGCACTAACAATAGTGTGCAAGCTTCTCCGCCGTGTATAATGTAACACCGTCACATCAAAGTCTCATTTCTTTGATGAAATCGTACTAATCAAGATAACGACAAGGGTATAGTTTGTAAATGTTAATCTGAGTCTATAGCCATTGAATTTCCACCCGCCGACCCAAACCCTCAGAAATCCTTTGATTACAGGGAAATCAAATTTGAATTTGTGTCTTTTAATAAAGTCTTTAGAGAACATAAGGCACCATTGGCCACATCTATATTTAGCAACTTTAATATGTGAACTACTATATTCCTCTGTCCGTATGAAAGTTAATGGTGAATAAGTATAATAACTAGAACAATAGCATAGCAATGACTATGTCTTTATTCACTACTTTGTGTACAGTAAATTACGTATGTAAATGTGTGTATTTGTGTATGGGAAAGAGAGAAGAAAAAAAACAGAAAAAGGTTTGATATCCGATATTAAAGGAAAATAGTTTGAAGCATCTTTCTTTCTGGAAGTAATAAATACTAACAATCTAGACTGAAAGTAATCTGCCATTAAGAAGGAGTAACGCACATCGTATTTGTCGTTTTATTGCGCAAATGTTAGTATTGTTGTTATTAGTAGCTTGAATGTAAACATTTTAGCAAGTTGCTTTACTGATTTCCCAATAAATCTATAATATTTAACAATTCTTAGTGGTTTTTTTCCAAACAAAAACCAGTTGAGGTACATTCACAATTTTTCTCAAGATGCATCGCCCATAAAAAAAATTTACAACACAATATATACTTTTTATTTAGGTAATTATCTATAATGATCAGATTATAATCCATGCAACATATGTGAGAGGAATGTGTATGATATATATAATTCAGATTGCATTGTAAATGTGACCGACCACTGCATTTTCCAGCAAAGATATCACAATCGTTTCTGTTGAAATTGTTTGGTCCAGGTCTTATATTCTTTTTGGAAGATCTATTTATTCATTGATTTGTTCTTACTTTAAGTTTAACTTTGATTCGCAAGAATCATGTTTATTTTGTGGCAAATTGCAACAGGTTTAGATAAGAAAGTAATGATTAAACGTTTCTGATGGTGAAACTGTCCGCCACGATGGTTCAGCATGGGCAATGTCAATGGTAAGCAATAGGGAATGATATGATGTTTTCATCATTTTCACTATACATTTCCGCTTCTCAACACGTTTATATTATCACCCACAACTTTCATCAGGTGATACTTGCTGTGCGATTCAGCAACTGCCAGTTCATAGCTCTTAAACATTAAAACCTCTTGTTATCTGATGTAATCCGAAAATCAGATGTTTTCTAAGTTGCGAAATATTACAACAAATGTTCATACAGCAACGTGGCAGTTTTGATATATAAGTAATACACTATCATACAGGGTTACTGTAGACCTGTATCATTAGTATAAATTAAAGTTATGCTAGGTGTTTTAAGATCTTTTTATTCTATTTGGTGCTTAAAAAAACATGTAAAAGTATAATTTACATTGCATGAACACATTACTAGATTTAGTGAAATGCTCTAAAGTACTGCTACTAATTTCGGGAAGATTTGATGAAAGAAATTCGTTGATTTATTCGCCGCTTGTTTTTGTAAGCATTATATCTTGACTTGATTAGATTGCTTATATAGACACCTTCACACAGAAACGAGCGGAAACTATCATTTAAGAAAAGAAATCGAGCATCGCTAGCTAAGGTTTATGTTTACCTTATTATTATCAATTAGTCGTGCAATTCAAAATTCAAAGTTAATTTAACTGGTCGTATTTGTGTATTATATGAATTATCTTTGATCAGATGCGTTTACGATTCTACCAATGTCAGAAGCAGAATAAATAACCCAAAAGTGTTACAGTTCGAGTTAATGTTTACGAAACGTCACCAAATATTGCATATCAGTAGAACATTGACTTCGGTGAATCGAACGGTTCATCATTTAGTCCAGTACAGGATGGACAAACCTTAGATGCAATTCAAACGAATATCATATTGAAGTTTTAAAGTAGAATACACAAACGTATTTTGCTGCAACAAGACTAAATTATCAGCAAACCGTTTTCTTACCAACATCTACATCAGTCATTCAAACTTTGTAAGAAAATGTGCGCATCTGATAATATAATTTTCTAATTCATGATCATACCCCTTAAAAGAATGGTTGTTGTCATGTTATGTAAAAATATAAATCGCTTTTCAGTGACACTGACTTTGTTATCGAGCCAGTGATTGCACGATTCGTGCTCATTGTAAGTGTGTGTGTGTGTGTGTGTGTGTGTGTGTGTGTGTGTGTGTGTGTGTGTGAGAGAGAGAGACAGACAGACAGAGAGAGAGAGAGATAGAGAAAGAAGAGGAGGCCACACATGGGGTGACAGATATTTGAAATAGGTCTCAATATTCAAACGAAAGTTGAACATGATGCATACAAAACAAAAATACATTTTAAAAATGTTGGAAAACAGAGTTGCGCAAAGTGTGATGTCAGGTTTATGTCATTTAAAAGCGGTATTGCCTCAACTGTTTCCACTGACATATATTTTGATATAGAATTCGTCATAATATATGATCAAATGTGAAGGTTTCTCAAATGGTGATTCCGCGTAGAATGTTAGCATTTTAATCTACACTGGAATCATTTTAATCTAAAGGTTTTCATTAAAAAGACCGTTTTGTGATGCAGTTTACGTTATCATGATAAAAAGACAAGTGCGCAAGAATAAGTTGCGCTTAAATTGTAAACGTTGACAATTCATCTCAATCTGCTAGCGTTTTATCAAGTACGGAAAGGGTGTATAAAGGGGGCGGAGCATAAAGTACAATACAACCATTTCAATGATGTCAATTATTAAATAGATAATAACCGATTGGGCAAAGTGTCTGGGAAATGTATCTAACACGGATATAAATATTAGGAGAACACTGTCATGTGAGGAGTTGTACGTACTACAGTTGTAGAGGCAGAATAAATAAGAACCATAGTCAATCAGAAATGAGAGGACTGGCAGTATTCCTGTGTCTCTTCATGTGCATGACTGCCACGATGATGGGCACCGCAGAATCAGAAGCAATTGAAAATGTAGCAGTGTTTGCTCATGGTAAGCATAGTCTCCTTCTCTCTTGTTCATCTCAACACACACATACACGCATACACAATACACTTATAAATTTCATTATTCACCAAAGGCATTTAAGTTCTGACCAGATGTACAGTAGCACCACTAAAGTTTTAACTGACACGGATATATTATCTAATACACTCAATCAGGCTTTAAAAGCAATTCAGTCTAAAAGAAATGTGAATTTTGATACGTAAGTCGACTTTATTCTCATTCTGACTTTCGTAGAACTACAGTCTAGTAAAAATGTGAATTATGATACGTAAGTCGGCTTTATTATTATTTCAAAAGGGACATTTTTAATCTTTGAAGAATTTAAAACATGAAGATATAAATTGTGCCATGATGAAAAAAATGTTTTGATTTTATTGTGTTTACCATCACACAGATGCGTAAATGAATCCCTAAACAAATAAGATATTATAACTAAAAATTTCAGATATCAACTCTTCCAACAAGACTTTTTGTTTCTACGTTTAACACAAGGACATGTTATGTCATAGCTGCAGATTCTTAAAAAGCTATGATCCTAAGCAGAGTGCATCTTATTGTTGGAAAAACAAAATCTGCGTCTATTGGAGTCGTTAGTGACTCTGTGGTGTAGTAACATCATTTTCTGATAATGATTTCTTTCTTTACTTTTTTGTTCGTTCAATTATGTACCATTTGTAGGTTTCTAGTTCATTATCTTGCATATATCTTTGATTATTTCAAATGTTTCAATGTTATGGAGTTGCTGATAAATAAAAACGGATTTTGCTTATTTCAGACAATGACGAAGGGATTCCTGCAAATGGAGGTAAGTATTCATACTATTTAAAATCTAGTACTAGTATTTGGTTCCATCAGAATGAGTACTTTTTATGAGGCTTTCCGACACATACAATTCACCTTTCGCAAAATATTCTAACTAGTAATATCGTCGCATAATATTTATCAAATTTAAACTTGATGAAATTGGTACAAAAACATTACTGTTTGAAACATTTTGATGCTTGTAATGTATAAAACTAAAGGAATAATATTATCAATAATAAATAGGTTGCGCGTTGTACAACAACACCTTACCAAATATAAATTAGGTTTGGTCTTCATTGCATTCTTGACACAGGTCCAAGTTTGTTTGCAAATTTCTGACATATGTATCTTGATCTAAATATCATCCCTTTGCGATTCATTTCATCGGATATGGTTACAGCAACACTATTCATACACATTTCCGTGATGAAATAATCGTTCTGTCAATCAGATATTCTCTCTAACATTTAAATAAAGAATTATTTTAATGTAAACTCTCCGGTAAGTTATTATTCCAGACGTTGGTCATACTTTTATATAATTCAATTCACAATTTATTTGTTTTTTAGTTCATTCAGATCAATTTCATTGAATTACATTGTTTTAACTTTTATGTTCATTTTGTTTTCTAATTATATTTCATATATTCAATTTAACCTGACAGAGAAGAGACTGTGTACTAGTCCAGTTTGTTTTTATCTATGAATGAAGTAAGTTTCTACTATTTACATGCTCATTATTTGTTTTTAAATATTCGTTTTATTATGTTTAGCTTCCTATTGGCACCAATGAGGTACATCTAGAAATTCAAGGAAAGGCCTTACAGTTGTATGTTGTAGAGATTACACGAACAATATTCTGCATAATGGAAGATCAGTTTATTGTCGGTCTTCTGCAAGAGATGCATGAGTACAATTCGCTTTTCTTCGAAGCTTCTTAAAATACATAGTACCTTAACCTTTAAGACCGAAGTTCTCGAGATCAGTTAGGACACATTTAATGCTGCACCTACAGAGATAACGTTTTAAAGAACTTTGATGACCATACAACGTTTACTGCAATATATATAATATTTATATCATTATCATGTACTTAATATACCTTTCTTACATAGTTTACTGTTAATCTTTCATCTTGAATAACACATTTCTTTTTTATTTAAAATATCTATGTCCTTCATATTTGCTTGGCAACATTTTAATTTCTTCCCAGCAATTTCAGAACAAAGGTTAGAACGATTATAATGTTGTGCTTCTAAATCATGCACATGCTCTTGCGATAAATGTTGAAAGAATGTAAGCAAAGTAGATATATCATTCACCGTGCATCTGACTCTGTATATCTCTCATGTTTCTTTTCAGACAGGACGTTGAACAACGACTACCAAACCTGTGCCCTAATACAACCAACGAGTGCAATACATCATGCAACTAATCCGCATTTGTTCATATTACTTGTGTAGTCATTCCTTAACGCTTAACATATAGTTTTCAATATTACAATGTAGTTTTAATGAAATATAAAGATAGCATTTGAGAAATTCGCGTTTAAATACTGTGGCAGAATATACTAGTGAAATTGGAGATACCGTGTTCGCAATTCAATGCGTGTAATAAACTTATCAATACTGGAAAATTTCCAATGATATAAATATAACTTTCGATTTACTCCTATTTGAAACATTACGTAGAACCCATACGAAATTGTCTTCAAACTAAAAAAATATTCCACATCTGTTCTATTCTTATATATTCATTAAAGGCTTGAAATGTATAGATTATGTTGAGTTTTCATATATGTTGCAATATCAATGCAAATTTAGTTTAAATGACAACATCACCAGGTAGTTATTAGTTGTGGCAATGTTCGATCGTTGCCATATAATCAAACGTTCTATAGGGTGACGACTTAACATAAATAAGCAGTAAATATACAATTACAATGTTAACAGAGGGCATTTTATCAACATTGAGTGTGGAGTGTCAGTGGAGGACTGCACTTATCGTTCAAACAAATCATATTATCTTGTTAGGTGATAGTTTAAACGCGTACACAAACAATAACAAATACGTACGAAGATTATGATATGATTTTAGCATATATTTGTAGTTGAATTCAACGTTCATTTGTCCATTCCATTCAGTTTCTTCCAAATATGAAATACTGTGATGAATTAGTGTTTTCCGTCATTACAAAGAAACTGGTAACATACGTAGTTGCATATTTGTATTTGCTCACCAGTTATCTGTTGGCAAACTTATATTGTGATTTACTGCGTAGGCCTCTTC
This sequence comes from Unio pictorum, assembly GCA_030141615.1. Taxonomy (NCBI): domain Eukaryota; kingdom Metazoa; phylum Mollusca; class Bivalvia; order Unionida; family Unionidae; genus Unio; species Unio pictorum. The sequence continues at coordinate 10,825,386 of JARLTB010000186.1, read as the reverse complement.
CATAAATCGTTTTGCGATACAAATAAAGTGAGTCAGTCTATGTATACATCAATCTACTTTCTTTATATTTACTTCATACATAAACAAGCTATGTGTAGCATAGATTTATTGGTGGATAAAACGTTCATTTGTCTCTTCAGGATATGTATTTTTTCAAATAAGAAATGCGGTGATGAGTTAGTGTTCTCCGTCACTACAACGAATATGATAGCATACGTAGATGCATATTTGTACTTTCTCACCAGTTATAAATTGGCAAACTTATAATTTGATCGACTGCGTAGGCCAGTTCCATATCTCTTGTTGTGATACAAAAAGAAGTGAGTCAGTCTATTCATACATCAAGCTACTTTCTTCATATTTTCTATACACAAATACAATCTTCCATTTGGTTTAGTATCGAAAAACGAAATTAACATTGCAAAATGTAAATGACCACGCTTTATTTACAAAATTATCATTGTCGTGTCATCTGATCAAAATTTTAAAAAGACACTATAATCAATCTTATATTGTATTTCCTTCAACAAAATATTTCTATCAGCTTTAGATGGTCAACATAAGACTATTGAATTAAATGCTTCCCTCTTTTATTTAGATGCTTACACACAAATGGAAACAAACATTTTTACAAACGTACATAAGATCATACATACATACATACATATATACATACATACATACATACATACATACATACATACATACATACATACATACATACATACATACATACATACATACATACATACATACATACATACATACATACATACATATAAGCTGACAGACAGACAGAACAACTAGATAGACATTTAAACAGACAGACATACATAGAGACATACAGACAAAACTCATACATACAGAGAGACAGTCAGACAGACGGATAAACATACGGACAGAAAAAAATATAAACAGTGTGATGCATATCTTTGTGGGACTAAAAGGTTGCGTTCATCAGCACAATAATATTCATCCGTTCTTTACGATTTTCTTGCGATTACATTGATTTTCCAGCTTGTGATTCGATTATATATTTGGCACAGTTTCAAATCAAAATGTGTAAAATCATATTTAGAAATAGAATTCTCGGTAGTATTATAATCTGTTAGACTTGTCCACATAGTTGATTCAACACTTTGGTAACGAAAATACAGAATTTTAATTGATGGCAGCATATTGCTATTGCCAGCTTCACTCAATCGCAAGCCCCTAATTCCTCCTTAGAGAAAGTCAAGTTCAATAAATGGTTTTTGTACGGACTACTTCAAAAGCCTTCCTTAGGTAGGTTTTGATAGTATATACAATATATTCGTTGATCATACACGAACATGCACTGCCTGTTTGCTTAACAAAAGCGACAAACATTCATTTCAGTATTAGGAGTACGTATGAAAAGCACTAGTTTCTAAGAAACGTGATAAAGAAAGGTATATAGCAGGAAACAAACTGGATGGTTATTTGCTTGAAAAAATGTTTACAAAGATACGCAACAGAAAGAAAGCAATCCAAAAGAAAATATGTCGTGACCAACTGGGATGTACACTTATCGGAATTGGAAACATACAAAACAAAATCAAGAGCAGTTATCATTTACTGACGATGCATGTTTTATTTTTACAAATCGCTGAGCATTTTGCTCTACCGGATTTATTGTTCTTGAATTCCTGCCAAGCCACAAAATTCGCAGAAAATACAATGTAATGAACATTCCGCATGATATTACAACGAGTAAAAAATATGACAATCAAACGTTTGAACTTCATTGATTTCTTTTCGATACCTTAAGAACACAAGCATCACATTAAACGCAAAGTTCAGATTGCATCATCTTTGTGACACAAAATACGAAGGAGACATATTTTATATAATTGCCGATCAGAACGATTGTATTTCTTGACTCATTGCCTAATTTGGTGACTGTCTTGGACGCTGCAATGTTGTTCTCTCTACATAAATATGCTTGAGGCATAAACGGAAAATGATCTTAGCATGCATGATATTTTTATCTTTAACATTACTGACAAAGGGCAATCTGTCTTTAGTGTTATACAATAGGGCATTAAACAATTATCGCGTATCTCAGACCAATATGTTTATCCTCGATTTAAATGTGTTTCATGAGAGTGTTAGACAACTTATTATTTTGACATCATCCGTTCTGTCTACTTCCACTTGAAGCCTAGAAAGTATAGTACGTTTTATATAAAACTGAGAATATTGGAGTTCTTTCCTAACAAGAATTTCTTTCAAGAGTCTGTTACTTCGAATATTAATAAACAACGTTTGAATTAATTTTCGAAATAAGATTGAAATAAATTAAATTTTATGTTCAAAATGTTTGATATAACAATTAACAACAATTTGAATAATTTAAACAATTAAATGACAAAAAACTTGAAATAGTATGATAGTATTGTCCATTCATAGAGGAATGGCAATATTAAATAGAGTTACGACAAATTACGACAATTACATTTGAACCTAACAGATTCCGCTTGCAGCACTACCCATGTGCAGCTCAATAATCAGGTATGTGGCTGTTTTCTTGTTAAAGGGTACAAATACTGCAGTTTGATGCTTATTATCTATAGGTGTCGAATTGGGATGTGATTAAGTTCGAGTTTGTGTTTCTGTTATGTGGACCACCCATCAATCGCAACTTTCTAACGTTAAGTTAAAGAACATTATACTTTTTAATTGGAAACGTAACTGCAGTCTGGGATTATATTGACTTTGAACTACTTGCCTTGTACTCTTTATTTATCTTATGTTTCATTAAGACCCTAATGATATTCCATTTTTATTAGCGCTATAGCACACATTAAAGCTTTACGTGTATAACGAGCAACTGTTCATTAAGGTATATCCTTTAATATTGTTACTCTGCCAACATTGGGGGAAACATAATAGTGTATGTGAAGTTCTGTTGTATGTTTTACGTGATAACTAAAATAGGACTGGAGCGTGTGTGGGTCAGTGTATACCGTGCCATCTTCACAAACGTAAACATTTACTGATCCGAATGCTATTACATTATTAACCAGTTGTGTATATTTGGGCAATAACATCTAATTTATTCCGCACTGAGAATTCAATTGTGAAATAAATCTCAACTCTGTATATTTCTCACCATTTGTATGGGTTTCTTTACCTGAAAACCAGTATCGTCATCAGTTTTCACTTGAAAATAACCATGTCTGAGATTAAAAAACTTAAAATTCCTCCAGGTCCATTCAGTTACTAACGTCTGTTAAGATTTACGTTATATATTAATGAACATACATACATACATACATACATACATACATACATACATACATACATACATACATACATACATACATACATACATACATACATACATACATACATACATAAATCCATCCATCCATCCATCCATCCATCCATCCATCCATCCATCCATCCATACATACATACATACATACATACATACATACATACATACAATACATACATACATACATACATACATACATACATACATACATACATACATACATACATACATACATACATACATACATACATACATACATACATACAAAGCTTTAATGAAAGAAGACTCAAGTCTCCACGAGGTAAGAGAGACACTTGAAAAGATTCCCTTTTTCAGATTTATAAAGTTCACATTGTCAGTCGGACATATTAGCTATTTATTTAGAAGCATATTCTATTAAAGGGAGATAAATTAATTGCGTTTAGTCAAATATTCTGCTCTTGCAAATATATCTGTGCCAATCGTTGCGAGAAGTTAAAGATTTAATAACTTCATTCCTTTATTTAAAATGAGTAATCTTACCTGTATATATTTGACGGCACATTATGAATTATTTGTTAGGCTGGACAAGGACAACAAGATTATGATTGTATCAAAATAAAGCGCTAATAAAGTATGTAAATAATGAAAACATATATATTAGTATAATTACATTTTCTTAGAAGACCCATACCATTATTTGTATAAGCTAAAAATCACTTCACAGATTTACTGATTTCGCCAAATTACGACAATTACATTTGACAATAACAGTTTCAGTTTGCAGCACTATACGAGTTCAGTCCAATGTTCAGATACTTGGCCGCATTACCAAGAACGCAATTATTTCACACAATAACACGGGACGAATAGAGAGATACATATATTGTTATAAATTGGCTTGTGGTGCATCGTCGCTGCATAATCAGTTTCATTGTCTTGCTGTCATAATTTATAACATACACTCTATCTTCTGTCATTAAAAAAGGAGAAAAAGATAAGATTGGAATATTGTTGCTGGTAGTTCAATGCAAGGTGACTGTTGGTCAATTATTGAAAGAAAATAAAGAATACCCAATGTGAAATTAACCTAAAACATTAAAAGTGGATTGTATTTTGTATTAAATGTAAATATTTTTGTAGGGACGAGAATAAACGACATGGTCCTACAGAAAAGTAATTGACATTGACGATATTGCGAACATAACGTGCAGTCGTCCACATTCCGTTTACTATTTTTATATAAATTATAGTTTTATATATAGATCATATAGGTTTTATAAATGACGAGTTAGAAGGAGAGAAAGAGTTCATAAAGAAATACTAAATCATACGTAAACATCTAACGCAGAAGCTGCAAAGTACATACTTTATTATTTATATTCTAATACACATTTTCAGACATAGATTAAAACCAAAATAAATAATAAATGATCTTAAAATGTAGCTATCGGGTACGCACAATATATATTTTGCACTTATTTCAAGAACTATATAAAATCTAATAAATAGTAATCAAATAATGTTAAAACCAATTAATTACTATACGTGATTAATGGATTTATAATAGTGGAACTTGTCTTTGGCGACATGCTTGTAGAAAAGACGCTGTCATATACAGTTATGTGTAAAGCTTAGTATATACATTGTTATAAAGCCACTCGTACTTATGTGGCACTAGCTACCTCTTCTTCATATAATTTCACAAAGAATGGAGTGCAATTTTTGTGGATACATGCTTTCTCACATCTTGCTCAAACTAGTTGATACAAATATGGTGTACTTCTACACGGACATTTATCCCTCATTATTAATATATGTTATCTGTCTCTTTATAAATTGCATAAAATAATCTTTCGTGGATGTTAACTTAAACTGCCATTTTGATTTACACCACATTTATTTATCTTTTGTTTTGAAAAGATGTAACATTTACTATCAAGCCATTACATTTTATGTACAATGGCAGCTTTATATCTTCGTACATTTATCGGTTGTTGATTTTCAATGGGAACGATACTATAAATGTTTGTATTTTATTGTTTTCGCATTTCATACCGGAATGCTCTAGTACATTGTATGGAGAATATTACATACGTGACGGATATATTATTCCATGGGTAGCTTTAGAATAACCTTGAGAATATGTTGATGCAATCTATCATCACTTCCTCAAAGTTTATACAAGGGGTAAGAGGGGTCTAATTGGCTGCTAGCAATAGACAGCATCTTTACAACATTTGGATTGACATCTAACTACGCGCATGTTGTCCTGAATTAAAAAAAAAACATTTATTTATTTTTGCGGACTGTTACAGTCGTACAAGCTATGTTCTGACGATATCATGGTCTTCTTTTCTTACTATTAATGTGTTGGTACTATTTCTACGACAAGACACATCAATTTTAGTAGCTTAAATAATGGCCAAAATGTATAATTCTTTTAGGCATTCTTCTCTTGCGATCCACGATGCTCAAAATAATATATATATTTATATGACTATCATAAAGTTACTAAAAGAATAAAATATTTCTCATGCCAACATGATGAGCTACTCATCTTCTTAAATCATATTAAATTATATCAAACGAAACGAAAACCACAAAATCATATTTATGTCCGTTTGATATCACTGTCTAAAGTTTCACTGTAACAATGTTTTGCACGGAATAATACTGAAACGATACGATTACCTTGCAAATGTCATAAATCACTTTTGACGTTTGACAAAGGCGATGTTCGGGGCTCTTTTACAACAGTGGCTAAAGCATACTTAAACATTTAACATTGATTAAGTTAAACAGTTAACATACAATCTTAGAAATCAATTAGCATCCAACCTTATCCGTGTACTGTAACTTCTATTACGTTACCTTAATAATCCAGAAAACAGGATATTGGTCTAAATTTTCAGCTGAAATTAAGGTGGAACTCGCATCTACTCTGCAATCGACAACAATTTTGTCTTGTAATGTTAGAACCCACGAAAATGGTCATTGTATAACTAAAATGATGCAAATAGGAGGATTATTAAATTAAAAAGTAATGAGATATATTTTGTCTTGGAACAATAAGCAAATCATAACAGCTCGTGTAAAATGATTGAGGATTAAACATATCTATGTACTTAATACGTTTCAAATCAGTCATCAAAATAATCTATCTAGCTACTACCTACCTTTTAACGACTAGATGCAATTATTAAACTGTTCATAATATTACATTGTTCAAGTGGTTAATTTAGTCACAACAATTTCTAATGATTTACGACTTGTTTAAACTGTTTTGTGATATGCACTCATTTCGTTTTATCATATTATCTTTCTCCAATGAATACCACAGAACTTTGAATATACTCGCATTATATTAGGATTAATATCATTTTCCCTTCACCGACGACCTCCTCACATTGGTTGTATCTAGTGGCAATTCAGTATCATTCAAAGTTCCACTAATCTTTAATCAAAACATAATCGAGTTATTCACTGAAAGACCGCTGAACGAACTAATTCGAATATTGTGTCAACTGTAATACACGTGGATTAACAATAGTGTGCAAGCTTCTCCTGCGTGAATAGTGTAGCACCGTCACATCAAAGTCTGGTTTCGTTTATGAAATCGTACTAATCAAGATAACGATCAGGGTATCTTTTGTAAATGTTAATCTGAGTCTACGGCTATTGAATTTCCACCCGCCGACCCAACCCTCAGAAATCCTTTGGTTACTGGCAAATCAAATTTGATGTTGTGTCTTTTAATAAAGTCTTTAGATAAAATAAGACACCATTGGCGACATCTATATTTATGGGAAAGAGAGAAAAAAACAGAAAAAGGTTTGATATCCGATATTAAAGGAAAATAGTTTGAAGCATCTTTATTTCTGAAGGAATAAATATTAACAACCTAGACTGAAAGTAATCTGCCATTAAGAAGGAGTAACTTACATCGTATTTGTCGTTTTATTGCGCAAATGTTATTATTGTTGTTACTAGTAGTTTGACATTTTAGCAAGTTGCTTTACTGATTTCCCAATAAATCTATAATATTGAACAACTCTTAGTGTTATTGTTTCAAACGAAAACCAGTTGAGGTACATTCACAATTTGTCTCCAGTTCCATTGCCCATAAAATATTTACAACACAATATATATGTTTCGACGTCAGATAACATTATTTATACTTTTTTATTCAGATAATAATCTATAATAATCAGATTATAATCCATGCAACATATGTGAGAGGAATGTGTTTGATATTTATAATTCAGATTGCATTGTAATTGTGACCGACCAATACATTTTCCAGCAAAGATATCGAAATCGTTTGTGTTGAAGTTGTTAGGTCCGATCCAATATTCTTTCTGGAAGATCCATTTTTTGATTGATTTGTTCTTACGTTAAGGTTAACTTTGATTCGCAAAATTCATATTTTTTTGCGGCAAGCTGCAACAGGTTTAGATAAGAAGGTATTGTCCAAACGTTTCTGATGGCGAAACTGTCCGCCACAATGGTTCAGCATGGGCAATGTCAATGGAAAGCAATAGGGAATGATATGATGTTTTTATCTTGTTCACTTCTTCTATACATTTCCCATTCTCAACACGTTTATAATATGAGCCACAACTTTCATCAGGTAATACTTGCTGAGCGATTCAACAACTGCCAATTCATAGCTCTTAAACAATAAAACCTCTTGCTATCTGATATAATCCGATACACAGATGTTTTCTAAGTTGCGAAATATTACAACAAATGTTCATACAGCAACGTGGCAGTTTTGATATATAAGTAATACACTACATGTATCATACACGGTTGCTGTAGACTTGTATCATTAGTATAAATTAAAGTTATGGTATGTGTTTTAAGATTTTTTGTTTCTATTTGGTGCTTAACAAAAACATGTAATTCAGTAAACGAAGAATTTAATGCGATACATAACTATAGAATACGGAGAAAAAATTGGAAGAACAAACTATAAACCATCTCTTAATTCATACTTTACTTAAAGTATAATTTACATTGCATGAAAACATTAATAGATTTAGTGAAGTGCTCTAAAGTACTGCTACTAATTTCGGGAAGATAAGATGAAAGAAATTCGTTGATTTATTCGCCGTTTTTTTGTAGCCATTATATCATGACTTTATGAGATTGCTGATATAGACACCTTTACCCAGAAACAAGCTATCATTTAAGAAAAGAAATCGAGCATCGCTATCTAAGGTCCATTTTTACCTAATTATTATCAAGGAGTCGTGTAATGCAAAATTAGAAGTTAATTTAACTGGTCTTATTTGTGTATTATATGAATTATCTTTGATTCAATGAGTTTACGATTCAATCAATGTCAGAAGCAGACTAAATAACCCAAACGTGTCACAGTTCGAGTAAATGTTTACGAAACGTCAGCAAATATTGCATATCAGTAGAACATTGACTTCCGTGAATCGAACGGTTCATCATTTAGTCCAGTACAGGATGGACAAACCTTAGATCCAATTCAAACTAATATCATATTGAAGTTTTAAAGTAGAATACACAAACATATTTTGCTGCAACAAAGCATCAAGACTAAATTATCAGCGAACCGTTTTCTTGCCAACGTCTACATCAGACATTCAAACTGTGTAAGAAAATGCGCAACAAATAATATATTTTCCTAATCTATGATCATAAGACTTAAACAAATGGGTGTTGTTATGTGATATAAAAATATAAATTGTTTTTCGGTGACACTGACCTTGTAATAGAGACATTGATTGCCCGATTCATGCACATTGTAAGAGAGAGAGAGAGAGAGAGAGAGAGAGAGAGAGGGGGGGGGAGACAGAGAGAGAGAGAGAGAGAGAGAGATAGAGAGATAGATAGATAGAGCAGGAGAGAAGACAATGACACACTTGGGGTGCCAGATATTTGAAATAGGTCTCAATATTAAAACCAAAGTTGAACACGATGCATACAAAACAAAAATACATTTTAAAAATGTTGGAAAACAGAGTTGCGCAAAGAGTGATGTCAGATTTATGTCATTTAAAAGCGGTATTGCCTCTGTAGCATTATCAACTGCTTCCACTGACACATAGTTCGATATAGATTTGTCATATCACATGATCAAAACGATTGAAATGTGAAGGTTTTTCATATGTAGATTTCGTGTAGAATGTTAGCATTTTAATCTACACTGGAATAAATTTAATGTAAAGGTTTTCATTAAAAAGACCGTTTTGTGATGCAGTTTACGTTATCATGATACAAGGACATGTGCGCGTGAATTAATAAGTTGCGCTTAAATTGCAAACGTTGACAATTCACCTCAATCTGCTACCGTTCTATCAAGTATGGAAAGGGTGTATAAAGGGGGCGGATCTTGAAGCAGAATAAAATCATTTCAATGATGTCAATTACTAGATGATAGTAACCGATTGGGAAAAAGTCTGGCAAATCTTTCTAACACGGATATAAATATTAGGAGAACACTGTCCTGTGATGAGGTGTACTACAGGTGTAGAGGCAGACTAAATAAGAACCATAGCGAACCAGAAATGAGAGGACTGGCAGTATTCCTGTGTCTCTTCCTGTGCATGACTGCCACGATGATGGGCACCGCAGAATCAGCAGCAATTGAAGATGTAGCAGTGGTTGCTCATGGTAAGCATAGTCTCCTCCCTTTTCTATCTCAACACACACATACACGCATACACAATACACTTATAAATTTCATTATTCACTAAAGGCATTTAAATGTTGTGACGAGTTGCACAGTAGCACCACTAAAGTTTTAACTCACATGGATATATTATCTAATACACTCAATCACGCTTTCGAACCAATACAGTCTAATAGAAATGTAAATTATGATACGTAAGTCTGCTTTATTCTCATTCAGACTTTCGTACAAATACAGTCTAGTACAAATCTGAATTATGATACGTAAGTCGGCTTGATTCTTATTCAAAAGGGACATTTTTAATCTTTGAAGAATTTAAAACAAGATGACATAAATTGTGTCATGATGAAAAAAATGTTTCGATTTTATTGTGTTTACCATCTCACTGATGCGTAAATGAATCCCTAAACAAATAAGATATTATAACTAAAAAATTCATATATCAACTCTTCCAACAAGACTTTTTCGTTATACGTTTAACAAACGGACATGTTATCTCATAGCTGCTGATTCTTAAAAAGTTATGATCCTAAGCATTCTACATCTTATTGTTGGAAATACGATATCTGCGTCTATTGGAGGTGTTCGTGCCTATATGGTGTAGTAATATTGTTTTCTGATAATGATTTCTTTCTTTTTCTGTTTTGAAGTTCACTTATTTACCATTTGTAGTTTTCTAGTTCATTATGTTGCATATATCTTTGATTATTTCAAATTTTTCAATGGTATGAAGTTGCTGATAAATAAAACCGGATTTTGCTTATTTCAGACAATGAAGAAGGGATTCCTGCAAAGGGAGGTAAGTATTCATAATATTTAAAATCTAGTACTAGTATTTGGTTCCATGAGGATTAGTATTTTTATATGAGGCTTTCCCATACATACAATTCACCTTTCACAACATATTGTAACTAGTAATATCGTCTCATAATATTTCTCAAATTTAGACTTGATGAAATTGGTACAAAAACATTACTGTTTGAAACATTTTGATGCTTGTAATGTATAAAATTAAAATAATAATATTATGAATAATAAATTGGTTGCGCGTTGTACAAAACACGTTACCAAATATAAATTAGGTTTGGTCTTCATTGCATTCTGGACACAGGTCCAAGTTTGTTTGCAAATTTCTTACACTGGCATATGTATCTTGATCTAAATATCATCAGTTTGCGCTTCATTTCATCGGATATGGTTACAACAACACTATTCATACACATTTTCGGGATGAAATAATCGTTCTGTCAATCAGATATTCTCTCCAACATTTCAATTTTAGAACTATTTTAATGTAAACTCGCCGGTATGCTATTATTCCATACGTTGGTCAAACTTTTATATAATTCAATTCAGGATTTATTTGTTATTTACTTCATTCAGATCAAATTCATTGAATTGCATTGTTTCAACTTGTATGTTCATTTTGTTTTCTAATTATATTTCATATATTCAATTTAACCTGACAGAGAAGAGACTGTGTACTAGTCCAGTTTGTTTTTATCTATGAATGAAGTAAGTTTCTACTATTTACATGCTCATTATTTGTTTTTAAATATTAGTTTTATTATGTCTAGTTTCCTAATGGAACCAATGAGTGGTATCTAGAAATTCAAGGAAATGCCTTACAGTTGTATGTTGTAGAGACTACACGAACAATATTCTGCATAATCGAAGATCAGTTTATTGTCGGTCTCCTGCAAGAGATGCATGAGTACAATTCGCTTTTCTTCGAAGCTTCTTAAAATACATAGTACTTGAACCTTTAAGACCGAAGATCTCGACATCACTTAGAACACATGTAATGCTGCACCTACAGAGATAACGTTTTAAAGAACTTTGCTGACCATACAACGTTTACTATAATATAAATATATATATAATATGTATTTCATTATCATTTACTTAATATACCTTTCTTACATAGCTTACTGTTAATATTTCATCTTGCATAACACATTTCTATTTATTTTAAATGTTTATGTACTTTACATTTGCTTGGCAACATTTTATTTTCTTCCCGGCAATTTCAGAACAAAGGTTAGAACGATTATAATGTTGTGCTTCTAAATCATGCACATGCTCTTGCGATAAATGTTGAAAGAATGTAAACAAAGTAGATATATCATTCACCGTGCATCTGACTATGTATATCTATCATGTTTCTTTTCAGACAGGACGTTGAACAACGACTACCAAACCTATGCCCTAATACAACCAACGAGTGCAATACATCATGCAACTAATCCGCATTTGTTCATATTACTTGTGTAGTTATTCCTTAACGCGTAACATATAGTTTTCAATATTTCAATGTAGTTTTAATGAAATATAAAGATAGCATTTGAGATATCCGCGTTTAAATACTGTGGCAGTATGCACTAGTGAATCCGGATATACCGTGTTCGCAATTCAATGCGTGTAATAAACTTATCAATATTGGAAAATTTCCAATGATAGATATGTAACTTTCGATTAACTCCTATTTGAAACATCACGTAGAACCCATACGAAATTGTCTTCAAACTAAAAAAAATATTCCACATATGTCCTATTCTTATATATTCATTAAAGGCTTGAAATGTATAGATTGTGTTGAGTTTTCATATATGTTGCAATATTAATGCAAATGGAGTTTGAATGACAACATCACCAGGTAGTTATTAGTTGTGGCAATGTTCGATCGATGCCATATAATCAAACGTTCTATAGGGTGACGACATAACATAAATAGACAGGAAATCAACAATTACAATGTTAACAGAGAGCATTTTATCAACATTGAGTGTGGAGTGTCAGTGGAGGACGTGTGACAGGACGGCACTTATCGTTCAAACAAATCATATTATCTTGTTAGGTGATAGTGTAAACGCGTACAAAAGCAATAACAAAAACGTACGAAGGTTATTATATGATTTTAGCATAAATTGGTTGATGGATTCAACGTTCATTTGTCCATTCAGAATATGTTTTTTTTTCTTCCAAATATGAAATACTGTGATGAATTGGTGTTTTCCGTCATTACAACGAAACTGGTAACATACGTAGTTGCATATTTGTATTTGCTCACCAGTCATCTGTTGGCAAACTTATATTGTGATCGACTGCGTAGGCCACTTCCATAAATCGTTTTGCGATACAAATAAAGTGAGTCAATCTATGCATACATCATGCTACTTTCTTTATATATTCTTAATACATAAACAAGCTATGTGTAGCATAGATTTATTGGTGGATAGAACGTTCATTTGTCTCTTCAGGATATTTATGTTTTTTCAAATAAAAAATGCGATGATGAGTTAGTGTTCTCCGTCACTACAACAAATATGGTAGCATACGTAGATGCATATTTGTATTTTCTCACCAGTTATCAGTTGGCAAACTTATAATTTGATCGACTGCGTAGGCCAATTCCATATATCTTTAGTGATACAAAAAGAAGTGAGTCAGTCTATTCATGCGTCAAGCTACTTTTGTTATATTTTCTTTATACACATATAAGCTTCCATTTGTTTTCGTATGGAAAAACGGAATTATCATTGCAAAATGTAAACAAAAACCGTTTTAATTACATAAATTATCATTGTCGTGCATCTGATTAATTTTTTTTAAAAACCACTACAATCTATCTTATGTTGTATTTCTTTCAACAAAATACTTACATCAGCTTTAGATGGTCAACCTTGGAAGATTGAATTAAATGCTTCCCTCTTTCATTTAGACGTTTTGCACACAAAAGGAAAATGCATATATACAAACGTACATTAGAATATACATACATACATACACACGGACACACACACGCACGCACGCACGCACGCACACACACACATATACATACATACATACATACATACATACATACATACATACATACATACATACATACATACATAGATACATACATACATACATACATACATACATACATACATACATACATACATACATACATACATACATACATACATTCATACATACATACATACATATAAGCAGACTAACAGACAGAACATATAGATAGACATTTAAACAGACAGACATAAATAGAGAGATATAGACAAAATACATACATACAGAAAGACGGTCAGACAGACGGAAAAACATACGGACAGAACAAAAACATAAACAGAGTGATGCATATATTTGTGTGACTAAGAGGTTGCGTGCATCCGTACAATAATATTCATCCCTTGTTTACGATTTTCTTGCGATTACATAGACTTTCCAGCTTGTGATTCGATTATATACTTGGCACAGTTTAAAATCAAAATGTGTAAAATCATATTTAAAAATGGAATTCTCGGTAATATTACATTCTGTTAGACCTGTCCACACAGTTGATTCAACATTCTGGTAACGAAAATACAGAAATTTAATTGATGGCAGCATATTCCCATTGCCAATTTCACTCAATCCCAAGCCCCTAATTCGTCATTAGAGAAAGTCAAACTCTATAAATTGTTTTTGTAGAGACTGCTTCAAAAGCCTTCCTTAAGTAGGTTTTGATAGTATATACAATATGAGCATTGATCATACACGAACATGCACTGCCTGTTTGCTGAAACAAAAGGGGCAAACATTCATTTCAGTATTAGTAGTACATATGACAAGCACTAGTTTGTAAGTAACGTGATAAAGACAGGTATATAGGAGGAAAGAAAATGGATGGTTATTTGCTTGAAAATATGTTTACAAGCAAACGCAACACATAGAACACAATCCAAAACAAAATATAGCGTGACCAACTAGAATGTACACTTATCGGAATCGGAAACATACAAAACAAAATCACGAGCAGTTTATCATTTACTTACGATGCTTTCTTATTTTTACAAAACGCTGAGCATTTTGCTCTACCGGATTTATTGTTCTTTAATTCCTGCCAAGCCAAAAAATTCACAGAAAATACTAAGTCATGAACCTTCCGCATGATATTTCAACGAGTAAAAAAGATGACAATAAAACGTTTGAACATCATTGATTTCTTTTCGATACCTTAATAACACAAGCATCACATTAAACGAAAAGTTCAGATTGCATCATCTTTGTGACACAGAATACTAATTGTGACACAGAAAACGAAGGAGACATATTCTATATAATTGCCGATCAGAGGGATCTTTTTTCTTGACTCATTGCCCAATTCGGTGACTGTCTTGGACGTTGCAAAGTTGTTCTCTCTACATAAATATGCTTGACACATCAACGGAAAATGATATTAGCATGCATGATATTTTTATCTTAAACATTACTGACATAGGACAATCTGTCTTTAGTGTTATACAATAGGGCATTAAACAATTATCGCGTATCTTAGACCAATATGTTTATCCTCGATGTAAATGTGTTTCATGAGATTGTTAGACAACTTATTTTTTTGACATCATCCATTCTGTCTACTTCCACTTGAAGCCTAGAAAGTACAGTACGTTTCATTTAAAACTGAGAGTATTGGAGTTCTTTCCTAACAAGAATTTCTTTCAAGAGTCTGTTATTTCGTGTATTAATAAACAACATTTGAAATAATTTTCGAAATAAGATTGAAATAAACTAAATCTTCTGTTCAAAATGTTTGATATAACAATTAACAACAATTTGAATAATTTAACCAATTTAATAACAAAAAGCTTGCTATAGTATAATATTATTGTCCAATCTTAGAGGAATGGTAATATTAAATAGAGTTACGACAAATTACGACAATTATATTTGAACCTAACAGTTTCCGTTTGCAGCACTACCCATGTGCAGCTCAATAATCAGGTACGTGGTTGCATTACTGTGTTTCTTGATAAAAGGGTGCAAACCAGCAGTTTGATAATTATTTTTAGGTGTCGAATTGGGATGTGATTGAGTTCGAATTTGTGTTTCTGTTATGTGGATCATCCATCAATCGCAACTTCCTCACGTTCAGTTAAAGAACATTATACTTTTTAATTGGAAAAGTAACTGCAGTCTGGTATTATTTTGATTTTGAACTACCTGCCTAGTACTCTTTATTTATCTACGTTTCATTAAGAACCTAATGATATTCCATTTTTATTAGCGCTATATCACACACTAAAGCTTTAAGTGTATAACGAGCAATAATTAAAGATTGCTTTGTTGCGCTCTTTTCAAACATTGATCTTATTAGTCAGTTAGACTTTTGGGAGGATTTTAGTTAAATCCACAAAACCGTATCCTATAAGAATTTATAACGTGATCATACCTGGACAAAATATATAATCACACAAATAATACATCAATGAACATAGGGACAAAGTCTCATGGTCATGCTCTTACTTTGATGCTTGTAGGATACGTATATGCATATCAAATGAAATTATTCATGGTGAAATGAAATAGTGCAGCTTCCTGGCAACCGTTTCTACATCGCTTAAGTATATAATTAAGCCAACTTTATTGTTTAACCATTAATGGATGTTTGTCACTTCCTGAACTTAATGGCCTATTTTGCTTCCAAACATAACATCACTACCGATCAAGTCATTAATTTCATGTTTTCATAAATTTAAAAAGAGATGTACCAGTGTCACTTTTTTATTTGACAACTAAACTGATCAGTTTCAGTTGTTTCATTTCAAACACTACGATATCGTGATATTTATCATATCATCTGCTCTGTCTATTTCATTTTATTTCTTCAGTCTTTCCGTTCGTCTTCTGATTTACTTTCCTGTAAATAATGTTCCCACAATGGGTTATCAATCTTCATTCTTTAATGAATATGTTAAAGCTTTATGACTACATTTTGGTGCATGACTAAACGACAGGTCAATAGTCAACGTTTGAATTTCTTTGTGATATTTGTATTTACCTTTTAATGATAATGTATTCAAGCATAATATTTTTGCAGACGTTTTTTCAAAAGAACACTCACTATCATCTTGGGGTGCAAATCTTTCTGAATGAACTGTTCATTAAGGAATATCCTTTAATCTTGTTACTCTGCCAACATTGGGGGAAACATAATAGTATATGTGAAGTTCTGTTGTATGTTTTACGTGATAACTAAAATAGGACTGGAGCATGTGTGGGTTAGTGCATACCGTACCATCTTCACAAATGTAAAAATTTACTAATCCGAATCCAATTATAGTATCAACCTGTTGTGTATATTTGGGCAATAACATTTAACTGCTTCCGCACTGAGAATTCTAATTGTGTAATAAATCTCACCTCTGTATGTTTCTCACCATTTGTATGGGTTTCGTTTCCTGAAATGCAGTATCATCATCAGTTTTCACTTGAAAAGAATCATGTCTGCGAGATTCAAAAATTTATAATTCCTCCAGGTCAATTCAGTTACTAACGTTATTTATGATTTCCGTTATATAATAATGAACATACATACATACATACATACATACATACATACATACATACATACATACATACATACATACATACATACATACATACATACATACATACAAACATACATACTTACATACATACATACATAAATATTAAGTTTTAATGAAAGAAGACTCAAGTCTTGGAGGTAAGCGGAATACTTGAAAAGATTCCTTTTTTCAGAATTATAAAGTTAAAATTGTCAAAAGAATTAGTTCCATTCTCGGATATATTAGCTATTTTTTTAGAAGCATATTCTATTAAAGGGAGATAAATTAACTGCGTTTAGTCAAATATTCTGCTCTTGCAAATATATCTATGCCAATCGTTGCGAGAAGTTAAATATTTAATAACTTCATTCCTTTATTTAAAATGAGTAATCTTTCTTGTATATATTTGACTGCTCATTATGAATTATTTGTTAGGCTGGACAAGGACAACAAGATTATGATTGTATCAAAATAAAGCGCTAATAAATTATGTAAATAATGAAAACATATATATTAGTATAATTACGTTTTCTTAGAAGACCCATACCATTATTTGTATAAACTAAAAATCACTACATAGATTTACTGATTTCGCCAAATTACGACAATTACATTTGACCATAACAGTTTCAGTTTGCAGCACTATACATGTGCAGCGCAATGTTCAGGTACTTGGCCGAATTACCAAGTACGCAATTATTTCACACAATAACACATGAGGAATAGAGAGATAAATATATTGTTATAAATTGGCTTGTGGTGCATCGTCGATGCATAATCAGTTTCATTGTCTTGCTATCATGATTTATAACAGATAAATTTGTTATGTGTCATTAAAAAAGGAGAAAAAGATATGTTTGGAATATTGTTGCTGGTATTTCAATGCAAGTTGACTGTTCGTCTTGAAAGAAAATAAAGAAGACCAAATGTGAAATTAAAATAAAACATTAAAAGTGGATTTAATTTTGTATCAAATGTAAATATTTTTGTAGACACGAGAATAAACGACATGGTCCTACAGAAAGGTAATTGACATTGACGATATTGCAAACATAACGTGCAGTCGTCCACATTTCGTTTCCCATTTTTATATAAATTATAGGGTTATATCTAGATCACATACGTTTTATAACTGACGAGTTAGAGTGAGAGAAAGAGTTCATAAAGAAGTACTAAATCATACGAAAAAATATAGCACAGAAGATGCAAAGTACATACTTTATTATTTATATTCTAATAAATATTTTCTGACATAGATTAAAGCCAAATAAATTATAAATGATCTTAAAATGTAGCTAAGGGGTGCGCACAATATATATTTTGCTTTTATTTCAAGAATTATATCAGATCTAATAAATATTAATCAAATAATGTTGAAATCAATTAATTTATATACGTGATTAATGGATTGATAATAGTGGAACTTATCTTTGGCGACATGCTTGTAGAAAAGACGCTGTCATATACAGTTATGTGTAAAGCTTAGTATATACATTGTTATACAGCCACTCGTACTTATGTGGCACTAGCTACCTCTTCTTCATATAATTTCACAAAGAATGGAGTGCAGTTTTTGTGGATATATGCTTTCTCACATCTTGCTCAAACTAGTTGATACAAATATGGTGTACTTCTACAAGGACATTTAGTCTCGCATTAATAATATATGTTATCTGTCTCTTTATAAATTGCATAAAATAATCTTTCGTGGATGTTAACTCAAACTGCCATTTTGATTCACACATTTATTTATATTTTGTTTTGAAAAGATGTAACATTTACTATCAAGCCATTACATTTCATGTACAATGGCAACTTTATCGGTTCGTACATTTATCGGTTGTTGATTTTCAATGGGAACGATGCTATAAATGTTTGTATTTTATTGTTTTGGTATTTCATGCCGGAATGCTCTAGTACATTGTATGGAGAATATTACATACGTGACGGATATATTATTCCATGGGTAGCTTTAGAAAAACCTTGAGAATATGTTGATGCAATCTATCATCACTTCCTCAAAGTTTATACAGTAAGAGGGGTCTAATTGGCTGCTAGCAATAGACAGCATCTTTACAACATTTGGATTGACATTTAACTACGCGCATGTTGTTCTGAATCAAAACAAAACAAAACATTCATTTATATTTCTAGATTGTTATAGTCGTACAAGCTATGTTCAGACGCTATCATGGTCTTCTTTTCTTACGCGTAATGTGTTGGTACTATGGCTACGACAAGACACATCAATTTTAGTAGCTTAAACGATGGCCAAAATGTATGATTCTTTTAGGCATTCTTCTTTTGCGATCCACGAGGCTCAAAGTACTATATATATAACTTTCATAAAGTTACTAAAAGAATAAAATATTTTGCATGCCAACATGATGATCTACTCATCTTCTTAAATCATTGCATATTACGTCAAACGAAACAAAAACCACAAAAAAATATTTATGTTCTTATGATATCACTGTCTAAAGTTTCACTGTAACAATGTTTTGCACGGAATAATACACTTAAACGATGCGATTACCTTGCAAATGTCATAAATGACTTTTGACGTTTGACAAAGGTGATGTTCGGACTCTTTTACAACAGTGGCTAAAACATACTTAAACGTTTAACATTGATTCAGTTAAACAGTTAACATACAATCTTAGAAATTAATTACCATCCAACCTTATCCGTGTACTGTAACTTCAATTACGTTACGTTAAAAATCCAGAAAACAGGATATTGGTATAGATTTTCAGTTGAAATTAAGGTGGAACTCACATCTACCCTGCAATTGAAAACAATTTTCTCTTGTAATGTAAAAACACATGAATCTAGTCATTGTATAACTAAAATGATGCATTTAGGAGGATTATTAAATTAAAAAGTAATGTGATATATTTTGTCTTGGAACAATAAGCAAATCATAACAGCTCGTGTAAAATGATTGAATACGAGTAAGAGAATTAAACATTTCTATTTACATAATACGTTTCAAACCAATCATCAAAATAATCTATCTAACTACTATGACTGGATGCAATTATTAAACTGTTTATAATATTACATTGTTCAAGTGGTTAATTTAGTCACAACTATTTCTAATGATATACGATTTAGTTTATAACTGTTTTGAGATATGCACTCATTTCGTTTTATCATATTTTCTTTCTCCAATCAAGACCATAAAATTTTGAATATGCTTGCATTATGTTAGGATTAATATCCTTTTCACTTCACCAACGACCTCCTCACATGGGTTGAAGCTAGTGGCAATTCAGTATCATTCAAGTTTCCACTAATCTTTAATAAATTTCAAATCGAGTTATTCCCTGAAAGACCGCTGAACGAACTAATTTGAATATTGTATCAACTGTAATACACGCGCACTAACAATAGTGTGCAAGCTTCTCCGCCGTGTATAATGTAACACCGTCACATCAAAGTCTCATTTCTTTGATGAAATCGTACTAATCAAGATAACGACAAGGGTATAGTTTGTAAATGTTAATCTGAGTCTATAGCCATTGAATTTCCACCCGCCGACCCAAACCCTCAGAAATCCTTTGATTACAGGGAAATCAAATTTGAATTTGTGTCTTTTAATAAAGTCTTTAGAGAACATAAGGCACCATTGGCCACATCTATATTTAGCAACTTTAATATGTGAACTACTATATTCCTCTGTCCGTATGAAAGTTAATGGTGAATAAGTATAATAACTAGAACAATAGCATAGCAATGACTATGTCTTTATTCAGTACTTTGTGTACAGTAAATTACGTATGTAAATGTGTGTATTTGTGTATGGGAAAGAGAGAAGAAAAAAAACAGAAAAAGGTTTGATATCCGATATTAAAGGAAAATAGTTTGAAGCATCTTTCTTTCTGTAAGTAATAAATACTAACAATCTAGACTGAAAGTAATCTGCCATTAAGAAGGATTAACGCACATCGTATTTGTCGTTTTATTGCGCAAATGTTAGTATTGTTGTTATTAGTAGCTTGAATGTAAACATTTTAGCAAGTTGCTTTACTGATTTCCCAATAAATCTATAATATTTAACAATTCTTAGTGGTTTTTTTCCAAACAAAAACCAGTTGAGGTACATTCACAATTTTTCTCAAGATGCATCGCCCATAAAAAAAATTTACAACACAATATATACTTTTTATTTAGGTAATTATCTATAATGATCAGATTATAATCCATGCAACATATGTGAGAGGAATGTGTATGATATATATAATTCAGATTGCATTGTAAATGTGACCGACCACTGCATTTTCCAGCAAAGATATCACAATCGTTTCTGTTGAAATTGTTTGGTCCAGGTCTTATATTCTTTTTGGAAGATCTATTTATTCATTGATTTGTTCTTACTTTAAGTTTAACTTTGATTCGCAAGAATCATGTTTATTTTGTGGCAAATTGCAACAGGTTTAGATAAGAAAGTAATGATTAAACGTTTCTGATGGTGAAACTGTCCGCCACGATGGTTCAGCATGGGCAATGTCAATGGTAAGCAATAGGGAATGATATGATGTTTTCATCATTTTCACTATACATTTCCGCTTCTCAACACGTTTATATTATCACCCACAACTTTCATCAGGTGATACTTGCTGTGCGATTCAGCAACTGCCAGCTCATAGCTCTTAAACATTAAAACCTCTTGTTATCTGATGTAATCCGAAAATCAGATGTTTTCTAAGTTGCGAAATATTACAACAAATGTTCATACAGCAACGTGGCAGTTTTGATATATAAGTAATACACTATCATACAGGGTTACTGTAGACCTGTATCATTAGTATAAATTAAAGTTATGCTAGGTGTTTTAAGATCTTTTTATTCTATTTGGTGCTTAAAAAAACATGTAAAAGTATAATTTACATTGCATGAACACATTACTAGATTTAGTGAAATGCTCTAAAGTACTGCTACTAATTTCGGGAAGATTTGATGAAAGAAATTCGTTGATTTATTCGCCGCTTGTTTTTGTAAGCATTATATCTTGACTTGATTAGATTGCTTATATAGACACCTTCACACAGAAACGAGCGGAAACTATCATTTAAGAAAAGAAATCGAGCATCGCTAGCTAAGGTTTATGTTTACCTTATTATTATCAATTAGTCGTGCAATTCAAAATTCAAAGTTAATTTAACTGGTCGTATTTGTGTATTATATGAATTATCTTTGATCAGATGCGTTTACGATTCTACCAATGTCAGAAGCAGAATAAATAACCCAAAAGTGTTACAGTTCGAGTTAATGTTTACGAAACGTCACCAAATATTGCATATCAGTAGAACATTGACTTCGGTGAATCGAACGGTTCATCATTTAGTCCAGTACAGGATGGACAAACCTTAGATGCAATTCAAACGAATATCATATTGAAGTTTTAAAGTAGAATACACAAACGTATTTTGCTGCAACAAGACTAAATTATCAGCAAACCGTTTTCTTACCAACATCTACATCAGTCATTCAAACTTTGTAAGAAAATGTGCGCATCTGATAATATAATTTTCTAATTCATGATCATACCCCTTAAAAGAATGGTTGTTGTCATGTTATGTAAAAATATAAATCGCTTTTCAGTGACACTGACTTTGTTATCGAGCCAGTGATTGCACGATTCGTGCTCATTGTAAGTGTGTGTGTGTGTGTGTGTGTGTGTGTGTGTGTGTGTGTGTGTGAGAGACAGACAGACAGAGAGAGAGAGAGAGAGATAGAGAGAGAAGAGGAGGCCACACATGGGGTGACAGATATTTGAAATAGGTCTCAATATTCAAACGAAAGTTGAACATGATGCATACAAAACAAAAATACATTTTAAAAATGTTGGAAAACAGAGTTGCGCAAAGTGTGATGTCAGGTTTATGTCATTTAAAAGCGGTATTGCCTCAACTGTTTCCACTGACATATATTTTGATATAGAATTCGTCATAACATATGATCAAATGTGAAGGTTTCTCAAATGGTGATTCCGCGTAGAATGTTAGCATTTTAATCTACACTGGAATCATTTTAATCTAAAGGTTTTCATTAAAAAGACCGTTTTGTGATGCAGTTTACGTTATCATGATAAAAAGACAAGTGCGCAAGAATAAGTTGCGCTTAAATTGTAAACGTTGACAATTCATCTCAATCTGCTAGCGTTTTATCAAGTACGGAAAGGGTGTATAAAGGGGGCGGAGCATAAAGTACAATACAACCATTTCAATGATGTCAATTATTAAATAGATAATAACCGATTGGGCAAAGTGTCTGGGAAATGTATCTAACACGGATATAAATATTAGGAGAACACTGTCATGTGAGGAGTTGTACGTACTACAGTTGTAGAGGCAGAATAAATAAGAACCATAGTCAATCAGAAATGAGAGGACTGGCAGTATTCCTGTGTCTCTTCATGTGCATGACTGCCACGATGATGGGCACCGCAGAATCAGAAGCAATTGAAAATGTAGCAGTGTTTGCTCATGGTAAGCATAGTCTCCTCCTCTCTTGTTCATCTCAACACACACATACACGCATACACAATACACTTATAAATTTCATTATTCACCAAAGGCATTTAAGTTCTGACCAGATGTACAGTAGCACCACTAAAGTTTTAACTGACACGGATATATTATCTAATACACTCAATCAGGCTTTAGAAGCAATTCAGTCTAAAAGAAATGTGAATTTTGATACGTAAGTCGACTTTATTCTCATTCTGACTTTCGTAGAACTACAGTCTAGTAAAAATGTGAATTATGATACGTAAGTCGGCTTTATTATTATTTCAAAAGGGACATTTTTAATCTTTGAAGAATTTAAAACATGAAGATATAAATTGTGCCATGATGAAAAAAATGTTTTGATTTTATTGTGTTTACCATCACACAGATGCGTAAATGAATCCCTAAACAAATAAGATATTATAACTAAAAATTTCAGATATCAACTCTTCCAACAAGACTTTTTGTTTCTACGTTTAACACAAGGACATGTTATGTCATAGCTGCAGATTCTTAAAAAGCTATGATCCTAAGCAGAGTGCATCTTATTGTTGGAAAAACAAAATCTGCGTCTATTGGAGTCGTTAGTGACTCTGTGGTGTAGCAACATCATTTTCTGATAATGATTTCTTTCTTTACTTTTTTGTTCGTTCAATTATGTACCATTTGTAGGTTTCTTGTTCATTATCTTGCATATATCTTTGATTATTTCAAATGTTTCAATGTTATGGAGTTGCTGATAAATAAAAACGGATTTTGCTTATTTCAGACAATGACGAAGGGATTCCTGCAAAGGGAGGTAAGTATTCATACTATTTAAAATCTAGTACTAGTATTTGGTTCCATCAGAATGAGTACTTTTTATGAGGCTTTCCGACACATACAATTCACCTTTCGCAAAATATTCTAACTAGTAATATCGTCGCATAATATTTATCAAATTTAAACTTGATGAAATTGGTACAAAAACATTACTGTTTGAAACATTTTGATGCTTGCAATGTATAAAACTAAAGGAATAATATTATCAATAATAAATAGGTTGCGCGTTGTACAACAACACCTTACCAAATATAAATTAGGTTTGGTCTTCATTGCATTCTTGACACAGGTCCAAGTTTGTTTGCAAATTTCTGACATATGTATCTTGATCTAAATATCATCCCTTTGCGATTCATTTCATCGGATATGGTTACAGCAACACTATTCATACACATTTCCGGGATGAAATAATCGTTCTGTCAATCAGATATTCTCTCTAACATTTAAATAAAGAATTATTTTAATGTAAACTCTCCGGTAAGTTATTATTCCAGACGTTGGTCATACTTTTATATAATTCAATTCACAATTTATTTGTTTTTTAGTTCATTCAGATCAAATTCATTGAATTACATTGTTTTAACTTTTATGTTCATTTTGTTTTCTAATTATATTTCATATATTCAATTTAACCTGACAGAGAAGAGACTGTGTACTAGTCCAGTTTGTTTTTATCTATGAATGAAGTAAGTTTCTACTATTTACCTGCTCATTATTTGTTTTTAAATATTCGTTTTATTATGTTTAGCTTCCTAATGGCACCAATGAGGTACATCTAGAAATTCAAGGAAAGGCCTTACAGTTGTATGTTGTAGAGATTACACGAACAATATTCTGCATAATGGAAGATCAGTTTATTGTCGGTCTTCTGCAAGAGATGCATGAGTACAATTCGCTTTTCTTCGAAGCTTCTTAAAATACATAGTACCTTAACCTTTAAGACCGAAGTTCTCGAGATCAGTTAGGACACATTTAATGCTGCACCTACAGAGATAACGTTTTAAAGAACTTTGATGACCATACAACGTTTACTGCAATATATATAATATTTATATCATTATCATGTACTTAATATACCTTTCTTACATAGTTTACTGTTAATCTTTCATCTTGAATAACACATTTCTTTTTTATTTAAAATATCTATGTCCTTCATATTTGCTTGGCAACATTTTAATTTCTTCCCAGCAATTTCAGAACAAAGGTTAGAACGATTATAATGTTGTGCTTCTAAATCATGCACATGCTCTTGCGATAAATGTTGAAAGAATGTAAGCAAAGTAGATATATCATTCACCGTGCATCTGACTCTGTATATCTCTCATGTTTCTTTTCAGACAGGACGTTGAACAACGACTACCAAACCTGTGCCCTAATACAACCAACGAGTGCAATACATCATGCAACTAATCCGCATTTGTTCATATTACTTGTGTAGTCATTCCTTAACGCTTAACATATAGTTTTCAATATTACAATGTAGTTTTAATGAAATATAAAGATAGCATTTGAGAAATCCGCGTTTAAATACTGTGGCAGAATATACTAGTGAAATTGGAGATACCGTGTTCGCAATTCAATGCGTGTAATAAACTTATCAATACTGGAAAATTTCCAATGATATAAATATAACTTTCGATTTACTCCTATTTGAAACATTACGTAGAACCCATACGAAATTGTCTTCAAACTAAAAAAATATTCCACATCTGTTCTATTCTTATATATTCATTAAAGGCTTGAAATGTATAGATTATGTTGAGTTTTCATATATGTTGCAATATCAATGCAAATTTAGTTTAAATGACAACATCACCAGGTAGTTATTAGTTGTGGCAATGTTCGATCGTTGCCATATAATCAAACGTTCTATAGGGTGACGACTTAACATAAATAAGCAGTAAATATACAATTACAATGTTAACAGAGGGCATTTTATCAACATTGAGTGTGGAGTGTCAGTGGAGGACTGCACTTATCGTTCAAACAAATCATATTATCTTGTTAGGTGATAGTTTAAACGCGTACACAAACAATAACAAATACGTACGAAGATTATGATATGATTTTAGCATATATTTGTAGTTGAATTCAACGTTCATTTGTCCATTCCATTCAGTTTCTTCCAAATATGAAATACTGTGATGAATTAGTGTTTTCCGTCATTACAAAGAAACTGGTTACATACGTAGTTGCATATTTGTATTTGCTCACCAGTCATCTGTTGGCAAACATATTGTGATTTACTGCGTAGGCCTCTTCCATAAATCGTTTTGCGATACAAATAAAGTGAGTCAGTCTATGTATACATCAATCTACTTTCTTTATATTTACTTCATACATAAACAAGCTATGTGTAGCATAGATTTATTGGTGGATAAAACGTTCATTTGTCTCTTCAGGATATGTATTTTTTCAAATAAGAAATGCGGTGATGAGTTAGTGTTCTCCGTCACTACAACGAATATGATAGCATACGTAGATGCATATTTGTACTTTCTCACCAGTTATAAATTGGCAAACTTATAATTTGATCGACTGCGTAGGCCAGTTCCATATCTCTTGTTGTGATACAAAAAGAAGTGAGTCAGTCTATTCATACATCAAGCTACTTTCTTTATATTTTCTATACACAAATACAATCTTCCATTTGGTTTAGTATCGAAAAACGAAATTAACATTGCAAAATGTAAATGACCACGCTTTATTTACAAAATTATCATTGTCGTGTCATCTGATTAAAATTTTAAAAAGACACTATAATCAATCTTATATTGTATTTCCTTCAACAAAATATTTCTATCAGCTTTAGATGGTCAACATAAGACTATTGAATTAAATGCTTCCCTCTTTTATTTAGATGCTTACACACAAATGGAAACAAACATTTTTACAAACGTACATAAGATCATACATACATACATACATATATACATACATACATACATACATACATACATACATACATACATACATACATACATACATACATACATACATACATATAAGCTGACAGACAGACAGAACAACTAGATAGACATTTAAACAGACAGACATACATAGAGACATACAGACAAAACTCATACATACAGAGAGACAGTCAGACAGACGGATAAACATACGGACAGAAAAAAATATAAACAGTGTGATGCATATCTTTGTGGGACTAAAAGGTTGCGTTCATCAGCACAATAATATTCATCCGTTCTTTACGATTTTCTTGCGATTACATTGATTTTCCAGCTTGTGATTCGATTATATACTTGGCACAGTTTCAAATCAAAATGTGTAAAATCATATTTAGAAATAGAATTCTCGGTAGTATTATAATCTGTTAGACTTGTCCACATAGTTGATTCAACACTTTGGTAACGAAAATACAGAATTTTAATTGATGGCAGCATATTCCTATTGCCAGCTTCACTCAATCTCAAGCCCCTAATTCCTCCTTAGAGAAAGTCAAGTTCAATAAATGGTTTTTGTACGGACTACTTCAAAAGCCTTCCTTAGGTAGGTTTTGATAGTATATACAATATATTCGTTGATCATACACGAACATGCACTGCCTGTTTGCTTAACAAAAGCGACAAACATTCATTTCAGTATTAGGAGTACGTATGAAAAGCACTAGTTTCTAAGAAATGTGATAAAGAAAGGTATATAGAAGGAAACAAACTGGATGGTTATTTGCTTGAAAAAATGTTTACAAAGATACGCAACAGAAAGAAAGCAATCCAAAAGAAAATATGTCGTGACCAACTGGGATGTACACTTATCGGAATTGGAAACATACAAAACAAAATCAAGAGCAGTTATCATTTACTGACGATGCATGTTTTATTTTTACAAATCGCTGAGCATTTTGCTCTACCGGATTTATTGTTCTTGAATTCCTGCCAAGCCACAAAATTCGCAGAAAATACAATGTAATGAACATTCCGCATGATATTACAACGAGTAAAAAATATGACAATCAAACGTTTGAACTTCATTGATTTCTTTTCGATACCTTAAGAACACAAGCATCACATTAAACGCAAAGTTCAGATTGCATCTTCTTTGTGACACAAAATACGAAGGAGACATATTTTATATAATTGCCGATCAGAACGATTGTATTTCTTGACTCATTGCCTAATTTGGTGACTGTCTTGGACGCTGCAATGTTGTTCTCTCTACATAAATATGCTTGAGGCATAAACGGAAAATGATCTTAGCATGCATGATATTTTTATCTTTAACATTACTGACAAAGGGCAATCTGTCTTTAGTGTTATACAATAGGGCATTAAACAATTATCGCGTATCTCAGACCAATATGTTTATCCTCGATTTAAATGTGTTTCATGAGAGTGTTAGACAACTTATTATTTTGACATCATCCGTTCTGTCTACTTCCACTTGAAGCCTAGAAAGTATAGTACGTTTTATATAAAACTGAGAATATTGGAGTTCTTTCCTAACAAGAATTTCTTTCAAGAGTCTGTTACTTCGAATATTAATAAACAACGTTTGAATTAATTTTCGAAATAAGATTGAAATAAATTAAATTTTATGTTCAAAATGTTTGATATAACAATTAACAACAATTTGAATAATTTAAACAATTAAATGACAAAAAACTTGAAATAGTATGATAGTATTGTCCATTCATAGAGGAATGGCAATATTAAATAGAGTTACGACAAATTACGACAATTACATTTGAACCTAACAGATTCCGCTTGCAGCACTACCCATGTGCAGCTCAATAATCAGGTATGTGGCTGTTTTCTTGTTAAAGGGTACAAATACTGCAGTTTGATGCTTATTATCTATAGGTGTCGAATTGGGATGTGATTAAGTTCGAGTTTGTGTTTCTGTTATGTGGACCACCCATCAATCGCAACTTTCTAACGTTAAGTTAAAGAACATTATACTTTTTAATTGGAAACGTAACTGCAGTCTGGGATTATATTGACTTTGAACTACTTGCCTTGTACTCTTTATTTATCTTATGTTTCATTAAGACCCTAATGATATTCCATTTTTATTAGCGATATAGCACACATTAAAGCTTTACGTGTATAAGGAGCAACTGTTCATTAAGGTATATCCTTTAATATTGTTACTCTGCCAACATTGGGGGAAACATAATAGTGTATGTGAAGTTCTGTTGTATGTTTTACGTGATAACTAAAATAGGACTGGAGCGTGTGTGGGTCAGTGTATACCGTGCCATCTTCACAAACGTAAACATTTACTGATCCGAATGCTATTACATTATTAACCAGTTGTGTATATTTGGGCAATAAAATTTAATTTCTTCCGCACTGAGAATTCCAATTGTGAAATAAATCTCAACTCTGTATATTTCTCACCATTTGTATGGGTTTCTTTACCTGAAAACCAGTATCGTCATCAGTTTTCACTTGAAAATAACCATGTCTGAGATTAAAAAACTTATAATTCCTCCAGGTCCATTCAGTTACTAACGTCTGTTAAGATTTTCGTTATATATTAATGAACATACATACATACATA
The DNA here is from genome assembly GCA_030141615.1 of Unio pictorum. Taxonomy (NCBI): domain Eukaryota; kingdom Metazoa; phylum Mollusca; class Bivalvia; order Unionida; family Unionidae; genus Unio; species Unio pictorum. The sequence goes on along the minus strand of JARLTB010000186.1, from coordinate 10,795,224 downwards.
CATACATACATACATACATACATACATACATACATACATACATAAATCCATCCATCCATCCATCCATCCATCCATCCATCCATCCATCCATCCATACATACATACATACATACATACATACATACATACAATACATACATACATACATACATACATGCATACAATACATACATACATACATACATACATACATACATACATACATACATACATACATACATACATACATACATACATACATACATACATACATACATACATACATACAAAGCTTTAATGAAAGAAGACTCAAGTCTCCACGAGGTAAGAGAGACACTTGAAAAGATTCCCTTTTTCAGATTTATAAAGTTCACATTGTCAGTCGGACATATTAGCTATTTATTTAGAAGCATATTCTATTAAAGGGAGATAAATTAATTGCGTTTAGTCAAATATTCTGCTCTTGCAAATATATCTGTGCCAATCGTTGCGAGAAGTTAAAGATTTAATAACTTCATTCCTTTATTTAAAATGAGTAATCTTTCCTGTATATATTTGACGGCACATTATGAATTATTTGTTAGGCTGGACAAGGACAACAAGATTATGATTGTATCAAAATAAAGCGCTAATAAAGTATGTAAATAATGAAAACATATATATTAGTATAATTACATTTTCTTAGAAGACCCATACCATTATTTGTATAAGCTAAAAATCACTTCACAGATTTACTGATTTCGCCAAATTACGACAATTACATTTGACAATAACAGTTTCAGTTTGCAGCACTATACGAGTTCAGTCCAATGTTCAGATACTTGGCCGCATTACCAAGAACGCAATTATTTCACACAATAACACGGGACGAATAGAGAGATACATATATTGTTATAAATTGGCTTGTGGTGCATCGTCGCTGCATAATCAGTTTCATTGTCTTGCTGTCATAATTTATAACATACACTCTATCTTCTGTCATTAAAAAAGGAGAAAAAGATAAGATTGGAATATTGTTGCTGGTAGTTCAATGCAAGGTGACTGTTGGTCAATTATTGAAAGAAAATAAAGAATACCCAATGTGAAATTAACCTAAAACATTAAAAGTGGATTGTATTTTGTATTAAATGTAAATATTTTTGTAGGGACGAGAATAAACGACATGGTCCTACAGAAAAGTAATTGACATTGACGATATTGCGAACATAACGTGCAGTCGTCCACATTCCGTTTACTATTTTTATATAAATTATAGTTTTATATATAGATCATATAGGTTTTATAAATGACGAGTTAGAAGGAGAGAAAGAGTTCATAAAGAAATACTAAATCATACGTAAACATCTAACGCAGAAGCTGCAAAGTACATACTTTATTATTTATATTCTAATACACATTTTCAGACATAGATTAAAACCAAAATAAATAATAAATGATCTTAAAATGTAGCTATCGGGTACGCACAATATATATTTTGCACTTATTTCAAGAACTATATAAAATCTAATAAATAGTAATCAAATAATGTTAAAACCATTTAATTACTATACGTGATTAATGGATTTATAATAGTGGAACTTGTCTTTGGCGACATGCTTGTAGAAAAGACGCTGTCATATACAGTTATGTGTAAAGCTTAGTATATACATTGTTATAAAGCCACTCGTACTTATGTGGCACTAGCTACCTCTTCTTCATATAATTTCACAAAGAATGGAGTGCAATTTTTGTGGATACATGCTTTCTCACATCTTGCTCAAACTAGTTGATACAAATATGGTGTACTTCTACACGGACATTTATCCCTCATTATTAATATATGTTATCTGTCTCTTTATAAATTGCATAAAATAATCTTTCGTGGATGTTAACTTAAACTGCCATTTTGATTTACACCACATTTATTTATCTTTTGTTTTGAAAAGATGTAACATTTACTATCAAGCCATTACATTTTATGTACAATGGCAGCTTTATATCTTCGTACATTTATCGGTTGTTGATTTTCAATGGGAACGATACTATAAATGTTTGTATTTTATTGTTTTCGCATTTCATACCGGAATGCTCTAGTACATTGTATGGAGAATATTACATACGTGACGGATATATTATTCCATGGGTAGCTTTAGAATAACCTTGAGAATATGTTGATGCAATCTATCATCACTTCCTCAAAGTTTATACAAGGGGTAAGAGGGGTCTAATTGGCTGCTAGCAATAGACAGCATCTTTACAACATTTGGATTGACATCTAACTACGCGCATGTTGTCCTGAATTAAAAAAAAAACATTTATTTATTTTTGCGGACTGTTACAGTCGTACAAGCTATGTTCTGACGATATCATGGTCTTCTTTTCTTACTATTAATGTGTTGGTACTATTTCTACGACAAGACACATCAATTTTAGTAGCTTAAATAATGGCCAAAATGTATAATTCTTTTAGGCATTCTTCTCTTGCGATCCACGATGCTCAAAATAATATATATATTTATATGACTATCATAAAGTTACTAAAAGAATAAAATATTTCTCATGCCAACATGATGAGCTACTCATCTTCTTAAATCATATTAAATTATATCAAACGAAACGAAAACCACAAAATAATATTTATGTTCGTTTGATATCACTGTCTAAAGTTTCACTGTAACAATGTTTTGCACGGAATAATACTGAAACGATACGATTACCTTGCAAATGTCATAAATCACTTTTGACGTTTGACAAAGGCGATGTTCGGGGCTCTTTTACAACAGTGGCTAAAGCATACTTAAACATTTAACATTGATTAAGTTAAACAGTTAACATACAATCTTAGAAATCAATTAGCATCCAACCTTATCCGTGTACTGTAACTTCTATTACGTTACCTTAATAATCCAGAAAACAGGATATTGGTCTAAATTTTCAGCTGAAATTAAGGTGGAACTCGCATCTACTCTGCAATCGACAACAATTTTGTCTTGTAATGTTAGAACCCACGAAAATGGTCATTGTATAACTAAAATGATGCAAATAGGAGGATTATTAAATTAAAAAGTAATGAGATATATTTTGTCTTGGAACAATAAGCAAATCATAACAGCTCGTGTAAAATGATTGAGGATTAAACATATCTATGTACTTAATACGTTTCAAATCAGTCATCAAAATAATCTATCTAGCTACTACCTACCTTTTAACGACTAGATGCAATTATTAAACTGTTCATAATATTACATTGTTCAAGTGGTTAATTTAGTCACAACAATTTCTAATGATTTACCACTTGTTTAAACTGTTTTGTGATATGCACTCATTTCGTTTTATCATATTATCTTTCTCCAATGAATACCACCGAACTTTGAATATGCTCGCATTATATTAGGATTAATATCATTTTCCCTTCACCGACGACCTCCTCACATTGGTTTTATCTAGTGGCAATTCAGTATCATTCAAAGTTCCACTAATCTTTAATCAAAACATAATCGAGTTATTCACTGAAAGACCGCTGAACGAACTAATTCGAATATTGTGTCAACTGTAATACACGTGGATTAACAATAGTGTGCAAGCTTCTCCTGCGTGAATAGTGTAGCACCGTCACATCAAAGTCTGGTTTCGTTTATGAAATCGTACTAATCAAGATAACGATCAGGGTATCTTTTGTAAATGTTAATTTGAGTCTACGGCTATTGAATTTCCACCCGCCGACCCAACCCTCAGAAATCCTTTGGTTACTGGCAAATCAAATTTGATGTTGTGTCTTTTAATAAAGTCTTTAGATAAAATAAGACACCATTGGCGACATCTATATTTATGGGAAAGAGAGAAAAAAACAGAAAATTGTTTGATATCAGATATTAAAGGAAAATAGTTTGAAGCATCTTTATTTCTGAAGGAATAAATATTAACAACCTAGACTGAAAGTAATCTGCCATTAAGAAGGAGTAACTTACATCGTATTTGTCGTTTTATTGCGCAAATGTTATTATTGTTGTTACTAGTAGTTTGACATTTTAGCAAGTTGCTTTACTGATTTCCCAATAAATCTATAATATTGAACAACTCTTAGTGTTATTGTTTCAAACGAAAAACGAAAACCAGTTGAGGTACATTCACAATTGTTCTCAAGTTCCATCTCCCATAAAATATTTACAACACAATATATATGTTTCGACGTCAGATAACATTATTTATACTTTTTTATTCAGATAATTATCTACAATAATCAGATTATAATCCATGCAACATATGTGAGAGGAATGTGTTTGATATTTATAATTCAGATTGCATTGTAATTGTGACCGACCAATACATTTTCCAGTAAAGATATCGAAATCGTTTGTGTTGAAGTTGTTAGGTCCGATCCAATATTCTTTCTGGAAGATCCATTTTTTGATTGATTTGTTCTTACGTTAAAGTTAACTTTGATTCGCAAAAATCATATTTTTTGCGGCAAGCTGCAACAGGTTTAGATAAGAAGGTATTGTCCAAACGTTTCTGATGGCGAAACTGTCCGCCACGATGGTTCAGCATGGGCAATGTCAATGGAAAGCAATAGGGAATGATATGATGTTTTTATCATTTTCACTTCTTCTATACATTTCCCATTCTCAACACGTTTATAATATAAGCCACAACTTTCATCAGGTGATACTTGCTGTGCGATTCAGCAACTGCCAGTTCATAGCTCTTAAACAATAAAACCTCTTGCTATCTGATATAATCCGATACTCAGATGTTTTCTAAGTTGCGAAATATTACAACAAATGTTCATACAGCAACGTGGCAGTTTTGATATATAAGTAATACACTACATGTATCATACACGGTTGCTGTAGACTTGTATCATTAGTATAAATTAAAGTTATGCTAGGTGTTTTAAGATTTTTTGTTTCTATTTGGTGCTTAACAAAAACATGTAATTCAGTAAACGAAGAATTGAATGCGATACATAACTATAGAATACGGAGATAAAATTGAAAGAACAAACTATAAACCATAAACTGTACTTAAAGTATAATTTACATTGCATGAACACATTACTAGATTTAGTGAAATGCTCTAAAGTACTGCTACTAATTTCGGGAAGATAAGATGAAAGAAATTCGTTGATTTATTCGCCGTTTTTTTGTAACCATTATATCATGACTTTATGAGATTGCTGATATAGACACCTTTACCCAGAAACAAGCTATCATTTCAGAAAAGAAATCGAGCATCGCTAGCTAAGGTTCATTTTTACCTAATTATTATCAAGGAGTCGTGTAATGCAAAATTAGAAGTTAATTTAACTGGTCGTATTTGTGTATTATATGAATTATCTTTGATTCAATGCGTTTACGATTCAATCAATGTCAGAAGCAGACTAAATAACCCAAACGTGTCACAGTTCGAGTAAATGTTTACGAAACGTCAGCAAATATTGCATATCAGTAGAACATTGACTTCCGTGAATCGAACGGTTCATCATTTAGTCCAGTACAGGATGGACAAACCTTAGATCCAATTCAAACTAATATCATATTGAAGTTTTTAAAGTAGAATACACAAACATATTTTGCTGCAACAAAGCATCAAGACTAAATTATCAGCGAACCGTTTTTTTGAAAACGTCTACATCAGACATTCAAGGTGTGTAAGAAAATGCGCACCAAATAATATATTTTCCTAATCCATGATCATAAGACTTAAACAAATGGGTGTTGTCATGTGATATAAAAATATAAATTGCTTTTCGGTGACACTGACCTTGTAATAGAGACATTGATTGCCCGATTCATGCACATTGTAAGAGAGAGAGAGAGAGAGAGAGAGAGAGAGAGAGAGAGAGAGAGAGAGAGAGAGAGAGAGGAGAGAGAGAGAGAGAGAGAGAGAGAGAGAGAGAAAGAGAGAGAGAGAGAGAGACAGACAGAGACAGACAGAGACACAGAGAGACAGAGACAGAGACAGACAGACAGAGAGAGAGAGACAGAGACAGAGACAGACAGAGACAGAGAGAGAGAGAGAGGGAGGGAGGGAGACAGAGAGAGAGAGAGAGAGATAGAGGGAGGGAGGGAGACAGAGAGACAGAGAGAGATAGATAGATAGACAGATAGATAGATAGATAGATAGAGCAGGAGAGAAGACAATGACACACTTGGGGTGCCAGATATTTGAAATAGGTCTAAATATTAAAACCAAAGTTGAACACGATGCATACAAAACAAAAATACATTTTAAAAATGTTGGAAAACAGAGTTGCGCAAAGAGTGATGTCAGATTTATGTCATTTAAAAGCGGTATTGCCTCTGTAGCATTATCAGCTGCTTCCACTGACACATTTTTCGATATAGATTTGTCATATCATATGATCAAAACGATTGAAATGTGAAGGTTTTTCATATGTAGATTTTGCGTAGAATGTTAGCATTTTAATCTACACTGGAATCAATTTAATGTAAAGGTTTTCATTAAAAAGACCGTTTTGTGATGCAGTTTACGTTATCATGATACAAAGACATGTGCGCGTGAATTAATAAGTTGCGCTTAAATTGTAAACGTTGACAATTCACCTCAATCTGCTACCGTTCTATCAAGTATGGAAAGGGTGTATAAAGGGGGCGGATCTTGAAGTAGAATACAATCATTTCAATGATGTCAATTATTAGATGATAGTAACCGATTGGGCAAAAGTCTGGCAAATCTTTCTAACACGGATATAAATATTAGGAGAACACTGTCCTGTGATGAGGTGTACTACAGGTGTAGAGGCAGACTAAATAAGAACCATAGCGAACCAGAAATGAGAGGACTGGCAGTATTCCTGTGTCTCTTCCTGTGCATGACTGCCACGATGATGGGCACCGCAGAATCAGCAGCAATTGAAGATGTAGCAGTGGTTGCTCATGGTAAGCATAGTCTCCTCCCTTTTCTATCTCAACACACACATACACGCATACACAATACACTTATAAATTTCATTATTCACTAAAGGCATTTAAATGTTGTGACGAGTTGTACAGTAGCACCACTAAAGTTTTAACTCACATAAATATATTATCTAATACACTCAATCACGCTTTCGAACCAATACAGTCTAATAGAAATGTAAATTATGATACGTAAGTCTGCTTTATTCTCATTCAGACTTTCGAACAAATACAGTCTAGTACAAATCTGAATTATGATACGTAAGTCGGCTTGATTCTTATTCAAAAGGGACATTTTTAATCTTTGAAGAATTTAAAACAAGATGACATAAATTGTGTCATGATGAAAAAAATGTTTCGATTTTATTGTGTTTACCATCTCACAGATGCGTAAATGAATCCCTAAACAAATAAGATATTATAACTAAAAAATTCATATATCAACTCTTCCAACAAGACTTTTTCGTTATACGTTTAACAAACGGACATGTTATCTCATAGCTGCTGATTCTTAAAAAGTTATGATCCTAAGCATTCTACATCTTATTGTTGGAAATACGATATCTGCGTCTATTGGAGGTGTTCGTGCCTATATGGTGTAGTAATATTGTTTTCTGATAATGATTTCTTTCTTTTTCTGTTTTGAAGTTCACTTATTTACCATTTGTAGTTTTCTAGTTCATTATGTTGCATATATCTTTGATTATTTCAAATTTTTCAATGGTATGAAGTTGCTGATAAATAAAACCGGATTTTGCTTATTTCAGACAATCAAGAAGGGATTCCTGCAAAGGGAGGTAAGTATTCATAATATTTAAAATCTAGTACTAGTATTTGGTTCCATGAGGATTAGTATTTTTATATGAGGCTTTCCCATACATACAATTCACCTTTCACAACATATTGTAACTAGTAATATCGTCTCATAATATTTCTCAAATTTAGTCTTGATGAAATTGGTACAAAAACATTACTGTTTGAAACATTTTGATGGTTGTAATGTATAAAATTAAAATAATAATATTATGAATAATAAATTGGTTGCGCGTTGTACAAAAACACCTTACCAAATATAAATTAGGTTTGGTCTTCATTGCATTCTGGACACAGGTCCAAGTTTGTTTGCAAATTTCTTACACTGGCATATGTATCTTGATCTAAATATCATCAGTTTGCGCTTCATTTCATCGGATATGGTTACAACAACACTATTCATACACATTTTCGGGATGAAATAATCGTTCTGTCAATCAGATATTCTCTCCAACATTTCAATTTTAGAACTATTTTAATGTAAACTCGCCGGTATGCTATTATTCCATACGTTGGTCAAACTTTTATATAATTCAATTCACGATTTATTTGTTATTTACTTCATTCAGATCAAATTCATTGAATTGCATTGTTTTAACTTTTATGTTCATTTTGTTTTCTAATTATATTTCATATATTCAATTTAACCTGACAGAGAAGAGACTGTGTACTAGTCCAGTTTGTTTTTATCTATGAATGAAGTAAGTTTCTACTATTTACATGCTCATTATTTGTTTTTAAATATTAGTTTTATTATGTCTAGTTTCCTAATGGAACCAATGAGTTGTATCTAGAAATTCAAGGAAATGCCTTACAGTTGTATGTTGTAGAGACTACACGAACAATATTCTGCATAATCGAAGATCAGTTTATTGTCGGTCTCCTGCAAGAGATGCATGAGTACAATTCGCTTTTCTTCGAAGCTTCTTAAAATACATAGTACTTTAACCTTTAAGACCGAAGATCTCGACATCACTTAGAACACATGTAATGCTGCACCTACAGAGATAACGTTTTAAAGAACTTTGCTGACCATACAACGTTTACTATAATATAAATATATATAATATGTATTTCATTATCATTTACTTAATATACCTTTCTTACATAGCTTACTGTTAATATTTCATCTTGCATAACACATTTCTATTTATTTTAAATGTTTATGTACTTTACATTTGCTTGGCAACATTTTATTTTCTTCCCGGCAATTTCAGAACAAAGGTTAGAACGATTATAATGTTGTGCTTCTAAATCATGCACATGCTCTTGCGATAAATGTTGAAAGAATGTAAACAAAGTAGATATATCATTCACCGTGCATCTGACTATGTATATCTATCATGTTTCTTTTCAGACAGGACGTTGAACAACGACTACCAAACCTATGCCCTAATACAACCAACGAGTGCAATACATCATGCAACTAATCCGCATTTGTTCATATTACTTGTGTAGTTATTCCTTAACGCGTAACATATAGTTTTCAATATTTCAATGTAGTTTTAATGAAATATAAAGATAGCATTTGAGATATCCGCGTTTAAATACTGTGGCAGTATGCACTAGTGAATCCGGATATACCGTGTTCGCAATTCAATGCGTGTAATAAACTTATCAATACTGGAAAATTTCCAATGATAGATATGTAACTTTCGATTAACTCCTATTTGAAACATCACGTAGAACCCATACGAAATTGTCTTCAAACTAAAAAAAATATTCCACATATGTCCTATTCTTATATATTCATTAAAGGCTTGAAATGTATAGATTGTGTTGAGTTTTCATATATGTTGCAATATCAATGCAAATGGAGTTTGAATGACAACATCACCAGGTAGTTATTAGTTGTGGCAATGTTCGATCGATGCCATATAATCAAACGTTCTATAGGGTGACGACATCACATAAATAGACAGGAAATCAACAATTACAATGTTAACAGAGAGCATTTTATCAACATTGAGTGTGGAGTGTCAGTGGAGGACGTGTGACAGGACGGCACTTATCGTTCAAACAAATCATATTATCTTGTTAGGTGATAGTGTAAACGCGTACACAAGCAATAACAAAAACGTACGAAGGTTATTATATGATTTTAGCATAAATTGGTTGATGGATTCAACGTTCATTTGTCCATTCAGAATATGTTTTTTTTTTCTTCCAAATATGAAATACTGTGATGAATTGGTGTTTTCCGTCATTACAACGAAACTGGTAACATACGTAGTTGCATATTTGTATTTGCTCACCAGTCATCTGTTGGCAAACTTATATTGTGATCGACTGCGTAGGCCACTTCCATAAATCGTTTTGCGATACAAATAAAGTGAGTCAATCTATGCATACATCATGCTACTTTCTTTATATATTCTTAATACATAAACAAGCTATGTGTAGCATAGATTTATTGGTGGATAGAACGTTCATTTGTCTCTTCAGGATATTTATGTTTTTTCAAATAAAAAATGCGATGATGAGTTAGTGTTCTCCGTCACTACAACAAATATGGTAGCATACGTAGATGCATATTTGTATTTTCTCACCAGTTATCAGTTGGCAAACTTATAATTTGATCGACTGCGTAGGCCAATTCCATATATCTTTAGTGATACAAAAAGAAGTGAGTCAGTCTATTCATGCGTCAAGCTACTTTTGTTATATTTTCTTTATACACATATAAGCTTCCATTTGTTTTCGTATGGAAAAACGGAATTATCATTGCAAAATGTAAAAAAAAAACCGTTTTAATTACATAAATTATCATTGTCGTGCATCTGATTAATTTTTTTTAAAAACCACTACAATCTATCTTATGTTGTATTTCTTTCAACAAAATACTTATATCAGCTTTAGATGGTCAACCTTGGAAGATTGAATTAAATGCTTCCCTCTTTCATTTAGATGTTTTGCACACAAAAGGAAAATACATATATACAAACGTACATTAGAATATACATACATACATACACACGGACACACACACGCACGCACGCACGCACGCACGCACACACACACACATATACATACATACATACATACATACATACATACATACATACATACATACATACATACATACATACATACATACATACATACATACATACATACATACATACATACATACATACATTCATACATACATACATACATACATATAAGCAGACTAACAGACAGAACATATAGATAGACATTTAAACAGACAGACATAAATAGAGAGATATAGACAAAATACATACATACAGAAAGACGGTCAGACAGACGGAAAAACATACGGACAGAACAAAAACATAAACAGAGTGATGCATATATTTGTGTGACTAAGAGGTTGCGTGCATCCGCACAATAATATTCATCCCTTGTTTACGATTTTCTTGCGATTACATAGACTTTCCAGCTTGTGATTCGATTATATACTTGGCACAGTTTAAAATCAAAATGTGTAAAATCATATTTAAAAATGGAATTCTCGGTAATATTACATTCTGTTAGACCTGTCCACACAGTTGATTCAACATTCTGGTAACGAAAATACAGAAATTTAATTGATGGCAGCATATTCCCATTGCCAATTTCACTCAATCCCATGCCCCTAATTCGTCATTAGAGAAAGTCAAACTCTATAAATTGTTTTTGTAGAGACTGCTTCAAAAGCCTTCCTTAAGTAGGTTTTGATAGTATATACAATATGAGCATTGATCATACACGAACATGCACTGCCTGTTTGCTGAAACAAAAGGGGCAAACATTCATTTCAGTATTAGTAGTACATATGACAAGCACTAGTTTGTAAGTAACGTGATAAAGACAGGTATATAGGAGGAAAGAAAATGGATGGTTATTTGCTTGAAAATATGTTTACAAGCAAACGCAACACATAGAACACAATCCAAAACAAAATATAGCGTGACCAACTAGAATGTACACTTATCGGAATCGGAAACATACAAAACAAAATCACGAGCAGTTTATCATTTACTTACGATGCTTTCTTATTTTTACAAAACGCTGAGCATTTTGCTCTACCGGATTTATTGTTCTTTAATTCCTGCCAAGCCAAAAAATTCACAGAAAATACAAAGTCATGAACCTTCCGCATGATATTACAACGAGTAAGAAAGATGACAATAAAACGTTTGAACTTCATTGATTTCTTTTCGATACCTTAATAACACAAGCATCACATTAAACGAAAAGTTCAGATTGCATCATCTTTGTGACACAGAATACTAATTGTGACACAGAAAACGAAGGAGACATATTCTATATAATTGCCGATCAGAGGGATCTTTTTTCTTGACTCATTGCCCAATTCGGTGACTGTCTTGGACGTTGCAAAGTTGTTCTCTCTACATAAATATGCTTGACACATCAACGGAAAATGATATTAGCATGCATGATATTTTTATCTTAAACATTACTGACATAGGACAATCTGTCTTTAGTGTTATACAATAGGGCATTAAACAATTATCGCGTATCTTAGACCAATATGTTTATCCTCGATGTAAATGTGTTTCATGAGATTGTTAGACAACTTATTTTTTTGACATCATCCATTCTGTCTACTTCCACTTGAAGCCTAGAAAGTACAGTACGTTTCATTTAAAACTGAGAGTATTGGAGTTCTTTCCTAACAAGAATTTCTTTCAAGAGTCTGTTATTTCGTGTATTAATAAACAACATTTGAAATAATTTTCGAAATAAGATTGAAATAAACTAAATCTTATGTTCAAAATGTTTGATATAACAATTAACAACAATTTGAATAATTTAACCAATTTAATAACAAAAAGCTTGCTATAGTATAATATTATTGTCCAATCATAGAGGAATGGCAATATTAAATAGAGTTACGACAAATTACGACAATTATATTTGAACCTAACAGTTTCCGTTTGCAGCACTACCCATGTGCAGCTCAATAATCAGGTACGTGGTTGCATTACTGTGTTTCTTGATAAAAGGGTGCAAACCAGCAGTTTGATAATTATTTTTAGGTGTCGAATTGGGATGTGATTGAGTTCGAATTTGTGTTTCTGTTATGTGGATCATCCATCAATCGCAACTTCCTCACGTTCAGTTAAAGAACATTATACTTTTTAATTGGAAAAGTAACTGCAGTCTGGTATTATTTTGATTTTGAACTACCTGCCTAGTACTCTTTATTTATCTACGTTTCATTAAGAACCTAATGATATTCCATTTTTATTAGCGCTATATCACACACTAAAGCTTTAAGTGTATAACGAGCAATAATTAAAGATTGCTTTGTTGCGCTCTTTTCAAACATTGATCTTATTAGTCAGTTAGACTTTTGGGAGGATTTTAGTTAAATCCACAAAACCGTATCCTATAAGAATTTATAACGTGATCATACCTGGACAAAATATATAATCACACAAATAATACATCAATGAACATAGGGACAAAGTCTCATGGTCATGCTCTTACTTTGATGCTTGTAGGATACGTATATGCATATCAAATGAAATTATTCATGGTGAAATGAAATAGTGCAGCTTCCTGGCAACCGTTTCTACATCGCATAAGTATATAATTAAGCCAACTTTATTGTTTAACCATTAATGGATGTTTGTCACTTCCTGAACTTAATGGCCTATTTTGCTTCCAAACATAACATCACTACCGATCAAGTCATTAATTTCATGTTTTCATAAATTTAAAAAGAGATGTACCAGTGTCACTTTTTTATTTGACAACTAAACTGATCAGTTTCAGTTGTTTCATTTCAAACACTACGATATCGTGATATTTATCATATCATCTGCTCTGTCTATTTCATTTTATTTCTTCAGTCTTTCCGTTCGTCTTCTGATTTACTTTCCTGTAAATAATGTTCCCACAATGGGTTATCAATCTTCATTCTTTAATGAATATGTTAAAGCTTTATGACTACATTTTGGTGCATGACTAAACGACAGGTCAATAGTCAACGTTTGAATTTCTTTGTGATATTTGTATTTACCTTTTAATGATAATGTATTCAAGCATAATATTTTTGCAGACGTTTTTTCAAAAGAACACTCACTATCATCTTGGGGTGCAAATCTTTCTGAATGAACTGTTCATTAAGGAATATCCTTTAATCTTGTTACTCTGCCAACATTGGGGGAAACATAATAGTATATGTGAAGTTCTGTTGTATGTTTTACGTGATAACTAAAATAGGACTGGAGCATGTGTGGGTTAGTGCATACCGTACCATCTTCACAAATGTAAAAATTTACTAATCCGAATCCAATTATAGTATCAACCTGTTGTGTATATTTGGGCAATAACATTTAACTGCTTCCGCACTGAGAATTCTAATTGTGTAATAAATCTCACCTCTGTATGTTTCTCACCATTTGTATGGGTTTCGTTTCCTGAAATGCAGTATCATCATCAGTTTTCACTTGAAAAGAATCATGTCTGCGAGATTCAAAAATTTATAATTCCTCCAGGTCAATTCAGTTACTAACGTTATTTATGATTTCCGTTATATAATAATGAACATACATACATACATACATACATACATACATACATACATACATACATACATACATACATACATACATACATACATACATACATACATACATACATACATACATACATACATACATACATACATACATACAAACATACATACTTACATACATACATACATAAATATTAAGTTTTAATGAAAGAAGACTCAAGTCTTGGAGGTAAGCGGAATACTTGAAAAGATTCCTTTTTTCAGAATTATAAAGTTAAAATTGTCAAAAGAATTAGTTCCATTCTCGGATATATTAGCTATTTTTTTAGAAGCATATTCTATTAAAGGGAGATAAATTAACTGCGTTTAGTCAAATATTCTGCTCTTGCAAATATATCTATGCCAATCGTTGCGAGAAGTTAAATATTTAATAACTTCATTCCTTTATTTAAAATGAGTAATCTTTCTTGTATATATTTGACTGCTCATTATGAATTATTTGTTAGGCTGGACAAGGACAACAAGATTATGATTGTATCAAAATAAAGCGCTAATAAATTATGTAAATAATGAAAACATATATATTAGTATAATTACGTTTTCTTAGAAGACCCATACCATTATTTGTATAAACTAAAAATCACTACATAGATTTACTGATTTCGCCAAATTACGACAATTACATTTGACCATAACAGTTTCAGTTTGCAGCACTATACATGTGCAGCGCAATGTTCAGGTACTTGGCCGAATTACCAAGTACGCAATTATTTCACACAATAACACATGAGGAATAGAGAGATAAATATATTGTTATAAATTGGCTTGTGGTGCATCGTCGATGCATAATCAGTTTCATTGTCTTGCTATCATGATTTATAACAGATAAATTTGTTATGTGTCATTAAAAAAGGAGAAAAAGATATGTTTGGAATATTGTTGCTGGTATTTCAATGCAAGTTGACTGTTCGTCTTGAAAGAAAATAAAGAAGACCAAATGTGAAATTAAAATAAAACATTAAAAGTGGATTTAATTTTGTATCAAATGTAAATATTTTTGTAGACACGAGATTAAACAACATGTTCCTACAGAAAGGTAATTGACATTGACGATATTGCAAACATAACGTGCAGTCGTCCACATTTCGTTTCCCATTTTTATATAAATTATAGGGTTATATCTAGATCACATACGTTTTATAACTGACGAGTTAGAGTGAGAGAAAGAGTTCATAAAGAAGTACTAAATCATACGAAAAAATATAGCACAGAAGATGCAAAGTACATACTTTATTATTTATATTCTAATAAATATTTTCTGACATAGATTAAAGCCAAATAAATTATAAATGATCTTAAAATGTATCTAAGGGGTGCGCACAATATATATTTTGCTTTTATTTCAAGAATTATATCAGATCTAATAAATATTAATCAAATAATGTTGAAATCAATTAATTTATATACGTGATTAATGGATTGATAATAGTGGAACTCATCTTTGGCGACATGCTTGTAGAAAAGACGCTGTCATATACAGTTATGTGTAAAGCTTAGTATATACATTGTTATACAGCCACTCGTACTTATGTGGCACTAGCTACCTCTTCTTCATATAATTTCACAAAGAATGGAGTGCAGTTTTTGTGGATATATGCTTTCTCACATCTTGCTCAAACTAGTTGATACAAATATGGTGTACTTCTACAAGGACATTTAGTCTCGCATTAATAATATATGTTATCTGTCTCTTTATAAATTGCATAAAATAATCTTTCGTGGATGTTAACTCAAACTGCCATTTTGATTCACACATTTATTTATATTTTGTTTTGAAAAGATGTAACATTTACTATCAAGCCATTACATTTCATGTACAATGGCAACTTTATCGGTTCGTACATTTATCGGTTGTTGATTTTCAATGGGAACGATGCTATAAATGTTTGTATTTTATTGTTTTCGTATTTCATGCCGGAATGCTCTAGTACATTGTATCTTTGTTTACATACGTGACGGATATATTATTCCATGGGTAGCTTTAGAAAAACCTTGAGAATATGTTGATGCAATCTATCATCACTTCCTCAAAGTTTATACAGTAAGAGGGGTCTAATTGGCTGCTAGCAATTGACAGCATCTTTACAACATTTGGATTGACATTTAACTACGCGCATGTTGTTCTGAATCAAAACA
Organism: Unio pictorum; assembly: GCA_030141615.1. Classification (NCBI taxonomy): domain Eukaryota; kingdom Metazoa; phylum Mollusca; class Bivalvia; order Unionida; family Unionidae; genus Unio; species Unio pictorum. The sequence continues at coordinate 10,778,841 of JARLTB010000186.1, read as the reverse complement.
AAACAAAACATTCATTTATATTTCTAGATTGTTATAGTCGTACAAGCTATGTTCAGACGCTATCATGGTCTTCTTTTCTTACGCGTAATGTGTTGGTACTATGGCTACGACAAGATACATCAATTTTAGTAGCTTAAACGATGGCCAAAATGTATGATTCTTTTAGGCATTCTTCTTTTGCGATCCACGAGGCTCAAAGTACTATATATATAACTTTCATAAAGTTACTTAAAGAATAAAATATTTCGCATGCCAACATGATGATCTACTCATCTTCTTAAATCATTGCATATTACGTCAAACGAAACAAAAACCACAAAAAATATTTATGTTCTTATGATATCACTGTCTAAAGTTTCACTGTAACAATGTTTTGCACGGAATAATACACTTAAACGATGCGATTACCTTGCAAATATCATAAATGACTTTTGACGTTAGACAAAGGTGATGTTCGGACTCTTTTACAACAGTGGCTAAAACATACTTAAACGTTTAACATTGATTCAGTTAAACAGTTAACATACAATCTTAGAAATTAATTACCATCCAACCTTATCCGTGTACTGTAACTTCAATTACGTTACGTTAAAAATCCAGAAAACAGGATATTGGTATAGATTTTCAGGTGAAATTAATGTGGAACTCACATCTACCTTGCAATTGAAACCAATTTTGTCTTGTAATGTAAAAACACATGAATCTAGTCATTGTATAACTAAAATGATGCATTTAGGAGGATTATTAAATTAAAAAGTAATGAGATATATTTTGTCTTGGAACAATAAGCAAATCATAACAGCTCGTGTAAAATGATTGAATACGAGTAAGAGAATTAAACATTTCTATTTACATAATACGTTTCAAACCAATCATCAAAATAATCTATCTAACTACTATGACTGGATGCAATTATTAAACTGTTTATAATATTACATTGTTCAAGTGGTTAATTTAGTCACAACTGTTTCTAATGATATCCGACTTAGTTTATAACTGTTTTGAGATATGCACTCATTTCGTTTTATCATATTTTCTTTCTCCAATCAAGACCATAAAATTTTGAATATGCTTGCATTATGTTAGGATTAATATCCTTTTCACTTCACCAACGACCTCCTCACATTGGTTGAAGCTAGTGACAATTCAGTATCATTCAAGTTTCCACTAATCTTTAATGAAAACATAATCGAGTTATTCCCTGAAAGACCGCTGAACGAACTAATTTGAATATTGTGTCAACTGTAATACACGCGCACTAACAATAGTGTGCAAGCGTCTCCGCCGTGTATAATGTAACACCGTCACATCAAAGTCTGGTTTCTTTAATGAAATCGTACTAATCAAGATAACGATCAGGGTATCTTTTGTAAATGTTAATCTGAGTCTATAGCCATTGAATTTCCACCCGCCGAACCAACCCTCAAAAATCCTTTGGTTACAGGGAAATCAAATTTGATGTTGTGTCTTTTAATAAAGCCTTTAGAGAACATAAGGCACCATTGGCCACATCTATATTTAGCAACTTTAATATGTGAACTACTATATTCCTCTGTCCGTATGAAAGTTAATGGTGAATAACTATAATAACTAGAACAATAGCATAGCAATGACTATGTCTTTATTCAGTACTTTGTGTACAATAAATTACGTATGTAAATGTGTGTATTTGTGTATGGGAAAGAGAGAAGAAAAAGAACAGAAAAAGGTTTGATATCCGATATTAAAGGAAAATAGTTTGAAGCATCTTTCTTTCTGGAAGTAATAAATACTAACAACCTAGACTGAAAGTAATCTGCCATTAAGAAGGCGTAACACACATCGTATTTGTCGTTTTATTGCGCAAATGTTATTATTGTTGTTATTAGTAGCTTGAATGTAAACATTTTAGCAAGTTGCTTTACTGATCTCCCAATAAATCTATAATATTTAACAATTCTTAGTGTTTTTTTTCCAAACGAAAGCCAGTTGAGGTACATTCACAATTGTTCTCAAGTTGCATCGCCCATAAAAAAAATTTACAACACAATATATATGTTTCGACGTCATAAAACATTGTTTATACTTTTTGATTTAGGTAATTATCTATAATGATCAGATTATAATCCATGCAACATATGTGAGAGGAATGTGTATGATATATATAATTCAGATTGCATTGTAAATGTGACCGACCACTACATTTTCCAGCAAAGATATCACAATCGTTTCTGTTGAAATTGTTAGGTCCAGGTCTTATATTCTTTTTGGAAGATCTATTTATTCACTGATTTGTTCTTACTTTAAGTTTAACTTTGATTCGCAAGAATCATGTTTATTTTGTGGCAAATTGCAACAGGTTTAGATAAGAAAGTAATGTCCAAACGTTTCTGATGGCGAAACTGTCCGCCACGATGGTTCAGCATGGGCAATGTCAATGGTAAGCAATAGGGAATGATATGATGTTTTCATCATTTTCACTATACATTTCCGCTTCTCAACACGTTTATAATATCACCCACAACTTTCATCAGGTGATACTTGCTGTGCGATTCAGCAACTGCCAGTTCATAGCTCTTAAACATTAAACCTCTTGTTATCTGATGTAATCCGAAAATCAGATGGTTTCTAAGTTGCGAAATATTACAACAAATGTTCATACAGCAGCGTGGCAGTTTTGATATATAAGTAATACACTATCATACACGGTTACTGTAGACCTGTATCATTAGTATAAATTAAAGTTATGCTAGGTGTTTTAAGATTTTTTTATTCTATTTGGTGCTTAAAAAAAACATGTAAAAGTATAATTTACATTGCATGAACACATTACTAGATTTAGTGAAATGCTCTAAAGTACTGCTACTAATTTCGGGAAGATTTGATGAAAGAAATTCGTTGATTTATTCGCCGCTTGTTTTTGTAAGCATTATATCTTGACTTGATTAGATTGCTTATATAGACACCTTTATACAGAATCGAGCGGAAACTATCATTTAAGAAAAGAAATCGAGCATCGCTAGCTAAGGTTTATGTTTACCTTATTATTATCAATTAGTCGTGCAATTCAAAATTCAAAGTTAATTTAACTGGTCGTATTTGTGTATTATATGAATTATCTTTGATCAGATGCGTTTACGATTCTACCAATGTCATAAGCAGAATAAATAACCCAAAAGTGTTACAGTTCGAGTTAATGTTTACGAAACGTCACCAAATATTGCATATCAGTAGAACATTGACTTCGGAGAATCGAACGGTTCATCATTTAGTCCAGTACAGGATGGACAAACCTTAGATGCAATTCAAACGAATATCATATTGAAGTTTTAAAGTAGAATACACAAACGTATTTTGCTGCAACAAGACTAAATTATCAGCGAACAGTTTTCTTACCAACATCTACATCAGTCATTCAAACTTTGTAAGAAAATGTGCGCATCTGATAATATAAGTTTCTAATTCATGATCATACCCCTTAAAAGAATGGTTGTTGTCATGTTATGTAAAAATATAAATCGCTTTTCAGTCACACTGACTTTGTTATCGAGCCAGTGATTGCACGATTCGTGCTCATTGTAAGTGTGTGTGTGTGTGTGTGTGAAAGAGAGAGAGACAGACAGACAGAAAGACAGACAGACAGACAGACAGAGAGAGAAAGAGAGAGAGAGAGAGAAGTGGAGGCCACAAATGGGGTGACATATATTTGAAATAGGTCTCAATATTCAAACGAAAGTTGAACATGATGCATACAAAACAAAAATACATTTTAAAAATGTTGGAAAACAGAGTTGCGCAAAGTGTGATGTCAGGTTTATGTCATTTAAAAGCGGTATTGCCTCAACTGTTTCCACTGACATATATTTTGATATAGAATTCGTCATAATATATGATCAAATGTGAAGGTTTCTCAAATGGTGATTCCGCGTAGAATGTTAGCATTTTAATCTACACTGGAATCATTTTAATCTAAAGGTTTTCAATAAAAAGACCGTTTTGTGATGCAGTTTCCGTTATCATGATAAAAAGACAAGTGCGCATGAATAAGTTGCGCTTAAATTGTAAACGTTGACAATTCATCTCAATCTGCTAGCGTTTTATCAAGTACGGAAAGGGTGTATAAAGGGGGCGGAGCATAAAGTACAATACAACCATTTCAATGATGTCAATTATTAAATAGATAATAACCGATTGGGCAAAGTGTCTTGGTAATGTATCTAACACGGATATAAATATTAGGAGAACACTGTCCTGTGAGGAGTTGTACGTACTACAGTTGTAGAGGCAGAATAAATAAGAACCATAGTCAATCAGAAATGAGAGGACTGGCAGTATTCCTGTGTCTCTTCATGTGCATGACTGCCACATTGATGGGCACCGCACAATCAGAAGCAATTGAAAATGTAGCAGTGTTTTCTCATGGTAAGCATAGTCTCCTCCTCTCTTATTCATCTCAACACACACATACACGCATACACAATACACTTATAAATTTCATTATTCACCAAAGGCATTTAAGTTCTGACCAGATGTACAGTAGCACCACTAAAGTTTTAACTGACACGGATATATTATCTAATACACTCAATCAGGCTTTAGAAGCAATTCAGTCTAAATGAAATGTGAATTTTGATACGTAAGTCGACATTATTCTCATTTTGACTTTCGTAGAAATACAGTCTAGTAGAAATGTGAATTATGATACGCAAGTCGGCTTTATTCTTATTTCAAAAGGGACATTTTTAATCTTTGAAGAATTTAAAACACGATGATATAAATTGTGCCATGATGAAAAAAATGTTTTGATTTTATTGTGTTTACCATCACACAGATGCGTAAATGAATCCTTAAACAAATAAGATATTATAACTAAAAATTTCAGATATCAACTCTTCCAACAAGACCTTTTGTTTCTACGTTTAACACAAGGACATGGTATGTCATAGCAGCAGATTCTTAAAAAGATATGAACCTAAACAGTGTGCATCTTATTGTTGAAAAAACAAAATCGGCGTTTATTGGAGTCGTTAGTGACTCTGTGGTGTAGTAACATCATTTTCTGATAATGATTTCTTTCTTTACTTTTTTGTGCGTTCAATTATGTACCATTTGTAGGTTTCTAGTTCATTATCTTCCATATATCTTTGATTATTTCAAATCTTTCAATGTTATGGAGTTGCTGATAAATAAAAACGGATTTTGCTTATTTCAGACAATGACGAAGGGATTCCTGCAAAGGGAGGTAAGTATTCATACTATTTAAAATCTAGTACTAGTATTTGGTTCCATCAGAATGAGTACTTTTTATGAGGCTTTCCGACACATACAATTCACCTTTCGCAAAATAATCTAACTAGTAATATCGTCGCATAATATTTATCAAATTAAAACTTGATGAAATTGGTACAAAAACATTACTGTTTGAAACATTTTGATGATTGTAATGTATAAAACTAAAGGATTAATATTATTAATAATAAATAGGTTGAGCGTTGTACAAAAACACCTTACCAAATATAAATTAGGTTTGGTCTTCATAGCATTCTGGACACAGGTCCAAGTTTGTTTGCAAATTTCTGACATTGTCATATGTATCTTGATCTAAATACCATCCCTTTGCGCTTCATTTCATCGGATATGGTTACAGCAACACTATTCATACACATTTCCGTGATGAAATAATCGTTCTGTCAATCAGATATTCTCTCTAACATTTAAATTAAGAATTATTTTAATGTAAACTCTCCGGTAAGTTATTATTCCAGACGTTGGTCATACTTTTATATAATTCAATTCACAATTTATTTGTTCTTTAGTTCATTCAGATCAAATTCATTGAATTGCATTGTTTTAACTTTTATGTTCATTTTATTTTCTAATTATATTTCATATATTCAATTTAACCTGACAGAGAAGAGACTGTGTACTAGTCCAGTTTGTTTTTATCTATGAATGAAGTAAGTTTCTACTATTTACATGCTCATTATTTGTTTTTAAATATTCGTTTTATTATGTTTAGTTTCCTAATGGCACCAATGAGGTACATCTAGAAATTCAAGGAAAGGCCTCACAGTTGTATGTTGTAGAGATTACACGAACAATATTCTGCATAATGGAAGATCAGTTTATTGTCGGTCTTCTGCAAGAGATGCATGAGTACAATTCGCTTTTCTTCGAGGCTTCTTAAAATACATAGTACCTTAACCTTTAAGACCGAAGTTCTCGAGATCAGTTAGGACACATTTAATGCTGCACCTACAGAGATAACGTTTTAAAGAACTTTGATGACCATACAACGTTTACTGCAATATATATAATATTTATATCATTATCATGTACTTAATATACCTTTCTTACATAGTTTACTGTTAATCTTTCATCTTGAATAACACATTTCTTTTTTATTTAAAATATCTATGTCCTTCATATTTGCTTGGCAACATTTTAATTTCTTCCCGGAAATTTCAGAACAAAGTTCAGAACGATTATAATGTTGTGCTTCTAAATCATGCACATGCTCTTGCGATAAATGTTGAAATAATGTAAACAAAGTAGATATATCATTCACCGTGCATCTGACTATGTATATCTATCATGTTTCTTTTCAGACAGGACGTTGAACAACGACTACCAAACCTGTGCCCTAATACAACCAACGAGTGCAATACATCGTGCAACTAATCCGCATTTGTTCATATTACTTGTGTAGTCATTCCTTAACGCTTAACATATAGTTTTCAATATTTCAATGTAGTTTTAATGAAATATAAAGATAGCATTTGTGAAATCCGCGTTTAAATATTGTGGCAGAATATACTAGTGAAATCGGAGATACCGTGTTCGCAATTCAATGCGTGTAATAAACTTATCAATACTGGAAAATTTCCAATGATATAAATATAACTTTCGATTTACTTCTATTTGAAACATTACGTAGAACCCATACGAAATTGTCTTCAAAGTAAAAAAAAAATATTTCACATCTTTCCTATTCTTATATATTCATTAAAGTCTTGAAATGTATAGACTGTGTTGAGTTTTCATATATGTTGCAATATCAATGCAAATGGAGTTTGAATGATAACATCACCAGGTAGTTATTAGTTGGGGCAATGTTCGATCGTTGCCATATAATCAAACGTTCTATACGGTGACGACTTAACATAAATAAGCAGTAAATATACAATTACAATGTTAACAGAGGGCATTTTATCAACAATGAGTGTGGAGTGTCAGTGGAGGACTGCACTTATCGTTCAAACAAATCATATTATCTTGTTGGGTGATAGTGTAAACGCGTACACAAACAATAACAAATACGTACGAAGATTATGATATGATTGTAGCATATATTTGTAGTTGAATTCAACGTTCATTTGTCCATTCCATTCAGTTTCTTCCAAATATGAAATACTGTGATGAATTAGTGCTTTCAGTCATTACAAAGAAACTGGTAACATACGTAGTTGCATATTTGTATTTGCTCACCAGTTATCTGTTGGCAAACTTATATTGTGATTTACTGCGTAGGCCTCTTTCATAAATCGTTTTGCGATACAAATAAAGTGAGTCAGTCTATGTATACATCAAGATACTTTCTTTATATTTACTTCATACATAAACAAGCTATGTGTAGCATAGATTTATTGGTGGATAGAACGTTCATTTGTCTCTTCAAGATATGTATTTTTTCAAATAAGAAATGCGGTGATGAGTTAGTGTTCTCCGTCACTACAACGAATATGATAGCATTCGTACATGCATATTTGTACTTTCTCACCAGTTATAAATTGGCAAACTTATAATTTGATCGACTGCGTAGGCCAGTTCCATATATCTTTTTGTGATACAAAAAGAAGTGAGTCAGTCTATTCATACATCAAGCTACTTTCTTTATATTTTCTATACACAAATACAAGCTTCCATTTGGTTTAGTATCGAAAAACGAAATTAACAATGCAAAATGTAAATGACCCCGCATTATTTACAAAATTATCATTGTCGTGTCATCTGTTTAAAATTTTAAAAAGACACTATAATCTATCTTATATTGTATTTCTTTTAACAAATTATTTCTATCAGCTTTAGATGATCAACATAAGACTATTGAATTAAATGCTTCCCTTTTTTATTTAGATGTTTACAAACGTACATAAGAACATACAAACATATATACATACATACATACATACATGGCCTGGCCTTGGTAGTCTCTCGAGTCGAGGAAGACAAGTTGTGCACTTTCCTTCAGCGATGGACGCGCATGTGACTCCGGAGTCCAAATTCCGATACACACATGCGATTGCAGGTGGGGCATGGGACACCGGTGGTTGTTGGTATCTGGGTTACATTTTTGTGGCGTCTCTCACGGGTTGCAGCAAGATGCTGGCGACGGTCGGCCTCAAAGGAGGAACAGGCTTTTCTGGTCAGGGCTCGCCAATGCTTTCTGTCTGAGGCAGCGAGCTCGAGCTGGCGTGGATGAAGGTCTGCCCACTTGATGTTTGTCTTGAGGTTGTCTTTGTACCTCTTGCGAGGGCGGCCTTGGTTTCGGTTCCCCAGGAATAGCTCGCCATAGAACAACTGCTTTGGGATTCTGCTTTGATCCATGCGGATGACATGGCCAGTCCATCGAAGCTGGGCCTGGATTATTTTGGCTTCGATGCTTGTTGTGTTGGCTCTATCAAGGACTTCCAGGTTGGTGATTCGGTCCTGCCACTTGATCCGCATGATGGATCTCAGGGAGCGCTGGTGGAATTGTTCTAACTGTCTGATGTGCCTTCTGTAGAGTGTCCACGTTTCACAGCCATATAATAGAGACGTGAGGACAACTGCATTGTACACCTTCAGCTTTGTTGACAGACGTATGTCCTTGTGCTGCAAGACCTTGGTTCGGAGTCGTCCTAGTGCTTGACTGGCTTTTTGGGTCCTCGCATACATACATCCATACATACATACATACATACATACATACATACATACATACATACATACATACATACATACATACATACATACATACATACATACATACATACATACATACATACATACATACATACATACATTCATTAATACATACATACATACATACATACATACATACATACATACATACATACATACATACATACATACATACATACATACATACATACATACATACATACATACATACATACATATAAGCAGACAGACAGTCAGAACAACTAGATAGACATTTAAACAGACAGACATACATTGAGACATACTTACAAAACTCATACATACAGATAGACTGTCAGACAGACGGATAAACATACGGACAGAAAAAAAATATAAACAGTGTGATGCATATCTTTGTGGGACTAAAAGGTTGCGTTCATCAGCACAATAATATTCATCCGTTTTTTACGATTTTCTTGCGATTACATTGATTTTCCAGCTTGTGATTCGATTATATACTTGCCACAGTTTAAAATCAAAATGTGTAAAATCATATTTAGAAATAGAATTCTCGGTAGTATTATAATCTGTTAGACTTGTCCACATAGTTGATTCAACACTTTGGTAACGAAAATACAGAATTTTAATTGATTGCAGCATATTCCTATTGCCAACTCCACTCAATCTCAAGCCACTAATTCCTCCTTAGAGAAAGTCAAGTTCAATAAATGGTTCTTGTACGGACTACTTCAAAAGCCTTCCTTAGGTAGGTTTTGATAGTATATACAATATATTCGTTGATCATAACGAACATGCACTGCCTGTTTGCTTAAAAAAAGCGACAAACATTCATTTCAGTATTAGGAGTACATATGAAAAGCACTAGTTTCTAAGAAACGTGATAAAGAAAGGTATATAGCAGGAAACAAACTGGATGGTTATTTGCTTGAAAAAATGTTTACAAAGGTACGCAACAGAAAGAAAGCAATCCAAAAGAAAATATGTCGTAACCAACTGGGATGTACAGTTATCGGAATCGGAAACATACAAAACAAAATCAAGAGCAGTTATCATTTACTGACGATGCATTTTTTATTTTTACAAAACGCTGAGCATTTTGCTCTACCGGATTTATTGTTCTTGAATTCCTACCAAGCCACAAAATTAGCAGAAAATACAATGTAATGAACATTCCGCATGATATTACAACGAGTAAAAAATATGACAATCAAACGTTTGAACTTCATTGATTTCTTTTCGATACCTTAAGAACACAAGCATCACATTAAACGCAAAGTTCAGATTGCATCATCTTTGTGACACAAAATACGAAGGAGACATATTTTATATAATTGCCGATCAGAACGATTGTATTTCTTGACTCATTGCCCAATTTGATGACTGTCTTGGACGCTGCAATGTTGTTCTCTCTACATAAATATGCTTGAGGCATAAACGGAAAATGATCTTAGCATGCATGATATTTTTATCTTTAACATTACTGACAAAGGGTAATCTGTCTTTAGTGTTATACTATACGGCATTAAACAATTATCGCGTATCTCAGACCAATATGTTTATCCTCGATGTAAATGTGTTTCATGAGATTGTTAGACAACTTATTATTTTGACATCATCCATTCTGTCTACTTCCACTTGAAGCCTAGAAAGTATAGTACGTTTTATATAAAACTGAGAATATTGGAGTTCTTTCCTAACAAGAATTTCTTTCAAGAGTCTGTTACTTCGAATATTAATAAACAACGTTTGAATTAATTTTCGAAATAAGATTGAAATAAACTAAATTTTATGTTCAAAATGTTTGATATAACAATTAACAACAATTTGAATAATTTAAACAATTAAATGACAAAAAAACTTGAAATAGTATGATAGTATTGTCCATTCATAGAGGAATGGCAATATTAAATAGAGTTACGACAAATTACGACAATTACATTTGAACCTAACAGATTCCGATTGCAGCACTACCCATGTGCAGCTCAATAATCAGGTATGTGGCTGTGTTTCTTGATAAAAGGGTACAAATACTGCAGTTTGATGCTTATTATCTATAGGTGTCGAATTGGGATGTGATTAAGTTCGAGTTTGTGTTTCTGTTATGTGGACCACCCATCAATCGCAACTTTCTAACGTTAAGTTAAAGAACATTATACTTTTTAATTGGAAACGTAACTGCAGTCTGGGATTATATTGACTTTGAACTACTTGCCTTGTACTCTTTATTTATCGTATGTTTCATTAAGACCCTAATGATATTCCATTTTTATTAGCGCTATAGCACACATTAAAGCTTTACGTGTATAACGAGCAACTGTTCATTAAGGTATATCCTTTAATATTGTTACTCTGCCAACATTGGGGGAAACATAATAGTATATGTGAAGTTCTGTTGTATGTTTTACGTGATAACTAAAATAGGACTGGGGCATGTGTGGGTTAGTGTATACCGTGCCATCTTCACAAACGTAAACATTTACTGATCCGAATGCTATTACATTATTAACCAGTTGTGTATATTTGGGCAATAACATTTAATTTCTTCCGCACTGAGAATTCCAATTGTGAAATAAATCTCAACTCTGTATATTTCTCACCATTTGCATGGGTTTCTTTAATTGAAAACCAGTATCGTCATCAGTTTTCACTTGAAAATAACCATGTTTGAGATTCAAAAACTTATAATTCCTCCAGATCCATTCAGTTACTAACGTCTGTTAAGATTTTCGTTATATATTCATGAACATACATACATACATACATACATACATACATACATACATACATACATACATACATACATACATACATACATACATACATACATACATACATACATACAAAGCTTTAATGAAAGAAGACTCAAGTCTCTACGAGGTAAGAGAGACACTTGAAAAGATTCCCTTTTTCAGATTTATAAAGTTCACATTGTCAGTTGACATATTAGCTATTTATTTAGAAGCATATTCTATTAAAGGGAGATAAATTAACTGCGTTTAGTCAAATATAGTTATATGCAAATATATCTGTGCCAATCGTTGCGAGAAGTTAAATATTTAATAACTTCATTCCTTTATTTAAAATGAGTAATCTTTCTTGTATATATCTGACGGCACATTATGAATTATTTGTAAGGCTGGATAAGGACAACAAAATTATGATTGTATCAAAATAAAGCGCTAATAAATTATGTAAATAATGAAAACATATATATTAGTATAATTACATTTTCTTAGAAGACCTATACCATTATTTGTATAAGCTAAAAATCACTTCACAGATTTACTGATTTCGCCAAATTACGAAATTACATTTGACCATAACAGTTTCAGTTTGCAGCACTATACGTGTTCAGTCCAATGTTCAGGTACCTGTCCGCATTACCAAGAACGCAATTATTTCACACAATAACACGGGACGAATAGAGAGATACATATATTGTTATAAATTGGCTTGTGGTGCATCATCGCTGCATAATCAGTTTCATTGTCTTGCTGTCATAATTTATAACATACTCTCTCTCTCTCTTCTGTCATTAAAAAAGGAGAAAAAGATAAGATTGGAATATTGTTGCTGGTAGTTCAATGCAAGGTGACTGTTGGTCAATTATTGAAAGAAAATAAAGAATACCAAATGTGAAATTAACCTAAAACATTAAAAGTGGATTGTATTTTGTATTAAATGTAAATATTTTTGTAGGGACGAGAATAAACGACATGGTCCTACAGAAAAGTAATTGACATTGACGATATTGCAAACATAACGTGCAGTCGTCCACATTCCGTTTACTATTTTTATATAAATTATAGTTTTATATATAGATCATATAGGTTTTATAAATGACGAGTTAGAAAGAGAGAAAGAGTTCCTAAAGAAATACTAAATCATACGTAAACATCTAACGCAGAAGCTGCAAAGTACATACTTTATTATTTATATTCTAATACACGTTTTCAGACATAGATTGAAATCAAAATAAATTATAAATGATCTTAAAATGTAGCTATGGGGTACGCACAATATATATTTCGCACTTATTTCAAGAACTATATAAAATCTAATAAATAATAATCAAATAATGTTAAAACCAATTAATTACTATACGTGATTAATGGATTTATAATAGTGGAACTTGTCTTTGGCGACATGCTTGTAGAAAAGACGGTGTCATATATAGTTATATGTAAAGCTTAGTATATACGTTGTTATAAAGTCACTCGTACTTATGTGGCACTATCTACCTCTTCTTCATATAATTTCACAAAGAATGGAGTGCAATTTTTGTGGATACATGCTTTCTCACATCTTGCTCAAACTAGTTGATACAAATATGGTGTACTTCTACACGGACATTTATCCCTCATTATTAATATATGTTATCTGTCTCTTTATAAATTACATCAAATAATTTTGTGGATGTTAACTTAAACTGCCATTTTGATTTACAACACATTTATTTATCTTTTGTTTTGAAAAGATGTAACATTTACTATCAAGCTATTACATTTTATGTACAATGGCAACTTTATATCTTCGTACATTTATCGGTTGTTGATTTTCAATGGGAACTATACTATAAATGTTTGTATTTTATTGTTTTCGCATTTCATACCGGAATGCTCTAGCTAGTACATTGTATGGAGAATATTACATACGTGACGGATATATTATTCCATGGGTAGCTTTAGAATAACCTTGAGAATATGTTGATGCAATCTATCATCACTTCCTCAAAGTTTATACAGTAAGAGGGGTCTAATTGGCTGCTAGCAATAGACAGCATCTTTACAACATTTGGATTGACATCTAACTACGCGCATGTTGTCCTGAATTAAAAAAAAAAACATTCATTTATTTTTGCGGACTGTTACAGTCGTACAAGCTATGTTCTGACGATATCATGGTCTTCTTTTCTTACTATTAATGTGTTGGTACTATTTCTACGACAAGACACATCAATTTTAGTAGCTTAAATAATGGCCAAAATGTATGATTCTTTTAGGCATTCTTCTCTTGCGATCCACGATGCTCAAAATAATATATATATTTATATGACTATCATAAAGTTACTAAAAGAATAAAATATTTCTCATGCCAACATCATGAGCTACTCATCTTCTTAAATCATATTACATTATATCAAACGAAACGAAAACCACAAAATAATATTTATGTTCGTTTGATATCACTGTCTAAAGTTTCAATGTAACGATGTTTTGCACGGAATAATACTTAAACGATGCGATTACCTTGCAAATGTCATAAATCACTTTTGACGTTTGACAAAGGCGATGTTCGGGGCTCTTTTACAACAGTGGCTAAAGCATACTTAAACATTTAACATTGATTCAGGTAAACAGTTAACATACAATCTTAGAAATCAATTAGCATCCAACCTTATCCGTGTACTAAAGCATACTTAAACATTTAACATTGATTCAGTTAAACAGTTAACATACAATCTTAGAAATCAATTAGCATCCAACCTTATCCGTGTACTGTAACTTCTATTACGTTACCTTAATAATCCAGAAAACAGGATATTGGTATAAATTTTCAGCTGAAATTAACGTGGAACTCGCATCTACTCTGCAATCGACAACAATTTTGTCTTGTAATGTTAGAACCCACGAAAATGGTCATTGTATAACTAAAATGATGCAAATAGGAGGATTATTAAATAAAAAAGTAATGAAATATATTTTGTCTTGGAACAATAAGCAAATCATAACAGCTCGTGTAAAATGATTGAGGATTAAACATATCTATGTACTTAATACGTTTCAAATCAGTCATCAAAATAATCTATCTAGCTACTACCTACCTTTTAACGGCTAGATGCAATTATTAAACTGTTCATAATATTACATTGTTCAAGTGGTTAATTTAGTCACAACAATTTCTAATGATTTACGACTTGTTTAAACTGTTTTGTGATATGCACTCATTTCGTTTTATCATATTATCTTTCTCCAATGAATACCACCGAACTTTGAATATGCTCGCATAATATTAGGATTAATATCATTTTCTCTTCACCGACGACCTCCTCACATTGGTTGTATCTAGTGGCAATTCAGTATCATTCAAAGTTCCACTAATCTTTAATCAAAACATAATCGAGTTATTCACTGAAAGACCGCTGAACGAACTAATTCGAATATTGTGTCAACTGTAATACACGTAGATTAACAATAGTGTGCAAGCTTCTCCTGCGTGAATAGTGTAGCACCGTCACATTAAAGTCTGGTTTCGTTTATGAAATCGTACTAATCAAGATAACGATCAGGGTATCTTTTGTAAATGTTAATCTGAGTCTACGGCAATTGAATTTCCACCCGCCGACCCAACCCTCAGAAATCCTTTGGTTACTGGCAAATCAAATTTGATGTTGTGTCTTTTAATAAAGTCTTTAGATAAAATAAGACACCATTGGCCACATCTATATTTATGGGAAAGAGAGAAAAAAACAGAAAAAGGTTTGATATCCGATATTAAAGGAAAATAGTTTGAAGCATCTTTATTTCTGAAGGAATAAATATTAACAACCTAGACTGAAAGTAATCTGCCATTAAGAAGGAGTAACTTACATCGTATTTGTCGTTTTATTGCGCAAATGTTATTATTGTTGTTACTAGTAGTTTGACATTTTAGCAAGTTGCTTTACTGATTTCCCAATAAATCTATAATATTGAACAACTCTTAGTGTTATTGTTTCAAACGAAAACCAGTTGAGGTACATTCACAATTTGTCTCCAGTTCCATTGCCCATAAAATATTTACAACACAATATATATGTTTCGACGTCAGATAACATTATTTATACTTTTTTATTCAGATAATTATCTACAATAATTACATTATAATCCATGCAACATATGTGAGAGGAATGTGTTTGATATTTATAATTCAGATTGCATTGTAATTGTGACCGACCAATACATTTTCCAGCAAAGATATCGAAATCGTTTGTGTTGAAGTTGTTAGGTCCGATCCAATATTCTTTCTGGAAGGTCCATTTTTTGATTGATTTGTTCTTACGTTAAGGTTAACTTTGATTCGCAAAAATCATATTTTTTGCGGCAAGCTGCAACAGGTTTAGATAAGAAGGTATTGTCCAAACATTTCTGATGGCGAAACTGTCCGCCACGATGGTTCAGCATGGGCAATGTCAATGGAATGCAATAGGGAATGATATGATGTTTTTATCATTTTCACTTCTTCTATACATTTCCCATTCTCAACACGTTTATAATATAAGCCACAACTTTCATCAGGTGATACTTGCTGTGCGATTCAGCAACTGCCAATTCATAGCTCTTAAACAATAAAACCTCTTGCTATCTGATATAATCCGATACTCAGATGTTTTCTAAGTTGCGAAATATTACAACAAATGTTCATACAGCAACGTGGCAGTTTTGATATATAAGTAATACACTACATGTATCATACACGGTTGCTGTAGACTTGTATCATTAGTATAAATTAAAGTTATGCTAGGTGTTTTAAGATTTTTTGTTTCTATTTGGTGCTTAACAAAAACATGTAATTCAGTAAACGAAGAATTTAGTGCGATACATAACTATAGAATACGGAGATAAAATTGGAAGAACAAACTATAAACCATCTCTTAATTCATACTGTACTTAAAGTATAATTTACATTGCATGAACACATTCTACTAGATTTAGTGAAATGCTCTAAAGTACTGCTACTAATTTCGGGAATATAAGATGAAAGAAATTCGTTGATTTATTCGCCGTTTTTTTATTGTAACCATTATATCATGACTTTATGAGATTGCTGATATAGACACCTTTACCCAGAAACAAGCTATCATTTAAGAAAAGAAATCGAGCATCGCTAGCTAAGGTCCATTTTTACCTAATTATTATCAAGGAGTCGTGTAATGCAAAATTAGAAGTTAATTTAACTGGTCGTATTTGTGTATTATATGAATTATCTTTGATTCAATGCGTTTACGATTCAATCAATGTCAGAAGCAGACTAAATAACCCAAACGTGTCACAGTTCGAGTAAATGTTTACGAAACGTCACCAAATATTGCATATCAGTAGAACATTGACTTCCGTGAATCGAAAGGTTCATCATTTAGTCCAGTACAGGATGGACATACCTTAGATCCAATTCAAACTAATATCATATTGAAGTTTTAAAGTAGAATACACAAACATATTTTGCTGCAACAAAGCATCAAGACTAAATTATCAGCGAACCGTTTTCTTGCCAACGTCTACATCAGACATTCAAGGTGTGTAAGAAAATGCGCACCAAATAATATATTTTCCTAATCCATGATCATAAGACTTAAACAAATGGGTGTTGTCATGTGATATAAAAATAAAAATTGCTTTTCGGTGACACTGACCTTGTAATAGAGACATTGAGTGCCCTATTCATGCACATTGTAAGAGAGAGAGAGAGAGAGAGAGAGAGAGAGAGAGAGAGAGAGAGAGAGAGAGAGAGAGAGAGAAAGAGAGAGAGAAAGAGAGAGAGAGAGAGACAGACAGAGAGAGAGAGAGAGGGAGGGAGGGAGGGAGGGAGACAGAGAGACAGAGAGAGATAGATAGATAGACAGATAGATAGATAGAGCAGGAGAGAAGACAATGACACACTTGGGGTGCCAGATATTTGAAATAGGTCTGAATATTAAAACCAAAGTTGAACACGATGCATACAAAACAAAAATACATTTTAAAAATGTTGGAAAACAGAGTTGCGCAAAGAGTGATGTCAGATTTATGTCATTTAAAAGCGGTATTGCCTCTGTAGCATTATCAGCTGCTTCCACTGACACATATTTCGATATAGATTTGTCATCTCATATGATCAAAACGATTGAAATGTGAAGGTTTTTCATATGTAGATTTTGCGTAGAATGTTAGCATTTTAATCTAAACTGGAATCAATTTATTGTAAAGGTTTTCATTAAAAAGACCGTTTTGTGATGCAGTTTACGTTATCATGATACAAAGACATGTGCGCGTGAATTAATAAGTTGCGCTTAAATTGTAAACGTTGACAATTCACCTCAATCTGCTACCGTTCTATCAAGTATGGAAAGGGTGTATAAAGGGGGCGGATCTTGAAGTAGAATACAATCATTTCAATGATGTCAATTATTAGATGATAGTAACCGATTGGGCAAAAGTCTGGCAAATCTTTCTAACACGGATATAAATAATAGGAGAACACTGTACTGTGATGAGGTGTACTACAGGTGTAGAGGCAGAATAAATAAGAACCATAGTGAACCAGAAATGAGAGGACTGGCAGTATTCCTGTGTCTCTTCCTGTGCATGACTGCCACGATGATGGGCACCGCAGAATCAGCAGCAATTGAAGATGTAGCAGTGGTTGCTCATGGTAAGCATAGTCTCCTCCTCTCTTATTCATCTCAACACACACATACACGCATACACAATACACTTATAAATTTCATTATTCACTAAAGGCATTTAAATGTTGTGACGAGTTGTACAGTAGCACCACTAAAGTTTTAACTCACATGGATATATTATCTAATACACTCAATCACGCTTTCGAACCAATACAGTCTAATAGAAATGTGAATTATGATACGTAAGTCGGCTTTATTCTTATTCAAAAGGGACATTTTTAATCTTTGAAGAATTTAAAACAAGATGACATAAATTGTGCCATGATGAAAAAAATGTTTCGATTTTATTGTGTTTACCATCTCACAGATGCGTAAATGAATCCCTAAACAAATAGGATATTATAACTAAAAATTTCATATATCAACTCTTCCAACAAGACTTTTTCGTTATATGTGTAACAAACGGACATGTTATCTCATAGCTGCTGATTCTTAAAAAGATATGATCCTAAGCATTCTACATCTTATTGTTGGAAATACGACATCTGCGTCTATTGGAGATGTTCGTGCCTCTATGGTGTAGTATAATCTGATAATGATTTCTTTCTTTTTCTGTTTTGAACGTTCAATTATTTACCATTTGTAGGTTTCTAGTTCATTATGTTGCATATATCTTTGATTATTTCAAATTTTTCAATGGTATGAAGTTGCTGATAAATAAAACCGGATTTTGCTTATTTCAGACAATGAAGAAGGGATTCCTGCAAAGGGAGGTAAGTATTCATAATATTTAAAATCTAGTACTAGTATTTGGTTCCATGAGGATTAGTATTTTTTATATGAGGCTTTCCCATACATACAATTCACCTTTCACAACATATTGTAACTAGTAATATCGTCTCATAACATTTCTCAAATTTAGACTTGATGAAATTGGTACAAAAACATTACTGTTTGAAACATTTTGATGGTTGTAATGTATAAAATTAAAATAATAATATTATGAATAATAAATTGGTTGCGCGTTGTACAAAAACACCTTACCAAATATAAATTAGGTTTGGTCTTCATTGCATTCTGGACACAGGTCCAAGTTTGTTTGCAAATTTCTTACACTGGCATATGTATCTTGATCTAAATATCATCCGTTTGCGCTTCATTTCATCGGATATGGTTACAACAACACTATTCATACACATTTTCGGGATGAAATAATCGTTCTGTCAATCAGATATTCTCTCCAACATTTCAATTTTAGAACTATTTTAATGTAAACTCGCCGGTATGCTATTATTAAAAACGTTGGTCAAACTTTTATATAATTCAATTCACGATTTATTTGTTATATAGTTCATTCAGATCAAATTCATTGAATTGCATTGTTTTAACCTTTATGTTCATTTTGTTTTCTAATTATATTTCATATATTCAATTTAACCTGACAGAGAAGAGACTGTGTACTAGTCCAGTTTGTTTTTATCTATGAATGAAGTAAGTTTCTACTATTTACATGCTCATTATTTGTTTTTAAATATTAGTTTTATTGGGTCTATTTTCCTAACCAATGGAACCAATGAGGTGCATCTAGAAATTCAAGGAAAGGCCTTACAGTTGTATGTTGTAGAGACTACACGAACAATATTCTGCATAATCGAAGATCAGTTTATTGTCGGTCTCCTGTAAGAGATGCATGAGTACAATTCGCTTTTCGTCGAAGCTTCTTAAAATACATAGAACCTTAACTTTTAAGACCGACGTTCTCGACATCACTTAGGACACATTTAATGCTGCACCTACAGAGATAACGTTTTAAAGAACTTTGCTGACCAAACAACGTTTACTATAATATAAATATATATAATATGTATTTCATTATCATTTACTTAATATACCTTTCTTACATAGCTTACTGTTAATATTTCATCTTGCATAACACATTTCTATTTATTTTAAATGTTTATGTACTTTACATTTGCTTGGCAACATTTTATTTTCTTCCCGGCAATTTCAGAACAAAGGTTAGAACGATTATAATGTTGTGCTTCTAAATCATGCACATGCTCTTGTGATAAATGTTGAAAGAATGTAAACAAAGTAGATATATCATTCACCGTGCATCTGACTATGTATATCTATCATGTTTCTTTTCAGACAGGACGTTGAATAACGACTACCAAACCTGTGCCCTAATACAACCAACGAGTGCAATACATCATGCAACTAATCCGCATTTGTTCATATTACTTGTGTAGTCATTCCTTAACGCTTAACATATAGTTTTCAATATTTCAATGTAGTTTTAATGAAATATAAAGATAGAATTTGAGATATCCGCGTTTAAATACTGTGGCAGCATGCACTAGTGAAACCGGATATACCGTGTTCGCAATTCAATGCGTGTAATAAACTTATCAATACTGGAAAATTTCCAATGATAGATATGTAACTTTCGATTAACTCCTATTTGAAACATTACGTAGAACCCATACGAAATTGTCTTCAAACTAAAAAAAATATTCCACATCTGTCCTATTCTTATATATTCATTAAAGGCTTGAAATGTATAGACTGTGTTGAGTTTTCATATATGTTGCAATATCAATGCAAATGGAGTTTGAATGACAACATCACCAGGTAGTTATTAGTTGGGGCAATGTTCGATCGTTGCCATATAATCAAACGTTCTATAGGGTGACGACTTAACTAAATAAGCAGTAAATATACAATTACAATGTTAAGAGAGGGCATTTTATCAACAATGAGTGTGGAGTGTCAGTGGAGGACTGCACTTATCGTTCAAACAAATCATATTATCTTGTTAGGTGATAGTGTAAACGCGTACACAAACAATAACAAATACGTACGAAGATTATGATATGATTTTAGCATATATTTGTAGTTGAATTCAACGTTCATTTGTCCATTCCATTCAGTTTCTTCCAAATATGAAATACTGTGATGAATTAGTGCTTTCAGTCATTACAAAGAAACTGGTAACATACGTAGTTGCATATTTGTATTTGCTCACCAGTTATCTGTTGGCAAACTTATATTGTGATTTACTGCGTAGGACTCTTCCATAAATCGTTTTGCGATACAAATAAAGTGAGTCAGTCTATGTATACATCAAGATACTTTCTTTATATTTACTTCATACATAAACAAGCTATGTGTAGCATAGATTTATTGGTGGATAGAACGTTCATTTGTCTCTTCAAGATATGTATTTTTTCAAATAAGAAATGCGGTGATGAGTTAGTGTTCTCCGTCACTACAACGAATATGATAGCATACGTAGATGCATATTTGTACTTTCTCACCAGTTATAAATTGGCAAACTTATAATTTGATCGACTGCGTAGGCCAGTTCCATATATCATTTTGTGATACAAAAAGAAGTGAGTCAGTCTATTCATACATCAAGCTACTTTCTTTATATTTTCTATACACAAATACAAGCTTTTTTAGTATCGAAAAACGAAATTAACATTGCAAAATGTAAATGACCCCGCTTTATTTACAAAATTATCATTGTCGTGTCATCCGATTAAAATTTTAAAAAGACAATATAATCTATCTTATATTGTATTTCTTTCAACAAAATATTTCTATCAGCTTTAGATGGTCAACATAAGAATATTGAATTAAATGCTTCCCTTTTTTATTTAGATGTTTACACACAAATGGAAACAAACATTTTTACAAACGTACATAAGAACATACATACATACATACAGACAGACAGACAGACAGACAGACAGACATACATACATACATACATACATACATACATACATTCATACATACATACATACATACATACATACATACATACATACATACATACATACATACATACATACATACATACATACATACATACATACATACATACATACATATAAGGAGACAGACAGACAGAACAACTAGATAGACATTTAAACAGACAGACATACATAGAGACATACAGACAAAACTCATACATACAGAGAGACTGTCAGACAGACGGATAAACATACGGACAGAAAAAATATATAAACAGTGTGATGCATATCTTTGTGGGACTAAAAGGTTGCGTTCATCAGCACAATAATATTCATCCGTTCTTTACGATTTTCTTGCGATTACATTGATTTTCCAGCTTGTGATTCGATTATATACTTGGCACAGTTTGAAATCAAAATGTGTAAAATCATATTTAGAAATAGAATTCTCGGTAGTATTATAATCTGTTAGACTTGTCCACATAGTTAATTCAACACTTTGGTAACGAAACTACAGAATTTTAATTGATGGCAGCATATTCCTATTGCCAACTTCACTCAATCTCAAGCCCCAAATTCCTCCTTAGAGAAAGTCAAGTTCAATAAATGGTTCTTGTACGGACTACTTCAAAAGCCTTCCTTAGGTAGGTTTTGATAGTATATACAATATATTCGTTGATCATACACGAACATGCACTGTCTGTTTGCTTAAAAAAAGCGACAAACATTCATTTCAGTATTAGGAGTACATATGAAAGGCACTAGTTTCTAAGAAACGTGATAAAGAACGGTATATAGCAGGAAACAAACTGGATGGTTATTTGCTCGAAAAAATGTTCACAAAGATAAGCAACATAAAGAAAGCAATCCAAAAGAAAATATGTCGTGACCAACTGGGATGTACACTTATCGGAATCGGAAACATACAAAACAAAATCAAGAGCAGTTATCATTTACTGACGATGCATTTTTTATTTTTACAAAATGCTGAGCATTTTGCTCTACCGGATTTATTGTTCTTGAATTCCTGCCAAGCCACAAAATTAGCAGAAAATACAATGTAATGAACATTCCGCATGATATTACAACGAGAAAAAAAATATGACAATCAAACTTTTGAACTTCATTGATTTCTTTTCGATACCTTAAGAACACAAGCATCACATTAAACGCAAAGTTCAGATTGCATCATCTTTGTGACAACAAATACGAAGGAGACATATTTTATATAATTGCCGATCAGAACGATTGTATTTCTTGACTCATTGCCCAATTTGGTGACTGTCTTGGACGCTTCAATGTTGTTCTCTCTACATAAATATGCTTGACACATCAACGGAAAATGATCTTAGCATGCATGATATTTTTATCTTTAACATTACTGACAAAGGGCAATCTGTCTTTAGTGTTATACAATAGGGCATTAAACAATTATCGCGTATCTCAGACCAATATGTTTATCCTCGATGTAAATGTGTTTCATGAGATTGTTAGACAACTTATTATTTTGACATCATCCATTCTGTCTACTTCCACTTGAAGCCTAGAAAGTATAGTACGTTTTATATAAAACTGAGAATATTGGAGTTCTTTCCTAACAAGAAATTCTTTCAAGAGTCTGTTACTTCGAATATTAATAAACAACGTTTGAATTAATTTTCGAAATAAGATTGAAGTAAACTAAATGTTATGTTCAAAATGTTTGATATAACAATTAACAACAATTTGAATAATTTAAACAATTAAATGACAAAAAACTTGAAATAGTATGATAGTATTGTCCATTCATAGAGGAATGGCAATATTAAATAGAGTTACGACAAATTACGACAATTACATTTGAACCTAACAGATTCCGCTTGCAGCACTACCCATGTGCAGCTCAATAATCAGGTATGCGGCTGTGTTTCGTGATAAAAGGGTACAAATACTGCAGTTTGATGCTTATTATCTATAGGTGTCGAATTGGGATGTGATTAAGTTCGAGTTTGTGTTTCTGTTATGTGGACCACCCATCAATCGCAACTTTCTAAGGTTAAGTTAAAGAACATTATACTTTTTAATTGGAAACGTAACTGCAGTCTGGGATTATATTGACTTTGAACTACTTGCCTAGTACTCTTTATTTATCGTATGTTTCATTAAGACTCTAATGATATTCCATTTTTATTAGCGCTATAGTACACATTAAAGCTTTACGTGTATAACGAGCAACTGTTCATTAAGGTATATTCTTTAATATTGTTACTCTGCTAACATTGGGGAAAACATAATACTATATGTGAAGTTCTGTTGTATGTTTTACGTGATAACTAAAATAGGACTGGAGCATGTGTGGGTCAGTGTATACCGTGCCATCTTCACAAACGTAAACATTTACTGATCCGAATGCTATTACATTATTAACCAGTTGTGTATATTTGGGCTATAACATTTAATTTCTTCCGCACTGAGAATTCCAATTGTGAAATAAATCTCAACTCTGTATATTTCTCACCATTTGTATGGGTTTCTTTACCTGAAAACCAGTATCGTCATCAGTTTTCACTTGAAAATAACCATGTCTGAGATTCAAAAACTTATAATTCCTCCAGTTTCATTCAGTTACTAACGTCTGTTAAGATTTTCGTTATATATTAATGAACATACATACATACATACATTCATACATACATACATACATACATACATACATACATACATACATACATACATACATACATACATACATACATACATACATACATACATACATACATACATACATACATACATACATACATACATACATACAAAGCTTTAATGAAAGAAGACTCAAGTCTCCACGAGGTAAGAGAGACACTTGAAAAGATTCCCTTTTTCAGATTTATAAAGTTCACATTGTCAGTCGGACATATTAACTATTTATTTAGAAGCATATTCTTTTAAAAGGAGATACATTAATTGCGTTTAGTCAAATATTCTGCTCTTGCAAATATATCTGTGCCAATCGTTGCGAGAAGTTAAATATTTAATAACTTCATTCCTTTATTTAAAATGAGTAATCTTGCCTGTATATATTTGACGGCACATTATGAATTATTTGTTAGGCTGGACAAGGACAACAAAATTATGATTGTATCAAAATAAAGCGATAATAAAGTATGTAAATAATGAAAACATATATATTAGTATAATTACATTTTCTTAGAAGACCCATACCATTATTTGTATAAGCTAAAAATCACTTCACAGATTTACTGATTTCGCCAAATTACGACAATTACATTTGACCATAACAGTTTCAGTTTGCAGCACTATACGAGTTCAGTCCAATGTTCAGATACTTGGCGGCATTACCAAGAACGCAATTATTTCACACAATAACACGGGACGAATAGAAAGATACATATATTGTTATAAATTGGCTTGTGGTGCATCATCGCTGCATAATCAGTTTCATTGTCTTGCTGTCATAATTTATAACATACTCTCTCTCTTCTGTCATTAAAAAAGGAGAAAAAGATAAGATTGGAATATTGTTGCTGGTAGTTCAATGCAAGGTGACTGTTGGTCAATTATTGAAAGAAAATAAAGAATACCAAATGTGAAATTAACCTAAAACATTAAAAGTGGATTGTATTTTGTATTAAATGTAAATAGTTTTGTAGGGACGAGAATAAACGACATGGTCCTACAGAAAAGTAATTGACATTGACGATATTGCAAACATAACGTGCAGTCGTCCACATTCCGTTTACTATTTTTATATAAATTATAGTTTTATATATAGATCATATAGGTTTTATAAATGACGAGTTAGAAAGAGAGAAAGAGTTCCTAAAGAAATACTAAATCATACGTAAACATCTAACGCAGAAGCTGCAAAGTACATACTTTATTATTTATATTCTAATACACGTTTTCAGACATAGATTGAAATCAAAATAAATTATAAATGATCTTAAAATGTAGCTATGGGGTACGTACAATATATATTTCACACTTATTTCAAGAACTATATAAAATCTAATAAATAATAATCAAATAATGTTAAAACCAATTAATTACTATACGTGATTAATGGATTTATAATAGTGGAACTTGTCTTTTGCGACATGCTTGTAGAAAAGACGGTGTCATATATAGTTATATGTAAAGCTTAGTATATACGTTGTTATAAAGTCACTCGTACTTATGTGGCACTATCTACCACTTCTTCATATAATTTCACAAAGAATGGAGTGCAATTTTTGTGGATACATGCTTTCTCACATCTTGCTCAAACTAGTTGATACAAATATGGTGTACTTCTACACGGACATTTATCCCTCATTATTAATATATGTTATCTGTCTCTTTATAAATTACATCAAATAATTTTGTGGATGTTAACTTAAACTGACATTTTGATTTACACCACATTTATTTATCTTTTGTTTTGAAAAGATGTAACATTTACTATCAAGCCATTACATTTTATGTACAATGGCAGCTTTATATCTTCGTACATTTATCGGTTGTTGATTTTCAATGGGAACGATACTATAAATGTTTGTATTTTATTGTTTTCGCATTTCATACCGGAATGCTCTAGCTAGTACATCGTATGGAGAATATTACATACGTGACGGATATATTATTCCATGGGTAGCTTTAGAATAACCTTGAGAATATGTTGATGCAATCTATCATCACTTCCTCAAAGTTTATAAAGTAAGAGGGGTCTAATTGGCTGCTAGCAATAGACAGCATCTTTACAACATTTGGATTGACATCTAACTACGCGCATGTTGTTCTGAATTTAAAAAAAAACATTCATTTATTTTTGCGGACTGTTACAGTCGTACAAGCTATGTTCTGACGATATCATGGTCTTCTTTTCTTACTATTAATGTGTTGGTACTATTTCTACGACAAGACACATCAATTTTAGTAGCTTAAATAATGGCCAAAATGTATAATTCTTTTAGGCATTCTTCTCTTGCGATCCACGATGCTCAAAATAATATATATATTTATATGACTATCATAAAGTTACTAAAAGAATAAAATATTTCTCATGCCAACATGATGAGCTACTCATCTTCTTAAATCATATTACATTATATCAAACGAAACGAAAACCACAAAATAATATTTATGTTCGTTTGATATCACTGTCTAAAGTTTCACTGTAACAATGTTTTGCACGGAATAATACTTAAACGATACGATAACCTTGCAAATGTCATAAATCACTTTTGACGTTTGACAAAGGCGATGTTCGGGGCTCTTTTACAACAGTGGCTAAAGCATACTTAAACATTTAACATTGATTCAGTTAAACAATTAACATACAATCTTAGAAATCAATTAGCATCCAACCTTATCCGTGTACTGTAACTTCTATTACGTTACCTTAATAATCCAGAAAACAGGATATTGGTATAAATTTTCAGCTGAAATTAAGGTGGAACTCGAATCTACTCTGCAACCGACAACAATTTTGTCTTGTAATGTAAGAACCCACGAAAATGGTCATTGTATAACTACAATGATGCAAATAGGAGGATTATTAAATTAAAAAGTAATGAGATATATTTTGTCTTGGAACAATAAGCAAATCATAACAGCTCGTGTAAAATGATTGAGGATTAAACATATCTATGTACTTAATACGTTTCAAATCAGTCATCAAAATAATCTATCTAGCTACTACCTACCTTTTAACGACTAGATGCAATTATTAAACTGTTCATAATATTACATTGTTCAAGTGGTTAATTTAGTCACAACAATTTCTAATGATTTACGACTTGTTTAAACTGTTTTGTGATATGCACTCATTTCGTTTTATCATATTATCTTTCTCCAATGAATACCACCGAACTTTGAATATGCTCGCATTATATTAGGATTAATATCATTTTCCCTTCACCGACGACCTCCTCACATTGGTTTTATCTAGTGGCAATTCAGTATCATTCAAAGTTCCACTAATCTTTAATCAAAACATAATCGAGTTATTCACTGAAAGACCGCTGAACGAATGAATTCGAATATTGTGTCAACTGTAATACACGTGGATTAACAATAGTGTGCAAGCTTCTCCTGCGTGAATAGTGTAGCACCGTCACATCAAAGTCTGGTTTCGTTTATGAAATCGTACTAATCAAGATAACGATCAGGGTATCTTTTGTAAATGTTAATCTGAGTCTACGGCAATTGAATTTCCACCCGCCGACCCAACCCTCAGAAATCCTTTGGTTACTGGCAAATCAAATTTGATGTTGTGTCTTTTAATAAAGTCTTTAGATAAAATAAGACACCATTGGCGACATCTATATTTATGGGAAAGAGAGAAAAAAAACAGAAAAAGGTTTGATATCCGATATTAAAGGAAAATAGTTTGAAGCATCTTTATTTCTGAAGGAATAAATATTAACAACCTAGACTGAAAGTAATCTGCCATTAAGAAGGAGTAACTTACATCGTATTTGTCGTTTTATTGCGCAAATGTTATTATTGTTGTTACTAGTAGTTTGACATTTTTCCCAATAAATCTATAATATTGAACAACTCTTAGTGTTATTGTTTCAAACGAAAACCAGTTGAGGTACATTCACAATTTGTCTCCAGTTCCATTGCCCATAAAATATTTACAACACAATATATATGTTTCGACGTCAGATAACATTATTTATACTTTTTTATTCAGATAATAATCTATAATAATCAGATTATAATCCATGCAACATATGTGAAAGGAATGTGTTTGATATTTATAATTCAGATTGCATTGTAATTGTGACCGACCAATACATTTTCCAGCAAAGATATCGAAATCGTTTGTGTTGAAGTTGTTAGGTCCGATCCAATATTCTTTCTGGAAGATCCATTTTTTGATTGATTTGTTCTTACGTTAAGGTTAACTTTGATTCGCAAAATTCATATTTTTTTGCGGCAAGCTGCAACAGGTTTAGATAAGAAGGTATTGTCCAAATGTTTCTGATGTCGAAACTGTCCGCCACAATGGTTCAGCATGGGCAATGTCAATGGAAAGCAATAGGGAATGATTTGATGTTTTTATCTTGTTCACTTCTTCTATACATTTCCCATTCTCAACACGTTTATAATATGAGCCACAACTTTCATCAGGTAATACTTGCTGAGCGATTCAGCAACTGCCAGATCATAGCTCTTAAACAATAAAACCTCTTGCTATCTGATATAATCCGATACACAGATGTTTTCTAAGTTGCGAAATATTACAACAAATGTTCATACAGCAACGTGGCAGTTTTGATATATAAGTAATACACTACATGTATCATACACGGTTGCTGTAGACTTGTATCATTAGTATAAATTAAAGTTATGGTATGTGTTTTAAGATTTTTTGTTTCTATTTGGTGCTTAACAAAAACATGTAATTCAGTAAACGAAGAATTTAATGCGATACATAACTATAGAATACGGAGATAAAATTGGAAGAACAAACTATAAACCATCTCTTAATTCATACTGTACTTAAAGTATAATTTACATTGCATGAACACATTACTAGATTTAGTGAAATGCTCTAAAGTACTGCTACTAATTTCGGGAAGATAAGATGAAAGAAATTCGTTGATTTATTCGCCGTTTTTTTGTAGCCATTATATCATGACTTTATGAGATTGCTGATATAGACACCTTTACCCAGAAACAAGCTATCATTTAAGAAAAGAAATCGAGCATCGCTATCTAAGGTCCATTTTTACCTAATTATTATCAAGGAGTCGTGTAATGCAAAATTAGAAGTTAATTTAACTTGTCGTATTTGTGTATTATATGAATTATCTTTGATTCAATGAGTTTACGATTCAATCAATGTCAGAAGCAGACTAAATAACCCAAACGTGTCACAGTTCGAGTAAATGTTTACGAAACGTCAGCAAATATTGCATATCAGTAGAACATTGACTTCCGTGAATCGAACGGTTCATCATTTAGTCCAGTACAGGATGGACAAACCTTAGATCCAATTCAAACTAATATCATATTGAAGTTTTAAAGTAGAATACACAAACATATTTTGCTGCAACAAAGCATCAAGACTAAATTATCAGCGAACCGTTTTCTTGCCAACGTCTACATCAGACATTCAAAGTGTGTAAGAAAATGCGCACCAAATAATATATTTTCCTAATCCATGATCATAAGACTTAAACAAATGGGTGTTGTTATGTGATATAAAAATATAAATTGTTTTTCGGTGACACTGACCTTGTAATAGAGACATTGATTGCCCGATTCATGCACATTGTAAGAGAGAGAGAGAGAGAGAGAGAGAGAGAGAGAGAGAGAGAGAGAGTGAGAGAGAGAGAGAGAGAGAGAAAGAGAGAGAGAGAGGGGGGAGACAGAGAGAGAGAGGGGGGAGACAGAGAGAGAGAGAGAGAGATAGATAGATAGAGCAGGAGAGAAGACAATGACACACTTGGGGTGCCAGATATTTCAAATAGGTCTCAATATTAAAACCAAAGTTGAACACGATGCATACAAAACAAAAATACATTTTAAAAATGTTGGAAAACAGAGTTGCGCAAAGAGTGATGTCAGATTTATGTCATTTAAAAGCGGTATTGCCTCTGTAGCATTATCAACTGCTTCCACTGACACATAGTTCGATATAGATTTGTCATATCACATGATCAAAACGATTGAAATGTGAAGGTTTTTCATATGTAGATTTCGTGTAGAATGTTAGCATTTTAATCTACACTGGAATAAATTTAATGTAAAGGTTTTCATTAAAAAGACCGTTTTGTGATGCAGTTTACGTTATCATGATACAAAGACATGTGCGCGTGAATTAATAAGTTGCGCTTAAATTGCAAACGTTGACAATTCACCTCAATCTGCTACCGTTCTATCAAGTATGGAAAGGGTGTATAAAGGGGGCGGATCTTGAAGTAGAATACAATCATTTCAATGATGTCAATTATTAGATGATAGTAACCGATTGGGCAAAAGTCTGGCAAATCTTTCTAACACGGATATAAATATTAGGAGAACACTGTCCTGTGATGAGGTGTACTACAGGTGTAGAGGCAGACTAAATAAGAACCATAGCGAACCAGAAATGAGAGGACTGGCAGTATTCCTGTGTCTCTTCCTGTGCATGACTGCCACGATGATGGGCACCGCAGAATCAGCAGCAATTGAAGATGTAGCAGTGGTTGCTCATGGTAAGCATAGTCTCCTCCCTTTTCTATCTCAACACACACACATACACGCATACACAATACACTTATAAATTTCATTATTTACTAAAGGCATTTAAATGTTGTGACGAGTTGTACAGTGGCACCACTAAAGTTTTAACTCACATGAATATATTATCTAATACACTCAATCACGCTTTCGAACCAATACAATCTAATAGAAATGTGAATTATGATACGTAAGTCTGCTTTATTCTCATTCAGACTTTCGTACAAATACAGTCTAGTACAAATCTGAATTATGATACGTAAGTCGGCTTGATTCTTATTCAAAAGGGACATTTTTAATCTTTGAAGAATTTAAAACAAGATGACATAAATTGTGCCATGATGAAAAAAATGTTTCGATTTTATTGTGTTTACCATCTCACAGATGCGTAAATGAATCCCTAAACAAATAAGATATTATAACTAAAAAATTCATATATCAACTCTTCCAACAAGACTTTTTCGTTATACGTTTAACAAACGGACATGTTATCTCATAGCTGCTGATTCTTAAAAAGTTATGATCCTAAGCATTCTACATCTTATTGTTGGAAATACAATATCTGCGTCTATTGGAGGTGTTCGTGCCTATATGGTGTAGTAATATTGTTTTCTGATAATGATTTCTTTCTTTTTCTGTTTTGAAGGTTCACTTATTTACCATTTGTAGGTTTCTAGTTCATTATGTTGCATATATCTTTGATTATTTCAAATTTTTCAATGGTATGAAGTTGCTGATAAATAAAACCGGATTTTGCTTATTTCAGACAATGAAGAAGGGATTCCTGCAAAGGGAGGTAAGTATTCATAATATTTAAAATCTAGTACTAGTATTTGGTTCCATGAGGATTAGTAATTTTTATATGAGGCTTTCCCATACATACAATTCACCTTTCACAACATATTGTAACTAGTAATATCGTCTCATAATATTTCTCAAATTTAGACTTGATGAAATTGGTACAAAAACATTACTGTTTGAAAGATGGTTGTAATGTATAAAATTAAAATAATAATATTATGAATAATAAATTGGTTGCGCGTTGTACAAAAACACCTTACCAAATATAAATTAGGTTTGGTCTTCATTGCATTCTGGACACAGGTCCAAGTTTGTTTGCAAATTTCTTACACTGACATATGTATCTTGATCTAAATATCATCCGTTTGCGCTTCATTTCATCGGATATGGTTACAACAACACTATTCATACACATTTTCGGGATGAAATAATCGTTCTGTCAATCAGATATTCTCTCCAACATTTCAATTTTAGAACTATTTTAATGTAAACTCGCCGGTATGCTATTATTCCATACGTTGGTCAAACTTTTATATAATTCAATTCACGATTTATTTGTTATTTACTTCATTCAGATCAAATTCATTGAATTGCATTGTTTTAACCTTTATGTTCATTTTGTTTTCTAATTATATTTCATATATTCAATTTAACCTGACAGAGAAGAGACTGTGTACTAGTCCAGTTTGTTTTTATCTATGAATGAAGTAAGTTTCTACTATTTACATGCTCATTATTTGTTTTTAAATATTAGTTTTATTATGTCTAGTTTCCTAATGGAACCAATGAGTTGTATCTAGAAATTCAAGGAAAGGCCTTACAGTTGTATGTTTTAGAGACTACACGAACAATATTCTGCATAATCGAAGATCAGTTTATTGTCGGTCTCCTGCAAGAGATGCATGAGTACAATTCGCTTTTCTTCGAAGCTTCTTAAAATACATAGTACTTGAACCTTTAAGACCGAAGATCTCGACATCACTTAGAACACATGTAATGCTGCACCTACAGAGATAACGTTTTAAAGAACTTTGCTGACCAAACAACGTTTACTATAATATAAATATATATATAATATGTATTTCATTATCATTTACTTAATATACCTTTCTTACATAGCTTACTGTTAATCTTTCATCTTGCATAACACATTTCTATTTATTTTAAATGTTTATGTACCTTACATTTGCTTGGCAACATTTTATTTTCTTCCCGGCAATTTCAGAACAAAGGTTAGAACGATTATAATGTTGTGCTTCTAAATCATGCACATGCTCTTGCGATAAATGTTGAAAGAATGTAAACAAAGTAGATATATCATTCACCGTGCATCTGACTATGTATATCTATCATGTTTCTTTTCAGACAGGACGTTGAATAACGACTACCAAACCTATGCCCTAATACAATCAACGAGTGCAATACATCATGCAACTAATCAGCATTTGTTCATATTACTTGTGTAATTATTCCTTAACGCTTAACATATAGTTTTCAATATTTCAATATAGTTTTAATGAAATATAAAGATAGCATTTGAGATATCCGCGTTTAAATACTGTGGCAGTATGCACTAGTGAATCCGGATACACCGTGTTCGCAATTCAATGCGTGTAATAAACTTATCAATACTGGAAAATTTCCAATGATAGATATGTAACTTTCGATTAACTCCTATTTGAAACATCACGTAGAACCCATACGAAATTGTCTTCAAACTAAAAAAAATATTCCACATATGTCCTATTCTTATATATTCATTAAAGGCTTGAAATGTATAGATTGTGTTGAGTTTTCATATATGTTGCAATATCAATGCAAATGGAGTTTGAATGACAACATCACCAGGTAGTTATTAGTTGTGGCAATGTTCGATCGATGCCATATAATCAAACGTTCTATAGGGTGACGACATAACATAAATAGACAGGAAATCAACAATTACAATGTTAACAGAGAGCATTTTATCAACATTGAGTGTGGAGTGTCAGTGGAGGACGTGTGACAGGACGGCACTTATCGTTCAAACAAATCATATTATCTTGTTAGGTGATAGTGTAAACGCGTACACAAGCAATAACAAAAACGTACGAAGGTTATTATATGATTTTAGAATAAATTGGTTGATGGATTCAACGTTCATTTGTCCATTCAGAATATGTTTTTGTTTCTTCCAAATATGAAATACTGTGATGAATTGGTGTTTTCCGTCATTACAACGAAACTGGTAACATACGTAGTTGCATATTTGTATTTGCTCACCAGTTATCTGTTGGCAAACTTATATTGTGATCGACTGCGTAGGCCACTTCCATAAATCGTTTTGCGATACAAATAAAGTGAGTCAATCTATGCATACATCATGCTACTTTCTTTATATATTCTTAATACATAAACAAGCTATGTGTAGCATAGATTTATTGGTGGATAGAACGTTCATTTGTCTCTTCAGGATATTTATGTTTTTTCAAATAAAAAATGCGATGATGAGTTAGTGTTCTCCGTCACTACAACAAATATGGTAGCATACGTAGATGCATATTTGTATTTTCTCACCAGTTATCAGTTGGCAAACTTATAATTTGATCGACTGCGTAGGCCAATTCCATATATCTTTAGTGATACAAAAAGAAGTGAGTCAGTCTATTCATGCGTCAAGCTACTTTTGATATATTTTCTTTATACACATATAAGCTTCCATTTGTTTTCGTATGGAAAAACGGAATTATTATTGCAAAATGTAAAAAAAAAACGTTTTAATTACATAAATTATCATTGTCGTGCATCTGATTAATTTTTTTTAAAAACCACTACAATCTATCTTATGTTGTATTTCTTTCAACAAAATACTTATATCAGCTTAGATGGTCAACCTTGGAAGATTGAATTAAATGCTTCCCTCTTTCATTTAGATGTTTTGCACACAAAAGGAAAACACATATATACAAACGTACATAAGAATATACATACATACATACACACGGACACACACACGCACGCACGCACGCACGCACACACACACACATATACATATATACATACATACATACATACATACATACATACATACATACATACATACATACATACATACATACATACATACATACATACATACATACATACATACATACATACATACATACATACATACATACATACATACATATAAGCAGACTAACAGACAGAACATATAGATAGACATTTAAACAGACAGACATAAATAGAGAGATACAGACAAAATACATACATACAGAAAGACGGTCAGACAGACGGAAAAACATACGGACAGAACTGAAATGGAATTCTCGGTAATATTACATTCTGTTAGACCTGTCCACACAGTTGATTCAACATTTTGGTAACGAAAATACAGAAATTTAATTGATGGCAGCATATTCCCATTGCCAATTTCACTCAATCCCAAGCCCCTAATTCGTCATTAGAGAAAGTCAAACTCTATAAATTGTTTTTGTAGAGACTGCTTCAAAAGCCTTCCTTAAGTAGGTTTTGATAGTATATACAATATGAGCATTGATCATACACGAACATGCACTGCCTGTTTGCTGAAACAAAAGGGGCAAACATTCATTTCAGTATTAGTAGTACATATGACAAGCACTAGTTTGTAAGTAACGTGATAAAGACAGGTATATAGGAGGAAAGAAAATGGATGGTTATTTGCTTGAAAATATGTTTACAAGCAAACGCAACACATAGAACACAATCCAAAACAAAATATAGCGTGACCAACTAGAATGTACACTTATCGGAATCGGAAACATACAAAACAAAATCACGAGCAGTTTATCATTTACTTACGATGCTTTCTTATTTTTACAAAACGCTGAGCATTTTGCTCTACCGGATTTATTGTTCTTTAATTCCTGCCAAGCCAAAAAATTCACAGAAAATACAAAGTCATGAACCTTCCGCATGATATTACAACGAGTAAGAAAGATGACAATAAAACGTTTGAACTTCATTGATTTCTTTTCGATACCTTAATAACACAAGCATCACATTAAACGCAAAGTTCAGATTGCATCATCTTTGTGACACAGAATACTAATTGTGACACAGAATACGAAGGAGATATAATTGCCGATCAGAGGGATCTTTTTTCTTGACTCATTGCCCAATTCGGTGACTGTCTTGGACGTTGCAAAGTTGTTCTCTCTACATAAATATGCTTGACACATCAACGGAAAATGATTTTAGCATGCATGATATTTTTATCTTAAACATTACTGACATAGGACAATCTGTCTTTAGTGTTGTACAATAGGGCATTAAACAATTATCGCGTATCTTAGACCAATATGTTTATCCTCGATGTAAATGTGTTTCATGAGATTGTTAGACAACTTATTTTTTTGACATCATCCATTCTGTCTACTTCCACTTGAAGCCTAGAAAGTACAGTACGTTTCATTTAAAACTGAGAGTATTGGAGTTCTTTCCTAACAAGAATTTCTTTCAAGAGTCTGTTATTTCGTGTATTAATAAACAACATTTGAAATAATTTTCGAAATAAGATTCAAATAAACTAAATCTTCTGTTCAAAATGTTTGATATAACAATTAACAACAATTTGAATAATTTAACCAATTTAATAACAAAAAACTTGCTATAGTATAATATTATTGTCCAATCATAGAGGAATGGCAATATTAAATAGAGTTACGACAAATTACGACAATTATATTTGAACCTAACAGTTTCCGTTTGCAGCACTACCCATGTGCAGCTCAATAATCAGGTACGTGGTTGCATTACTGTGTTTCTTGATAAAAGGGTGCAAACCAGCAGTTTGATAATTATTTTTAGGTGTCGAATTGGGATGTGATTGAGTTCGAATTTGTGTTTCTGTTATGTGGATCATCCATCAATCGCAACTTCCTCACGTTCAGTTAAAGAACATTATACTTTTTAATTGGAAAAGTAACTGCAGTCTGGTATTATTTTGATTTTGAACTACCAGCCTAGTACTCTTTATTTATCTACGTTTCATTAAGAACCTAATGATATTCCATTTTTATTAGCGCTATATCACACACTAAAGCTTTAAGTGTACAACGAGCAATAATTAAAGATTGCTTTGTTGCGCTCTTTTCAAACATTGATCTTATTAGTCAGTTATACTTTTGGGAGGATTTTAGTTAAATCCACAAAACCGTATCCTATAAGAATTTATAACGTGATCATACCTGGACAAAATATATAATCACACGAATAATACATCAATGAACATAGGGACAAAGTCTCATGGTCATGCTCTTACTTTGATGCTTGTAGGATACGTATATGCATATCAAATGAAATTATTCATGGTGAAATGAAATAGTGCAGCTTCCTGGCAACCGTTTCTACATCGCATAAGTATATAATTAAGCCAACTTTATTGTTTAACCATTAATGGATGTTTGTCACTTCCTGAACTTAATGGCCTATTTTGCTTCCAAACATAACATCACTACCGATCAAGTCATTAATTTCATGTTTTCATAAATTTAAAAAGAGATGTACCAGTGTCACTCTTTTATTTGACAACTAAACTGATCAGTTTCAGATGTTTCATTTCAAACACTACGATATCGTGATATTTATCATATCATCTGCTCTGTCTATTTCATTTTATTTCTTCAGTCTTTCCGTTCGTCTTCTGATTTACTTTCCTGTAAATAATGTTCCCACAATGGGTTATCAATCTTCATTCTTTAATGAATATGTTAAAGCTTCATGACTACATTTTGGTGCATGACTAAACGACAGGTCAATAGTCAACGTTTGAATTTCTTTGTGATATTTGTATCTACCTTTTAATGATAATGTATTCAAGCATAATATTTTTGCAGACGTTTTTCAAAAGAACACTCACTATCATCTTGGGGTGTAAATCTTTCTGAATGACCTGTTCATTAAGGTATATCCTTTAATCTTGTTACTCTGCCAACATTGGGGGAAACATAATAGTATATGTGAAGTTCTGTTGTATGTTTTACGTGATAACTAAAATAGGACTGGAGCATGTGTGGGTTAGTGCATACCGTACCATCTTCACAAATGTAAAAATGAACTAATCCGAATCCAATTATAGTATCAACCTGTTGTGTATATTTGGGCAATAACATTTAACTGCTTCCGCACTGAGAATTCTAATTGTGTAATAAATCTCACCTCTGTATGTTTCTCACCATTTGTATCGGTTTCGTTTCCTGAAATGCAGTATCATCATCAGTTTTCACTTGAAAAGAATCATGTCTGCGAGATTCAAAAATTTATAATTCCTCCAGGTCAATTCAGTTACTAACGTTATTTATGATTTCCGTTATATAATAATGAACATACATACATACATACATACATACATACATACATACATACATACATACATACATACATACATACATACATACATACATACATACATACATACATTCATACATACATACATACTTACATACGTACATACATAAATATTAAGTTTTAATGAAAGAAGACTCAAGTCTTGGAGGTAAGCGGAATACTTGAAAAGATTCCTTTTTTGAGAATTATAAAGTTAAAATTGTCAAAAGAATTAGTTCCATTCTCGGATATATTAGCTATTTTTTTAGAAGCATATTCTATTAAAGGGAGATAAATTAACTGCGTTTAGTCAAATATTCTGCTCTTGCAAATATATCTATGCCAATCGTTGCGAGAAGTTAAATATTTAATAACTTCATTCCTTTATTTAAAATGAGTAATCTTTCTTGTATATATTTGACTGCTCATTATGAATTATTTGTTAGGCTGGACAAGGACAACAAGATTATGATTGTATCAAAATAAAGCGCTAATAAATTATGTAAATAATGAAAACATATATATTAGTATAATTACGTTTTCTTAGAAGACCCATACCATTATTTGTATAAACTAAAAATCACTACATAGATTTACTGATTTCGCCAAATTACGACAATTACATTTGACCATAACAGTTTCAGTTTGCAGCACTATACATGTGCAGCGCAATGTTCAGGTACTTGGCCGAATTACCAAGTGCGCAATTATTTCACACAATAACACATGACGAATAGAGAGATAAATATATTGTTATAAATTGGCTTGTGGTGCATCGTCGCTGCATAATCAGTTTCATTGTCTTGCTATCATGATTTATAACAGATAAATTTGTTATGTGTCATTAAAAAAGGAGAAAAAGATATGTTTGGAATATTGTTGCTGGTATTTCAATGCAAGTTGACTGTTCGTCTTGAAAGAAAATAAAGAAGACCAAATGTGAAATTAAAATAAAACATTAAAAGTGGATTTAATTTTGTATCAAATGTAAATATTTTTGTAGACACGAGAATAAACGACATGGTCCTACAGAAAGGTAATTGACATTGACGATATTGCAAACATAACGTGCAGTCGTCCACATTTCGTTTCCCATTTTTATATAAATTATAGGGTTATATCTAGATCACATACGTTTTATAACTGACGAGTTAGAGTGAGAGAAAGAGTTCATAAAGAAGTACTAAATCATACGAAAAAATATAGCACAGAAGATGCAAAGTACATACTTTATTATTTATATTCTAATAAATATTTTCTGACATAGATTAAAGCCAAATAAATTATAAATGATCTTAAAATGTAGCTAAGGGGTGCGCACAATATATATTTTGCTTTTATTTCAAGAATTATATCAGATCTAATAAATATTAATCAAATAATGTTGAAATCAATTAATTTATATACGTGATTAATGGATTGATAATAGTGGAACTTATCTTTGGCGACATGCTTGTAGAAAAGACGCTGTCATATACAGTTATGTGTAAAGCTTAGTATATACATTGTTATACAGCCACTCGTACTTATGTGGCACTAGCTACCTCTTCTTCATATAATTTCACAAAGAATGGAGTGCAGTTTTTGTGGATATATGCTTTCTCACATCTTGCTCAAACTAGTTGATACAAATATGGTGTACTTCTACAAGGACATTTAGTCTCGCATTAATAATATATGTTATCTGTCTCTTTATAAATTGCATAAAATAATCTTTGGTGGATGTTAACTCAAACTGCCATTTTGATTCACACATTTATTTATATTTTGTTTTGAAAAGATGTAACATTTACTATCAAGCCATTACATTTCATGTACAATGGCAACTTTATCGCTTCGTACATTTATCGGTTGTTGATTTTCAATGGGAACGATGCTATAAATGTTTGTATTTTATTGTTTTCGTATTTCATGCCGGAATGCTCTAGTACATTGTATGGAGAATATTACATACGTGACGGATATATTATTCCATGGGTAGCTTTAGAAAAACCTTGAGAATATGTTGATGCAATCTATCATCACTTCCTCAAAGTTTATACAGTAAGAGGGGTCTAATTGGCTGCTAGCAATAGAAAGCATCTTTACAACATTTGGATTGACATTTAACTACGCGCATGTTGTTCTGAATCAAAACAAAACAAAACATTCATTTATATTTCTAGATTGTTATAGTCGTACAAACTATGTTCAGACGCTATCATGGTCTTCTTTTCTTACGCGTAATGTGTTGGTACTATGGCTACGACAAGACACATCAATTTTGGTAGCTTAAACGATGGCCAAAATGTATGATTCTTTTAGGCATTCTTCTTTTGCGATCCACGAGGCTCAAAGTACTATATATATAACTTTCATAAAGTTACTAAAAGAATAAAATATTTCGCATGCCAACATGATGATCTACTCATCTTCTTAAATCATTGCATATTACGTCAAACGAAACAAAAACCACAAAAAATATTTATGTTCTTATGATATCACTGTCTAAAGTTTCACTGTAACAATGTTTTGCACGGAATAATACACTTAAACGATGCGATTACCTTGCAAATATCATAAATGACTTTTGACGTTAGACAAAGGTGATGTTCGGACTCTTTTACAACAGTGGCTAAAACATACTTAAACGTTTAACATTGATTCAGTTAAACAGTTAACATTCAATCTTAGAAATTAATTACCATCCAACCTTATCCGTGTACTGTAACTTCAATTACGTTACGTTAAAAATCCAGAAAACAGGATATTGGTATAGATTTTCAGGTGAAATTAATGTGGAACTCACATCTACCTTGCAATTGAAACCAATTTTGTCTTGTAATGTAAAAACACATGAATCTAGTCATTGTATAACTAAAATGATGCATTTAGGAGGATTATTAAATTAAAAAGTAATGAGATATATTTTGTCTTGGAACAATAAGCAAATCATAACAGCTCGTGTAAAATGATTGAATACGAGTAAGAGAATTAAACATTTCTATTTACATAATACGTTTCAAACCAATCATCAAAATAATCTATCTTAACTACTATGACTGGATGCAATTATTAAACTGTTTATAATATTACATTGTTCAAGTGGTTAATTTAGTCACAACTGTTTCTAATGATATACGACTTAGTTTATAACTGTTTTGAGATATGCTCTCATTTCGTTTTATCATATTTTCTTTCTCCAATCAAGACCATAAAAGTTTGAATATGCTTGCATTATGTTAGGATTAATATCCTTTTCACTTCACCAACGACCTCCTCACATTGGTTGAAGCTAGTGACAATTCAGTATCATTCAAGTTTCCACTAATCTTTAATGAAAACATAATCGAGTTATTCCCTGAAAGACCGCTGAACGAACTAATTTGAATATTGTGTCAACTGTAATACACGCGCACTAACAATAGTGTGCAAGCTTCTCCGCCGTGTATAATGTAACACAGTCACATCAAAGTCTGGTTTCTTTGATGAAATCGTACTAATCAAGATAACGATCAGGGTATCTTTTGTAAATGTTAATCTGAGTCTATAGCCATTGAATTTCCACCCGCCGACCCAACCCTCAAAAATCCTTTGGTTACAGGGAAATCAAATTTGATGTTGTGTCTTTT
Organism: Unio pictorum; assembly: GCA_030141615.1. NCBI lineage: Eukaryota > Metazoa > Mollusca > Bivalvia > Unionida > Unionidae > Unio > Unio pictorum. The sequence continues at coordinate 10,736,815 of JARLTB010000186.1, read as the reverse complement.
AATAAAGCCTTTAGAGAACATAAGGCACCATTGGCCACATCTATATTTAGCAACTTTAATATGTGAACTACTATATTCCTCTGTCCGTATGAAAGTTAATGGTGAATAAGTATAATAACTAGAACAATAGCATAGCAATGACTATGTCTTTATTCAGTACTTTGTGTACAGTAAATTACGTATGTAAATGTGTGTATTTGTGTATGGGAAAGAGAGAAGAAAAAAAACAGAAAAAGGTTTGATATCCGATATTAAAGGAAAATAGTTTGAAGCATCTTTCTTTCTGGAAGTAATAAATACTAACAACCTAGACTGAAAGTAATCTGCCATTAAGAAGGCGTAACGCACATCGTATTTGTCGTTTTATTGCGCAAATGTTATTATTGTTGTTATTAGTAGCTTGAATGTAAACATTTTAGCAAGTTGCTTTACTGATCTCCCAATAAATCTATAATATTTAACAATTCTTAGTGTTTTTTTTCCAAACGAAAACCAGTTGAGGTACATTCACAATTGTTCTCAAGTTGCATCGCCCATAAAAAAAATTTACAACACAATATATATGTTTCGACGTCATAAAACATTGTTTATACTTTTTGATTTAGGTAATTATCTATAATGATCAGATTATAATCCATGCAACATATGTGAGAGGAATGTGTATGATATATATAATTCAGATTGCATTGTAAATGTGACCGACCACTACATTTTCCAGCAAAGATATCACAATCGTTTCTGTTGAAATTGTTAGGTCCAGGTCTTATATTCTTTTTGGAAGATCTATTTATTCATTGATTTGTTCTTACTTTAAGTTTAACTTTCATTCGCAAGAATCATGCTTATTTTGTGGCAAATTGCAACAGGTTTAGATAAGAAAGTAATGTCCAAACGTTTCTGATGGCGAAACTGTCCGCCACGATGGTTCAGCATGGGCAATGTCAATGGTAAGCAATAGGGAATGATATGATGTTTTCATCATTTTCACTATACATTTCCGCTTCTCAACACGTTTATAATATCACCCACAACTTTCATCAGGTGATACTTGCTGTGCGATTCAGCAACTGCCAGTTCATAGCTCTTAAACATTAAACCTCTTGTTATCTGATGTAATCCGAAAATCAGATGGTTTCTAAGTTGCGAAATATTACAACAAATGTTCATACAGCAGCGTGGCAGTTTTGATATATAAGTAATACACTATCATACACGGTTACTGTAGACCTGTATCATTAGTATAAATTAAAGTTATGCTAGGTGTTTTAAGATTTTTTTATTCTATTTGGTGCTTAAAAAAACATGTAAAAGTATAATTTACATTGCATGAACACATTACTAGATTTAGTGAAATGCTCTAAAGTACTGCTACTAATTTCGGGAAGATTTGATGAAAGAAATTCGTTGATTTATTCGCCGCTTGTTTTTGTAAGCATTATATCTTGACTTGATTAGATTGCTTATATAGACACCTTTATACAGAATCGAGCGGAAACTATCATTTAAGAAAAGAAATCGAGCATCGCTAGCTAAGGTTTATGTTTACCTTATTATTATCAATTAGTCGTGCAATTCAAAATTCAAAGTTAATTTAACTGGTCGTATTTGTGTATTATATGAGTTATCTTTGATCAGATGCGTTTACGATTCTACCAATGTCATAAGCAGAATAAATAACCCAAAAGTGTTACAGTTCGAGTTAATGTTTACGAAACGTCACCAAATATTGCATATCAGTAGAACATTGACTTCGGAGAATCGAACGGTTCATCATTTAGTCCAGTACAGGATGGACAAACTTTAGATGCAGTTCAAACGAATATCATATTGAAGTTTTAAAGTAGAATACACAAACGTATTTTGCTGCAACAAGACTAAATTATCAGCGAACAGTTTTCTTACCAACATCTACATCAGTCATTCAAACTTTGTAAGAAAATGTGCGCATCTGATAATATAAGTTTCTAATTCATGATCATACCCCTTAAAAGAATGGTTGTTGTCATGTTATGTAAAAATATAAATCGCTTTTCAGTCACACTGACTTTGTTATCGAGCCAGTGATTGCACGATTCGTGCTCATTGTAAGTGTGTGTGTGTGTGTGTGTGTGAAAGAGAGAGAGACAGACAGACAGAAAGACAGACAGACAGACAGACAGAGAGAGAAAGAGAGAGAGAGAGAGAAGAGGAGGCCACACATGGGGTGACAGATATTTGAAATAGGTCTCAATATTCAAACGAAAGTTGAACATGATGCATACAAAACAAAAATACATTTTAAAAATGTTGGAAAACAGAGTTGCGCAAAGTGTGATGTCAGGTTTATGTCATTTAAAAGCGGTATTGCCTCAACTGTTTCCACTGACATATATTTTGATATAGAATTCGTCATAATATATGATCAAATGTGAAGGTTTCTCAAATGGTGATTCCGCGTAGAATGTTAGCATTTTAATCTACACTGGAATCATTTTAATCTAAAGGTTTTCAATAAAAAGACCGTTTTGTGATGCAGTTTACGTTATCATGATAAAAAGACAAGTGCGCATGAATAAGTTGCGCTTAAATTGTAAACGTTGACAATTCATCTCAATCTGCTAGCGTTTTATCAAGTACGGAAAGGGTGTATAAAGGGGGCGGAGCATAAAGTACAATACGACCATTTCAATGATGTCAATTATTAAATAGATAATAACCGATTGGGCAAAGTGTCTGGGAAATGTATCTAACACGGATATAAATATTAGGAGAACACTGTCCTGTGAGGAGTTGTACGTACTACAGTTGTAGAGGCAGAATAAATAAGAACCATAGTCAATCAGAAATGAGAGGACTGGCAGTATTCCTGTGTCTCTTCCTGTGCATGACTGCCACGATGATGGGCACCGCAGAATCAGAAGCAATTGAAAATGTAGCAGTGTTTGCTCATGGTAAGCATAGTCTCCTCCTCTCTTATTCATCTCAACACACACATACACGCATACACAATACACTTATAAATTTCATTATTCACCAAAGGCATTTAAGTTCTGACCAGATGTACAGTTGCACCACTAAAGTTTAACTGACACGGATATATTATTTAATACACTCAGTCAGGCTTTAGAAGCAATTCAGTCTAAAAGAAATGTGAATTTTGATACGTAAGTCTACTTTATTCTCATTCTGACTTTCGTAGAAATACAGTCTAGTAGAAATGTGAATTATGATACGTAAGTCGGCTTTATTCTTATTTCAAAAGGGACATTTTTAATCTTTGAAGAATTTAAAACACGATGATATAAATTGTGCCATGATGAAAAAAATGTTTTGATTTTATTGTGTTTACCATCACACAGATGCGTAAATGAATCCCTAAACAAATAAGATATTATAACTAAAAATTTCAGATATCAACTCTTCCAACAAGACTTTTTGTTTCTACGTTTAACACAAGGACATGTTATGTCATAGCTGCAGATTCTTAAAAAGATATCAACATAAGCAGTGTGCATCTTATTGTTGGAAAAACAAAATCTGCGTCTATTGGAGTCGTTAGTGACTCTGTGGTGTAGTAACATCATTTTCTGATAATGATTTCTTTCTTTACTTTTTTATTCGTTCAATTATGTACCATTTGTAGGTTTCTAGTTCATTATCTTGCATATATCTTTGATTATTTCAAATGTTTCAATGTTATGGAGTTGCTGATAAATAAAAACGGATTTTGCTTATTTCAGACAATGACGAAGGGATTCCTGCAAAGGGAGGTAAGTATTCATACTATTTAAAATCTAGTACTAGTATTTGGTTCCATCAGAATGAGTACTTTTTATGAGGCTTTCCGACACATACAATTCACCTTTCGCAAAATATTCTAACTAGTAATATCGTCGCATAATATTTATCAAATTTAAACTTGATGAAATTGGTACAAAAACATTACTGTTTGAAACATTTTGATGCTTGTAATGTATAAAACTAAAGGAATACTATAATCAATAATAAATAGGTTGCGCGTTGTACAACAACACCTTACCAAATATAAATTAGGTTTTGTCTTCATTGCATTCTGGACACAGGTCCAAGTTTCTTTGCAAATTTCTGACATTGGCATATGTATCTTGATCTAAATATCATCCCTTTGCGCTTCATTTCATCGGATATGGTTACAACAACACTATTAATACACATTTTCGGGATGAAATAATCGTTCTGTCAATCAGATATTCTCTCTAACATTTAAATTAAGAATTATTTTAATGTAAACTCTCCGGTAAGTTATTATTCCAGACGTTGGTCATACTTTTATATAATTCAATTCACAATTTATTTATTATTTAGTTCATTCAGATCAAATTCATTGAATTGCATTGTTTTAACTTTTATGTTCATTTTCTTTTCTAATTATATTTCATATATTCAATTTAACCTGACAGAGAAGAGACTGTGTACTAGTCCAGTTTGTTTTTATCTATGAATGAAGTAAGTTTCTACTATTTACATGCTCATTATTTGTTTTTAAATATTAGTTTTATTATGTTTAGTTTCCTAATGGCACCAATGAGGTACATCTAGAAATTCAAGGAAAGGCCTTACAGTTGTATGTTGTAGAGATTACACGAACAATATTCTGCATAATGGAAGATCAGTTTATTGTCGGTCTTCTGCAAGAGATGCATGAGTACAATTCGCTTTTCTTCGAAGCTTCTTAAAATACATAGTACTTTAACCTTTAAGACCGAAGTTCTCGAGATCAGTTAGGACACATTTAATGCTGCACCTACAGATATAACGTTTTAAAGAACTTTTATGACCATACAACGTTTACTGCAATATATATAATATTTATATTATTATCATGTATTTAATATACCTTTCTTACATAGTTTACTGTTAATCTTTCATCTTGAATAACACATTTCTTTTTTATTTAAAATATTTATGTCCTTCATATTTGCTTGGCAACATTTTAATTTCTTCCCGGAAATTTCAGAACAATGTTTAGAACGATTATAATGTTGTGCTTCTAAATCATGCACATGCTCTTGTGATAAATGTTGAAATAATGTAAACAAAGTAGATATATCATTCACCGTGCATCTGACTATGTATATCTATCATGTTTCTTTTCAGACAGGACGTTGAACAACGACTACCACACCTATGCCCTACTACAACCAACGAGTGCAATACATCATGCAACTAATCCGCATTTGTTCATATTACTTGTGTAGTTATTCCTTAACGCTTAACATATAGTTTTCAATATTTCAATGTAGTTTTAATGAAATATAAAGATAGCATTTGAGAAATCCGCGTTTAAATACTGTGGCAGAATATACTAGTGAAATCGGAGATACCGTGTTCGCAATTCAATGCGTGTAATAAAGTTATCAATACTGGAAAATTTCCAATGATATAAATATAACTTTCGATTTACTCCTATTTGAAACATTACGTAGAACCCATACGAAATTGTCTTCAAACTAAAAAAAATATTCCACATCTGTCCTATTCTTATATATTCATTAAAGGCTTGAAATGTATAGACTGTGTTGAGTTTTCATATATGTTGCAATATCAATGCAAATGGAGTTTGAATGACAACATCACCAGGTAGTTATTAGTTGTGGCAATGTTCGATCGTTGCCATATAATCAAACGTTCTATAGGGTGACGACTTAACATAAATAAGCAGTAAATATACAATTACAATGTTAACAGAGGGCATTTTATCAACAATGAGTGTGGAGTGTCAGTGGAGGACTGCACTTATCGTTCAAACAAATCATATTATCTTGTTAGGTGATAGTGTAAACGCGTACACAAACAATAACAAATACGTACGAAGATCACGATATGATTTTAGCATATATTTGTAGTTGAATTCAACGTTCATTTGTCCATTCCATTCAGTTTCTTCCAAATATGAAATGCTGTGTTTTCTGTCATTACAAAGAAACTGGTAACATACGTAGTTGCATATTTGTATTTTCTCACCAGTTATCTGTTGGCAAACTTATATTGTGATTTACTGCGTAGGCCTCTTCCATAAATCGTTTTGCGATACAAATAAAGTGAGTCAGTCTATGTATACATCAAGATACTTTCTTTATATTTACTTCATACATAAACAAGCTATGTGTAGCATAGATTTATTGGTGGATAGAACGTTCATTTTTCTCTTCAGGATATGTATTTTTTCAAATAAGAAATGCGGTGATGAGTTAGTGTTCTCCGTCACTACAACGAATATGATAGCATACGTAGATGCATATTTGTACTTTCTCACCAGTTATAAATTGGCAAACTTATAATTTGATCGACTGCGTAGGCCAGTTTCATATATCTTTTTGTGATACAAAAAGAAGTGAGTCAGTCTATTAATACATCAAGCTACTTCCTTTATATTTTCTATACACAAATACAAGCTTTTTTAGTATCGATAAACGAAATTAACATTGCGAAATGTAAATGACCCCGCTTTATTTACAAAATTATCATTGTCGTGTCATCCGATTAAAATTTTAAACTATCTTATATTGTATTTCTTTAGCTTTAGATGGTCAACATAAGAATATTGAATTAAATGCTTCCCTTTTTTATTTAGATGTTTCCACACAAATGGAAACAAACATTTTTACAAACGTACATAAGAACATACATACATACATACATACATACATACATACATACATACATACATACATACATACATACAGACAGACAGACAGACAGACAGACAGACAGACAGACAATCAGACAGACAGAGAGACAGACATACATACATACATACATACATACATACATACATACATACATACATACATACATACATACATACATACATACATACATACATACATACATACATACATACATACATACATACATGCATGCATGCATGCATGCATGCATGCATACATACATACATACATACATATTTTCATACATACATACATACATACATACATACATACATACATACATACATACATACATACATACATACATACATACATACATACATACATACATACATACATACATACATACATATAAGCAGACAGACAGACAGAACAACTAGATAGACATTAAACAGACAGACATACATAGAGACATACAGACAAAACTCATACATACAGAGAGACTGTCAGACAGACGGATAAACATACGGACAGAAAAAAATGTAAACAGTGTGATGCATATCTTTGTGGGACTAAAAGGTTGCGTTCATCAGCACAGTAATATTCATCCGTTCTTTACGATTTTCTTGCGATTATATTGATTTTCCAGCTTGTGATTCGATTATATACTTGGCACAGTTTAAAATCAAAATGTGTAAAATCATATTTAGAAATAGAATTCTCGGTAGTATTATAATCTGTTAGACTTGTCCACATAGTTGATTCAACACTTTGGTAACGAAAATACAGAATTTTAATTGATGGCAGCATATTCCTATTGCCAACTTCACTCAATCTCAAGCCCCTAATTCGTCCTTAGAGAAAGTCAAGTTCAATAAATGGTTTTTGTACGGACTACTTCAAAAGCCTTCCTTAGGTAGGTTTTGATAGTATATACAATATATTCGTTGATCATACACGAACATGCACTGTCTGTTTGCTTAAAAAAGCGACAAACATTCATTTCAGTATTAGGAGTACATATGAAAAGCACTAGTTTCTAAGAAACGTGATAAAGAAAGGTATATAGCAGGAAACAAACTGGATGGTTATTTGCTTGAAAAAATGTTTACAAAGATACGCAACATAAAGAAATCAATCCAAAAGAAAATATGTCGTGACCAACTGGGATGTACACTTATTGGAATCGGAAACATAAAAAACAAAATCAAGAGCAGTTATCATTTACTGATGATGCATTTTTTATTTTTACAAAACGCTGAGCATTTTGCTCTACCGGATTTATTGTTCTTGAATTCCTGCCAAGCCACAAAATTCGCAGAAAATACAATGTAATGAACATTCCGCATGATATTACAACGAGTAAAAAAAATATGACAATCAATCTTTTCGATACCTTAAGAACACAAGCATCACATTAAACGCAAAGTTCAGATTGCATCATCTTTGTGACACAAAATACGAAGGAGACATATTTTATATAATTGCCGATTTAACGATTGTATTTCTTGACTCATTGCCCAATTTGGTGTTATACAATAGGGCATTAAACAATTATCGCGTATCTCAGACCAATATGTTTATCCACGATGTAAATGTGATATTGTTAGACAACTTATTATTTTGACATCATCCATTCTGTCTACTTCCACTTGAAGCCTAGAAAGTATAGTACGTTTTATATAAAACTGAGAATATTGGAGTTCTTTCCTAACAAGAATTTCTTTCAAGAGTCTGTTACTTCGAATATTAATAAACAACGTTTGAATTAATTTTCGAAATAAGATTGAAGTAAATTAAATTTTATGTTCAAAATGTTTGATATAACAATTAACAACAATTTGAATAATTTAAACAATTAAATGACAAAAAAACTTGAAATAGTATGATAGTATTGTCCATTCATAGAGGAATGGCAATATTAAATAGAGTTACGACAAATTACGACAATTACATTTGAACCTAACAGATTCCGCTTGCAGCACTACCCATGTGCAGCTCAATAATCAGGTATGTGGCTGTGTTTCTTGATAAAAGGGTACAAATACTGCAGTTTGATGCTTATTATCTATAGGTGTCGAATTGGGATGTGATTAAGTTCGAGTTTGTGTTTCTGTTATGTGGACCACCCATCAATCGCAACTTTCTAACGTTAAGTTAAAGAACATTATACTTTTTAATTGGAAACGTAACTGCAGTCTGGGATTATATTGACTTTGAACTACTTGCCTAGTACTCTTTATTTATCGTATGTTTCATTAAGACCCTAATGATATTCCATTTTTATTAGCGCTATAGTACACATTAAAGCTTTACGTGTATAACGAGCAACTGTTCATTAAGGTATATTCTTTAATATTGTTACTCTGCCAACATTGGGGGAAACATAAAAGTATATGTGAAGTTCTGTTGTATGTTTTACGTGATAACTAAAATAGGACTGGAGCATGTGTTGGTTAGTGTATACCGTGCCATCTTCACAAACGTAAACATTTACTGATCCGAATGCTTTTACATTATTAACCAGTTGTGTATATTTGGGCAATAACATTTAATTTCTTCCGCACTGAGAATTCCAATTGTGAAATAAATCCCAACTCTGTATATTTCTCACCATTTGTATGGGTTTCTTTACCTGAAAACCAGTATCGTCATCAGTTTTCACTTGAAAATAACCATGTCTGAGATTCAAAAACTTATAATTCCTCCAGGTCCATTCAGTTACTAACGTCTGTTAAGATTTTCGTTATATATTAATGAACATACAAACATACATACATACATACATACATACATACATACATACATACATACATACATACATACATACATACATACATACATACATACATACATACATACATACATACATACATACATACCTGTAATGAAAGAAGACTCAAGTCTCCACGAGGTAAGAGAGACACTTGAAAAGATTCCCTTTTTCAGATTTATAAAGTTCACAATGTCAGTCGGACATATTAGCTATTTATTTAGAAGCATATTCTATTAAAGGGAGATAAATTAATTGCGTTTAGTCAAATATTCTGCTCTTGCAAATATATCTGTGCCAATCGTTGCGAGAAGTTAAATATTTAATAACTTCATTCCTTTATTTAAAATGAGTAATCTTTCCTGTATATATTTGACGGCACATTATGAATTATTTGTTAGGCTGGACAAGGACAACAAAATTATGATTGTATCAAAATAAAGCGCTAATAAAGTATGTAAATAATGAAAACGTATATATTAGTATAATTATATTTTCTTAGAAGACCCATACCATTATTTGTATAAGCTAAAAATCACTTCACAGATTTACTGATTTCGCCAAATTACGACAATTACATCTGACAATAACAGTTTCAGTTTGCAGCACAACACGAGTTCAGTCCAATGTTCAGATACTTGGCCGCATTACCAAGAACGCAATTATTTCACACAATAACACGGGACGAATAGAGAGATACGTATATTGTTATAAATTGGCTTGTGGTGCATCATCGCTGCATAATCAGTTTCATTGTCTTGCTGTCATAATTTATAACATACTCTCTCTCTCTTTTGTCATTAAAAAAGGAGAAAAAGATAAGATTGGAATATTGTTGCTGGTAGTTCAATTCAAGGTGACTGTTGGTCAATTATTGAAAGAAAATAAAGAATACCAAATGTGAAATTAAAATAAAACATTAAAAGTGGATTGTATTTTGTATTAAATGTAAATATTTTTGTAGGGACGAGAATAAACGACATGGTCCTACAGAAAAGTAATTGACATTGACGATATTGCAAACATAACGTGCAGTCGTCCACATTCCGTTTACTATTTTTATATAAATTATAGTTTTATATATAGATCATATAGGTTTTATAAATGACGAGTTCGAAGGAGAGAAAGAGTTCATAAAGAAATACTAAATCATACGTAAACATCTAACGCAGAAGCTGCAAAGTACATACTTTATTATTTATATTCTAATACATATTTTCAGACATAGATTAAAACCAAAATAAATTATAAATGATCTTAAAATGTAGCTATGGGGTACGCACAATATATATTTCGCACTTATTTCAAGCACTATATAAAATCTAAAAAACAATAATCAAATAATGTTAAAACCAATTAATTACTATACGTGATTAATGGATTTATAATAGTGGAACTTGTCTTTGGCGACATGCTTGTAGAAAAGACGCTGTCATATACAGTTATGTGTAAAGCTTAATATATATACGTTGTTATAAAGCCACTCGTACTTATGCGGCACTAGCTACCTCTTCTTCATATAATTTCACCAAGAATGGAGTGCAGTTTTTGCGGATACATGCTTTCTCACATCTTGCTCAAACTAGTTGATACAAATATGGTGTACTTCTACACGGACATTTATCCCTCATTATTAATATATGTTATCTGTCTCTTTATAAATTACATCAAATAATTTTGTGGATGTTAGCTTAAACTGCCATTTTGATTTACACCACATTTATTTATCTTTTGTTTTGAAAAGATGTAACATTTACTATCAAGCCATTACATTTTATGTACAATGGCAGCTTTATATCTTCGTACATTTATCGGTTGTTGATTTTCAATGGGAACGATACTATAAATGTTTGTATTTTATTGTTTTCGCATTTCATACCGGAATGCTCTAGTACATTGTATGGAGAATATTACATACGTGACGGATATATTATTCCATGGGTAGCTTTAGAATAACCTTGAGAATATGTTGATGCAATCTATCATCACTTCCTCAAAGTTTATACAGTAAGAGGGGTCTAATTGGCTGCTAGCAATAGACAGCATCTTTACAACATTTGGATTGACATCTAACTACGCGCATGTTGTTCTGAATTAAAAAAAAACCATTCATTTATTTTTGCGGACTGTTACAGTCGTACAAGCTATGTTCTGACGATATCATGGTCTTCTTTTCTTACTATTAATGTGTTGGTACTATTTCTACGACAAGACACATCAATTTTAGTAGCTTAAATAATGGCCAAAATGTATAATTCTTTTAGGCATTCTTCTCTTGCGATCCACGATGCTCAAAATAATATATATATTTATATGACTATCATAAAGTTACTAAAAGAATAAAATATTTCTCATGCCAACATGATGAGCTACTCATCTTCTTAAATCATATTATATTATATCAAACGAAACGAAAACCACAAAATAATATTTATGTTCGTTTGATATCACTGTCTAAAGTTTCACTGTAAGAATGTTTTGCACGGAATAATACTTAAACGATACGATTACCTTGCAAATGTCATAAATCACTTTTGACGTTTGACAAAGGCGATGTTCGGGGCTCTTTTACAACAGTGGCTAAAGCATACTTAAACATTTAACATTGATTCAGTTAAACAGTTAACAGACAATCTTAGAAATCAATTAGCATCCAACCTTATCCGTGTACTGTAACTTCTATTACGTTACCTTAATAATCCAGAAAACAGGATATTGGTATAAATTTTCATCTGAAATTAAGGTGGAACTCGCATCTACTCTGCAATCGACAACAATTTTGTCTTGTAATGTTAGAACCCACGAAAATGGTCATTGTATAACAACAATGATGCAAATAGGAGGATTATTAAATTAAAAAGTAATGAGATATATTTTGTCTTGGAACAATAAGCAAATCATAATAGCTCGTGTAAAATGATTGAGGATTAAACATATCTATGTACTTAATACGTTTCAAATCAGTCATCAAAATAATCTATCTAGCTACTACCTACCTTTTAACGACTAGATGCAATTATTAAACTGTTCATAATATTACATTGTTCAAGTGGTTAATTTAGTCACAACAATTTCTAATGATTTACGACTTGTTTAAACTGTTTTGTGATATGCACTCATTTCGTTTAATCATATTATCTTTATCCAATGAATACCACCGAACTTTGAATATGCTCGCATTATATTAGGATTAATATCATTTTCCCTTCACCGACGACCTCCTCACATTGGTTGTATCTAGTGGCAATTCAGTATCATGCAAAGTTCCACTAATCTTTAATCAAAACATAATCGAGTTATTCACTGAAAGACCGCTGAACGAATGAATTCGAATATTGTGTCAACTGTAATACACGTGGATTAACAATAGTGTGCAAGCTTCTCCTGCGTGAATAGTGTAGCACTGTCACATTAAAGTCTGGTTTCGTTTATGAAATCGTACTAATCAAGATAACGATCAGGGTATCTTTTGTAAATGTTAATCTGAGTCTACGGCAATTGAATTTCCACCCGCCGACCCAACCCTCAGAAATCCTTTGGTTACTGGCAAATCAAATTTGATGTTGTGTCTTTTAATAAAGTCTTTAGATAAAATAAGATACCATTGGCCACATCTATACTTATGAGAAATAGAAGAAAAAAAAACAGAAAAAGGTTTGATATCCGATATTAAAGGAAAATAGTTTGAAGCATCTTTATTTCTGAAGGAATAAATATTAACAACCTAGACTGAAAGTAATCTGCCATTAGGAAGGAGTAACTTACATCGTATTTGTCGTTTTATTGCGCAAATGTTATTATTGTTGTTACTAGTAGTTTGACATTTTAGCAAGTTGCTTTACTGATTTCCCAATAAATCTATAATATTGAACAACTCTTAGTGTTATTGTTTCAAACGAAAACCAGTTGAGGTACATTCACAATTTGTCTCCAGTTCCATTGCCCATAAAATATTTACAACACAATATATATGTTTCGACGTCAGATAACATAATTTATACTTTTTTATTCAGATAATTATCTACAATAATCAGATTATAATCCATGCAACATATGTGAGAGGAATGTGTTTGATATTTATAATTCAGATTGCATTGTAATTGTGACCGACCAATACATTTTCCATGTAGATTTCGCGTAGAATGTTAGCATTTTAATCTACACTGGAATCAATTTAATGTAAAGGTTTTCATTTAAAAGACCGTTTTGTGATGCAGTTTACGTTATCATGATACAAAGACATGTGCGCGTGAATTAATAAGTTGCGCTTAAATTGTAAACGTTGACAATTCACCTCAATCTGCTACCGTTCTATCAAGTATGGAAAGGGTGTATAAAGGGGGCGGATCTTGAAGTAGAATACAATCATTTCAATGATGTCAATTATTAGATGATAGTAACCGATTGGGCAAAAGTCTGGCAAATCTTTCTAACACGGATATAAATATTAAAAGAACACTGTCCTGTGATGAGGTGTACTACAGGTGTAGAGGCAGACTAAATAAGAACCATAGTGAACCAGAAATGAGAGGACTGGCAGTATTCCTGTGTCTCTTCCTGTGCATGACTGCCACGATGATGGGCACCGCAGAATCAGCAGCAATTGAAGATGTAGCAGTGGTTGCTCATGGTAAGCATAGTCTCCTCCCTTTTCTATCTCAACACACACACATACACGCATACACAATACACTTATAAATTTCATTATTCACTAAAGGCATTTAAATGTTGTGACGAGTTGTACAGTGGCACCACTAAAGTTTTAACTCACATGAATATATTATCTAATACACTCAATCACGCTTTCGAACCAATACAGTCTAATAGAAATGTGAATTATGATACGTAAGTCGGCTTTATTCTCATTCAGACTTTCGTACAAATACAGTCTAGTACAAATCTGAATTATGATACGTAAGTCGGCTTGATTCTTATTCAAAAGGGACATTTTTAATCTTTGAAGAATTTAAAACAAGATGACATAAATTGTGTCATGATGAAAAAAATGTTTCGATTTTATTGTGTTTACCATCTCACAGATGCGTAAATGAATCCCTAAACAAATAGGATATTATAACTAAAAATTTCATATATCAACTCTTCCAACAAGACTTTTTCGTTATATGTGTAACAAACGGACATGTTATCTCATAGCTGCTGATTCTTAAAAAGCTATGATCCTAAGCATTCTACATCTTATTGTTGGAAATACGACATCTGCGTCTATTGGAGATGTTCGTGCCTCTATGGTGTAGTATAATCTGATAATGATTTCTTTCTTTTTCTGTTTTGAACGTTCAATTATTTACCATTTGTAGGTTTCTAGTTCATTATGTTTCATATATCTTTGATTATTTCAAATTTTTCAATGGTATGAAGTTGCTGATAAATAAAACCGGATTTTGCTTATTTCAGACAATGAAGAAGGGATTCCTGCAAAGGGAGGTAAGTATTCATAATATTTAAAATCTAGTACTAGTATTTGGTTCCATGAGGATTAGTATTTTTTATATGAGGCTTTCCCATACATACAATTCACCTTTCACAACATATTGTAACTAGTAATATCGTCTCATAACATTTCTCAAATTTAGACTTGATGAAATTGGTACAAAAACATTACTGTTTGAAACATTTTGATGGTTGTAATGTATAAAATTAAAATAATAATATTATGAATAATAAATTGGTTGCGCGTTGTACAAAAACACCTTACCAAATATAAATTAGGTTTGGTCTTCATTGCATTCTGGACACAGGTCCAAGTTTGTTTGCAAATTTCTTACACTGGCATATGTATCTTGATCTAAATATCATCCGTTTGCGCTTCATTTCATCGGATATGGTTACAACAACACTATTCATACACATTTTCGGGATGAAATAATCGTTCTGTCAATCAGATATTCTCTCCAACATTTCAATTTTAGAACTATTTTAATGTAAACTCGCCGGTATGCTATTATTAAAAACGTTGGTCAAACTTTTATATAATTCAATTCACGATTTATTTGTTATATAGTTCATTCAGATCAAATTCATTGAATTGCATTGTTTTAACCTTTATGTTCATTTTGTTTTCTAATTATATTTCATATATTCAATTTAACCTGACAGAGAAGAGACTGTGTACTAGTCCAGTTTGTTTTTATCTATGAATGAAGTAAGTTTCTACTATTTACATGCTCATTATTTGTTTTTAAATATTAGTTTTATTGGGTCTATTTTCCTAATGGAAACAATGAGGTGCATCTAGAAATTCAAGGAAAGGCCTTACAGTTGTATGTTGTAGAGACTACACGAACAATATTCTGCATAATCGAAGATCAGTTTATTGTCGGTCTCCTGTAAGAGATGCATGAGTACAATTCGCTTTTCGTCGAAGCTTCTTAAAATACATAGAACCTTAACTTTTAAGACCGACGTTCTCGACATCACTTAGGACACATTTAATGCTGCACCTACAGAGATAACGTTTTAAAGAACTTTGCTGACCAAACAACGTTTACTATAATATAAATATATATAATATGTATTTCATTATCATTTACTTAATATACCTTTCTTACATAGCTTACTGTTAATATTTCATCTTGCATAACACATTTCTATTTATTTTAAATGTTTATGTACTTTACATTTGCTTGGCAACATTTTATTTTCTTCCCGGCAATTTCAGAACAAAGGTTAGAACGATTATAATGTTGTGCTTCTAAATCATGCACATGCTCTTGTGATAAATGTTGAAAGAATGTAAACAAAGTAGATATATCATTCACCGTGCATCTGACTATGTATATCTATCATGTTTCTTTTCAGACAGGACGTTGAATAACGACTACCAAACCTGTGCCCTAATACAACCAACGAGTGCAATACATCATGCAACTAATCCGCATTTGTTCATATTACTTGTGTAGTCATTCCTTAACGCTTAACATATAGTTTTCAATATTTCAATGTAGTTTTAATGAAATATAAAGATAGAATTTGAGATATCCGCGTTTAAATACTGTGGCAACATGCACTAGTGAAACCGGATATACCGTGTTCGCAATTCAATGCGTGTAATAAACTTATCAATACTGGAAAATTTCCAATGATAGATATGTAACTTTCGATTAACTCCTATTTGAAACATTACGTAGAACCCATACGAAATTGTCTTCAAACTAAAAAAAATATTCCACATCTGTCCTATTCTTATATATTCATTAAAGGCTTGAAATGTATAGACTGTGTTGAGTTTTCATATATGTTGCAATATCAATGCAAATGGAGTTTGAATGACAACATCACCAGGTAGTTATTAGTTGTGGCAATGTTCGATCGTTGCCATATAATCAAACGTTCTATAGGGTGACGACTTAACTAAATAAGCAGTAAATATACAATTACAATGTTAACAGAGGGCATTTTATCAACAATGAGTGTGGAGTGTCAGTGGAGGACTGCACTTATCGTTCAAACAAATCATATTATCTTGTTAGGTGATAGTGTAAACGCGTACACAAACAATAACAAATACGTACGAAGATTATGATATGATTTTAGCATATATTTGTAGTTGAATTCAACGTTCATTTGTCCATTCCATTCAGTTTCTTCCAAATATGAAATGCTGTGTTTTCTGTCATTACAAAGAAACTGGTAACATACGTAGTTGCATATTTGTATTTTCTCACCAGTTATCTGTTGGCAAACTTATATTGTGATTTACTGCGTAGGCCTCTTCCATAAATCGTTTTGCGATACAAATAAAGTGAGTCAGTCTATGTATACATCAAGATACTTTCTTTATATTTACTTCATACATAAACAAGCTATGTGTAGCATAGATTTATTGGTGGATAGAACGTTCATTTTTCTCTTCAGGATATGTATTTTTTCAAATAAGAAATGCGGTGATGAGTTAGTGTTCTCCGTCACTACAACGAATATGATAGCATACGTAGATGCATATTTGTACTTTCTCACCAGTTATAAATTGGCAAACTTATAATTTGATCGACTGCGTAGGCCAGTTTCATATATCTTTTTGTGATACAAAAAGAAGTGAGTCAGTCTATTAATACATCAAGCTACTTCCTTTATATTTTCTATACACAAATACAAGCTTTTTTAGTATCGATAAACGAAATTAACATTGCGAAATGTAAATGACCCCGCTTTATTTACAAAATTATCATTGTCGTGTCATCCGATTAAAATTTTAATCTATCTTATATTGTATTTCTTTAGCTTTAGATGGTCAACATAAGAATATTGAATTAAATGCTTCCCATTTTTATTTAGATGTTTCCACACAAATGGAAACAAACATTTTTACAAACGTACATAAGAACATACATACATACATACATACATACATACATACATACATACATACATACATACATACATACATACATACATACATACATACAGACAGACAGACAGACAGACAGACAGACAGACAATCAGACAGACAGAGAGACAGACATACATACATACATACATACATACATACATACATACATACATACATACATACATACATACATACATACATACATACATACATACATACATACATACATGCATGCATGCATGCATGCATGCATGCATGCATACATACATACATACATACATACATATTTTCATACATACATACATACATACATACATACATACATACATACATACATACATACATACATACATACATACATACATACATACATACATACATACATACATACATACATACATACATACATACATACATACATACATATAAGCAGACAGACAGACAGAACAACTAGATAGACATTAAACAGACAGACATACATAGAGACATACAGACAAAACTCATACATACAGAGAGACTGTCAGACAGACGGATAAACATACGGACAGAAAAAAATGTAAACAGTGTGATGCATATCTTTGTGGGACTAAAAGGTTGCGTTCATCAGCACAGTAATATTCATCCGTTCTTTACGATTTTCTTGCGATTATATTGATTTTCCAGCTTGTGATTCGATTATATACTTGGCACAGTTTAAAATCAAAATGTGTAAAATCATATTTAGAAATAGAATTCTCGGTAGTATTATAATCTGTTAGACTTGTCCACATAGTTGATTCAACACTTTGGTAACGAAAATACAGAATTTTAATTGATGGCAGCATATTCCTATTGCCAACTTCACTCAATCTCAAGCCCCTAATTCGTCCTTAGAGAAAGTCAAGTTCAATAAATGGTTTTTGTACGGACTACTTCAAAAGCCTTCCTTAGGTAGGTTTTGATAGTATATACAATATATTCGTTGATCATACACGAACATGCACTGTCTGTTTGCTTAAAAAAGCGACAAACATTCATTTCAGTATTAGGAGTACATATGAAAAGCACTAGTTTCTAAGAAACGTGATAAAGAAAGGTATATAGCAGGAAACAAACTGGATGGTTATTTGCTTGAAAAAATGTTTACAAAGATACGCAACATAAAGAAATCAATCCAAAAGAAAATATGTCGTGACCAACTGGGATGTACACTTATTGGAATCGGAAACATAATAAACAAAATCAAGAGCAGTTATCATTTACTGATGATGCATTTTTTATTTTTACAAAACGCTGAGCATTTTGCTCTACCGGATTTATTGTTCTTGAATTCCTGCCAAGCCACAAAATTCGCAGAAAATACAATGTAATGAACATTCCGCATGATATTACAACGAGTAAAAAAAATATGACAATCAATCTTTTCGATACCTTAAGAACACAAGCATCACATTAAACGCAAAGTTCAGATTGCATCATCTTTGTGACACAAAATACGAAGGAGACATATTTTATATAATTGCCGATTTAACGATTGTATTTCTTGACTCATTGCCCAATTTGGTGTTATACAATAGGGCATTAAACAATTATCGCGTATCTCAGACCAATATGTTTATCCACGATGTAAATGTGATATTGTTAGACAACTTATTATTTTGACATCATCCATTCTGTCTACTTCCACTTGAAGCCTAGAAAGTATAGTACGTTTTATATAAAACTGAGAATATTGGAGTTCTTTCCTAACAAGAATTTCTTTCAAGAGTCTGTTACTTCGAATATTAATAAACAACGTTTGAATTAATTTTCGAAATAAGATTGAAGTAAATTAAATTTTATGTTCAAAATGTTTGATATAACAATTAACAACAATTTGAATAATTTAAACAATTAAATGACAAAAAAACTTGAAATAGTATGATAGTATTGTCCATTCATAGAGGAATGGCAATATTAAATAGAGTTACGACAAATTACGACAATTACATTTGAACCTAACAGATTCCGCTTGCAGCACTACCCATGTGCAGCTCAATAATCAGGTATGTGGCTGTGTTTCTTGATAAAAGGGTACAAATACTGCAGTTTGATGCTTATTATCTATAGGTGTCGAATTGGGATGTGATTAAGTTCGAGTTTGTGTTTCTGTTATGTGGACCACCCATCAATCGCAACTTTCTAACGTTAAGTTAAAGAACATTATACTTTTTAATTGGAAACGTAACTGCAGTCTGGGATTATATTGACTTTGAACTACTTGCCTAGTACTCTTTATTTATCGTATGTTTCATTAAGACCCTAATGATATTCCATTTTTATTAGCGCTATAGTACACATTAAAGCTTTACGTGTATAACGAGCAACTGTTCATTAAGGTATATTCTTTAATATTGTTACTCTGCCAACATTGGGGGAAACATAAAAGTATATGTGAAGTTCTGTTGTATGTTTTACGTGATAACTAAAATAGGACTGGAGCATGTGTTGGTTAGTGTATACCGTGCCATCTTCACAAACGTAAACATTTACTGATCCGAATGCTATTACATTATTAACCAGTTGTGTATATTTGGGCAATAACATTTAATTTCTTCCGCACTGAGAATTCCAATTGTGAAATAAATCCCAACTCTGTATATTTCTCACCATTTGTATGGGTTTCTTTACCTGAAAACCAGTATCGTCATCAGTTTTCACTTGAAAATAACCATGTCTGAGATTCAAAAACTTATAATTCCTCCAGGTCCATTCAGTTACTAACGTCTGTTAAGATTTTCGTTATATATTAATGAACATACAAACATACATACATACATACATACATACATACATACATACATACATACATACATACATACATACATACATACATACATACATACATACATACATACATACATACATACATACATACATACATACATAAATACATACATACATACATACACACATACATACATACATACATACATACATACATACATACATACATACATACATACATACATACATACATACATACATACATACATACATACATACATACATACATACATACATACATACATACATACATACATACATACATACCTGTAATGAAAGAAGACTCAAGTCTCCACGAGGTAAGAGAGACACTTGAAAAGATTCCCTTTTTCAGATTTATAAAGTTCACAATGTTAGTCGGACACATTAGCTATTTATTTAGAAGCATATTCTATTAAAGGGAGATAAATTAATTGCGTTTAGTCAAATATTCTGCTCTTGCAAATATATCTGTGCCAATCGTTGCGAGAAGTTAAATATTTAATAACTTCATTCCTTTATTTAAAATGAGTAATCTTTCCTGTATATATTTGACGGCACATTATGAATTATTTGTTAGGCTGGACAAGGACAACAAAATTATGATTGAATCAAAATAAAGCGCTAATAAAGTATGTAAATAATGAAAACGTATATATTAGTATAATTACATTTTCTTAGAAGACCCATACCATTATTTGTATAAGCTAAAAATCACTTCACAGATTTACTGATTTCGCCAAATTACGACAATTACATCTGACAATAACAGTTTCAGTTTGCAGCACAACACGAGTTCAGTCCAATGTTCAGATACTTGGCCGCATTACCAAGAACGCAATTATTTCACACAATAACACGGGACGAATAGAGAGATACATATATTGTTATAAATTGGCTTGTGGTGCATCATCGCTGCATAATCAGTTTCATTGTCTTGCTGTCATAATTTATAACATACTCTCTCTCTCTTCTGTCATTAAAAAAGGAGAAAAAGATAAGATTGGAATATTGTTGCTGGTAGTTCAATTCAAGGTGACTGTTGGTCAATTATTGAAAGAAAATAAAGAATACCAAATGTGAAATTAAAATAAAACATTAAAAGTGGATTGTATTTTGTATTAAATGTAAATATTTTTGTAGGGACGAGAATAAACGACATGGTCCTACAGAAAAGTAATTGACATTGACGATATTGCAAACATAACGTGCAGTCGTCCACATTCCGTTTACTATTTTTATATAAATTATAGTTTTATATATAGATCATATAGGTTTTATAAATGACGAGTTCGAAGGAGAGAAAGAGTTCATAAAGAAATACTAAATCATACGTAAACATCTAACGCAGAAGCTGCAAAGTACATACTTTATTATTTATATTCTAATACATATTTTCAGACATAGATTAAAACCAAAATAAATTATAAATGATCTTAAAATGTAGCTATGGGGTACGCACAATATATATTTCGCACTTATTTCAAGCACTATATAAAATCTAAAAAACAATAATCAAATAATGTTAAAACCAATTAATTACTATACGTGATTAATGGATTTATAATAGTGGAACTTGTCTTTGGCGACATGCTTGTAGAAAAGACGCTGTCATATACAGTTATGTGTAAAGCTTAATATATATACGTTGTTATAAAGCCACTCGTACTTATGCGGCACTAGCTACCTCTTCTTCATATAATTTCACCAAGAATGGAGTGCAGTTTTTGTGGATACATGCTTTCTCACATCTTGCTCAAACTAGTTGATACAAATATGGTGTACTTCTACACGGACATTTATCCCTCATTATTAATATATGTTATCTGTCTCTTTATAAATTACACCAAATAATTTTGTGGATGTTAGCTTAAACTGCCATTTTGATTTACACCACATTTATTTATCTTTTGTTTTGAAAAGATGTAACATTTACTATCAAGCCATTACATTTTATGTACAATGGCAGCTTTATATCTTCGTACATTTATCGGTTGTTGATTTTCAATGGGAACGATACTATAAATGTTTGTATTTTATTGTTTTCGCATTTCATACCGGAATGCTCTAGTACATTGTATGGAGAATATTACATACGTGACGGATATATTATTCCATGGGTAGCTTTAGAATAACCTTGAGAATATGTTGATGCAATCTATCATCACTTCCTCAAAGTTTATACAGTAAGAGGGGTCTAATTGGCTGCTAGCAATAGACAGCATCTTTACAACATTTGGATTGACATCTAACTACGCGCATGTTGTTCTGAATTAAAAAAAAACCATTCATTTATTTTTGCGGACTGTTACAGTCGTACAAGCTATGTTCTGACGATATCATGGTCTTCTTTTCTTACTATTAATGTGTTGGTACTATTTCTACGACAAGACACATCAATTTTAGTAGCTTAAATAATGGCCAAAATGTATAATTCTTTTAGGCATTCTTCTCTTGCGATCCACGATGCTCAAAATAATATATATATTTATATGACTATCATAAAGTTACTAAAAGAATAAAATATTTCTCATGCCAACATGATGAGCTACTCATCTTCTTAAATCATATTATATTATATCAAACGAAACGAAAACCACAAAATAATATTTATGTTCGTTTGATATCACTGTCTAAAGTTTCACTGTAAGAATGTTTTGCACGGAATAATACTTAAACGATACGATTACCTTGCAAATGTCATAAATCACTTTTGACGTTTGACAAAGGCGATGTTCGGGGCTCTTTTACAACAGTGGCTAAAGCATACTTAAACATTTAACATTGATTCAGTTAAACAGTAAACAGACAATCTTAGAAATCAATTAGCATCCAACCTTATCCGTGTACTGTAACTTCTATTACGTTACCTTAATAATCCAGAAAACAGGATATTGGTATAAATTTTCATCTGAAATTAAGGTGGAACTCGCATCTACTCTGCAATCGACAACAATTTTGTCTTGTAATGTTAGAACCCACGAAAATGGTCATTGTATAACAACAATGATGCAAATAGGAGGATTATTAAATTAAAAAGTAATGAGATATATTTTGTCTTGGAACAATAAGCAAATCATAATAGCTCGTGTAAAATGATTGAGGATTAAACATATCTATGTACTTAATACGTTTCAAATCAGTCATCAAAATAATCTATCTAGCTACTACCTACCTTTTAACGGCTAGATGCAATTATTAAACTGTTCATAATATTACATTGTTCAAGTGGTTAATTTAGTCACAACAATTTCTAATGATTTACGACTTGTTTAAACTGTTTTGTGATATGCACTCATTTCGTTTAATCATATTATCTTTATCCAATGAATACCACCGAACTTTGAATATGCTCGCATTATATTAGGATTAATATCATTTTCCCTTCACCGACGACCTCCTCACATTGGTTGTATCTAGTGGCAATTCAGTATCATGCAAAGTTCCACTAATCTTTAATCAAAACATAATCGAGTTATTCACTGAAAGACCGCTGAACGAATGAATTCGAATATTGTGTCAACTGTAATACACGTGGATTAACAATAGTGTGCAAGCTTCTCCTGCGTGAATAGTGTAGCACTGTCACATTAAAGTCTGGTTTCGTTTATGAAATCGTACTAATCAAGATAACGATCAGGGTATCTTTTGTAAATGTTAATCTGAGTCTACGGCAATTGAATTTCCACCCGCCGACCCAACCCTCAGAAATCCTTTGGTTACTGGCAAATCAAATTTGATGTTGTGTCTTTTAATAAAGTCTTTAGATAAAATAAGACACCATTGGCCACATCTATACTTATGAGAAATAGAAGAAAAAAAAAACAGAAAAAGGTTTGATATCCGATATTAAAGGAAAATAGTTTGAAGCATCTTTATTTCTGAACGAATAAATATTAACAACCTAGACTGAAAGTAATCTGCCATTAGGAAGGAGTAACTTACATCGTATTTGTCGTTTTATTGCGCAAATGTTATTATTGTTGTTACTAGTAGTTTGACATTTTAGCAAGTTGCTTTACTGATTTCCCAATAAATCTATAATATTGAACAACTCTTAGTGTTATTGTTTCAAACGAAAACCAGTTGAGGTACATTCATTGCCCATAAAATATTTACAACACAATATATATGTTTCGACGTCAGATAACATAATTTATACTTTTTTATTCAGATAATTATCTACAATAATCAGATTATAATCCATGCAACATATGTGAGAGGAATGTGTTTGATATTTATAATTCAGATTGCATTGTAATTGTGACCGACCAATACATTTTCCATGTAGATTTCGCGTAGAATGTTAGCATTTTAATCTACACTGGAATCAATTTAATGTAAAGGTTTTCATTTAAAAGACCGTTTTGTGATGCAGTTTACGTTATCATGATACAAAGACATGTGCGCGTGAATTAATAAGTTGCGCTTAAATTGTAAACGTTGACAATTCACCTCAATCTGATACCGTTCTATCAAGTATGGAAAGGGTGTATAAAGGGGGCGGATCTTGAAGTAGAATACAATCATTTCAATGATGTCAATTATTAGATGATAGTAACCGATTGGGCAAAAGTCTGGCAAATCTTTCTAACACGGATATAAATATTAGGAGAACACTGTCCTGTGATGAGGTGTACTACAGGTGTAGAGGCAGACTAAATAAGAACCATAGTGAACCAGAAATGAGAGGACTGGCAGTATTCCTGTGTCTCTTCCTGTGCATGACTGCCACGATGATGGGCACCGCAGAATCAGCAGCAATTGAAGATGTAGCAGTGGTTGCTCATGGTAAGCATAGTCTCCTCCCTTTTCTATCTCAACACACACATACACGCATACACAATACACTTATAAATTTCATTATTCACCAAAGGCATTTAAATGTTCTAACGAGTTGTACAGTAGCACCACTAAAGTTTTAACTCACATGGATATATTATCTAATACACTCAATCAAGCTTTCGAACCAATACAGTCTAATAGAAATGTGAATTATGATACGTAAGTCGGCTTTATTCTCATTCAGACTTTCGTACAAATACAGTCTAGTACAAATCTGAATTATGATACGTAAGTCGGCTTGATTCTTATTCAAAAGGGACATTTTTAATCTTTGAAGAATTTAAAACAAGATGACATAAATTGTGCCATGATGAAAAAAATGTTTCGATTTTATTGTGTTTACCATCTCACAGATGCGTAAATGAATCCCTAAACAAATAGGATATTATAACTAAAAATTTCATATATCAACTCTTCCAACAAGACATTTTCGTTATATGTGTAACAAACGGACATGTTATCTCATAGCTGCTGATTCTTTAAAAGCTATGATCCTAAGCATTCTACATCTTATTGTTGGAAATACGACATCTGCGTCTATTGGAGATGTTCGTGCCTCTATGGTGTAGTATAATCTGATAATGATTTCTTTTTTTTTTCTGTTTTGAACGTTCAATTATTTACCATTTGTAGGTTTCTAGTTCATTATGTTGCATATATCTTTGATTATTTCAAATTTTTCAATGGTATGAAGTTGCTGATAAATAAAACCGGATTTTGCTTATTTCAGACAATGAAGAAGGGATTCCTGCAAAGGGAGGTAAGTATTCATAATATTTAAAATCTAGTACTAGTATTTGGTTCCGTGAGGATTAGTATTTTTTATATGAGGCTTTCCCATACATACAATTCACCTTTCACAACATATTGTAACTAGTAATATCGTCTCATAACATTTCTCAAATTTAGACTTGATGAAATTGGTACAAAAACATTACTGTTTGAAACATTTTGATGGTTGTAATGTATAAAATTAAAATAATAATATTATGAATAATAAATTGGTTGCGCGTTGTACAAAAACACCTTACCAAATATAAATTAGGTTTGGTCTTCATTGCATTCTGGACACAGGTCCAAGTTTGTTTGCAAATTTCTTACACTGGCATATGTATCTTGATCTAAATATCATCCGTTTGCGCTTCATTTCATCGGATATGGTTACAACAACACTATTCATACACATTTTCGGGATGAAATAATCGTTCTGTCAATCAGATATTCTCTCCAACATTTCAATTTTAGAACTATTTTAATGTAAACTCGCCGGTATGCTATTATTCCATACGTTGGTCAAACTTTTATATAATTCAATTCACGATTTATTTGTTATTTACTTCATTCAGATCAAATTCATTGAATTGCATTGTTTTAACCTTTATGTTCATTTTGTTTTCTAATTATATTTCATATATTCAATTTAACCTGACAGAGAAGAGACTGTGTACTAGTCCAGTTTGTTTTTATCTATGAATGAAGTAAGTTTCTACTATTTACATGCTCATTATTTGTTTTTAAATATTAGTTTTATTAGGTCTATTTTCCTAATGGAACCAATGAGGTGCATCTAGAAATTCAAGGAAAGGCCTTACAGTTGTATGTTGTAGAGACTACACGAACAATATTCTGCATAATCGAAGATCAGTTTATTGTCGGTCTCCTGTAAGAGATGCATGAGTACAATTCGCTTTTCGTCGAAGCTTCTTAAAATACATAGAACCTTAACTTTTAAGACCGACGTTCTCGACATCACTTAGGACACATTTAATGCTGCACCTACAGAGATAACGTTTTAAAGAACTTTGCTGACCAAACAACGTTTACTATAATATAAATATATATAATATGTATTTCATTATCATTTACTTAATATACCTTTCTTACATAGCTTACTGTTAATATTTCATCTTGCATAACACATTTCTATTTATTTTAAATGTTTATGTACTTTACATTTGCTTGGCAACATTTTATTTTCTTCCCGGCAATTTCAGAACAAAGGTTAGAACGATTATAATGTTGTGCTTCTAAATCATGCACATGCTCTTGTGATAAATGTTGAAAGAATGTAAACAAAGTAGATATATCATTCACCGTGCATCTGACTATGTATATCTATCATGTTTCTTTTCAGACAGGACGTTGAATAACGACTACCAAACCTGTGCCCTAATACAACCAACGAGTGCAATACATCATGCAACTAATCCGCATTTGTTCATATTATTTGTGTAGTCATTCCTTAACGCTTAACATATAGTTTTCAATATTTCAATGTAGTTTTAATGAAATATAAAGATAGAATTTGAGATATCCGCGTTTAAATACTGTGGCAGCATGCACTAGTGAAACCGGATATACCGTGTTCGCAATTCAATGCGTGTAATAAACTTATCAATACTGGAAAATTTCCAATGATAGATATGTAACTTTCGATTAACTCCTATTTGAAACATTACGTAGAACCCATACGAAATTGTCTTCAAACTAAAAAAAATATTCCACATCTGTCCTATTCTTATATATTCATTAAAGGCTTGAAATGTATAGACTGTGTTGAGTTTTCATATATGTTGCAATATCAATGCAAATGGAGTTTGAATGACAACATCACCAGGTAGTTATTAGTTGTGGCAATGTTCGATCGTTGCCATATAATCAAACGTTCTATAGGGTGACGACTTAACTAAATAAGCAGTAAATATACAATTACAATGTTAACAGAGGGCATTTTATCAACAATGAGTGTGGAGTGTCAGTGGAGGACTGCACTTATCGTTCAAACAAATCATATTATCTTGTTAGGTGATAGTGTAAACGCGTACACAAACAATAACAAATACGTACGAAGATTATGATATGATTTTAGCATATATTTGTAGTTGAATTCAACGTTCATTTGTCCATTCCATTCAGTTTCTTCCAAATATGAAATACTGTGATGAATTAGTGCTTTCCGTCATTACAAAGAAACTGGTAACATACGTAGTTGCATATTTGTATTTGCTCACCAGTTATCTGTTGGCAAACTTATATTGTGATTTACTGCGTAGGACTCTTCCATAAATCGTTTTGCGATACAAATAAAGTGAGTCAGTCTATGTATACATCAAGATACTTTCTTTATATTTACTTCATACATAAACAAGCTATGTGTAGCATAGATTTATTGGTGGATAGAACGTTCATTTGTCTCTTCAAGATATGTATTTTTTCAAATAAGAAATGCGGTGATGAGTTAGTGTTCTCCGTCACTACAACGAATATGATAGCATACGTAGATGCATATTTGTACTTTCTCACCAGTTATAAATTGGCAAACTTATAATTTGATCGACTGCGTAGGCCAGTTCCATATATCATTTTGTGATACAAAAAGAAGTGAGTCAGTCTATTCATACATCAAGCTACTTTCTTTATATTTTCTATACACAAATACAAGCTTTTTTAGTATCGATAAACGAAATTAACATTGCAAAATGTAAATAACCCCGCTTTATTTACAAAATTATCATTGTCGTGTCATCCGATTAAAATTTTAAAAAGACAATATAATCTATCTTATATTGTATTTCTTTCAACAAAATATTTCTATCAGCTTTAGATGGTCAACATAAGAATATTGAATTAAATGCTTCCCTTTTTTATTTAGATGTTTACACACAAATGGAAACAAACATTTTTTACAAACGTACATAAGAACATACATACATACATACAGACAGACAGACAGACAGACATACATACATACATACATACATACATACATACATACATACATACATACATACATACATACATACATACATACATACATACATACATACATACATACATACATACATATAAGCAGACAGACAGACAGAACAACTAGATAGACATTAAACAGACAGACATACATAGATACATACAGACAAAACTCATACATACAGAAAGGTTGCGTTCATCAGCACAATAATATTCATCCGTTCTTTACGATTTTCTTGCGATTACATTGATTTTCCAGCTTGTGATTCGATTATATACTTGGCACAGTTTAAAATCAAAATGTGTAAAATCATATTTAGAAATAGAATTCTCGGTAGTATTATAATCTGTTAGACTTGTCCACATAGTTAATTCAACACTTTGGTAACGAAAATACAGAATTTTAATTGATGGCAGCATATTCCTATTGCCAACTTCACTCAATCTCAAGCCCCAAATTCCTCCTTAGAGAAAGTCAAGTTCAATAAATGGTTCTTGTACGGACTACTTCAAAAGCCTTCCTTAGGTAGGTTTTGATAGTATATACAATATATTCGTTGATCATACACGAACATGCACTGTCTGTTTGCTTAAAAAAAGCGACAAACATTCATTTCAGTATTAGGAGTACATATGAAAAGCACTAGTTTCTAAGAAACATGATAAATAAAGGTATATAGCAGGAAACAAACTGGATGGTTATATGCTCGAAAAAATGTTCACAAAGATAAGCAACATAAAGAAAGCAATCCAAAAGAAAATATGTCGTGACCAACTGGGATGTACACTTATCGGAATCGGAAACATACAAAACAAAATCAAGAGCAGTTATCATTTACTGACGATGCATTTTTTATTTTTACAAAATGCTGAGCATTTGCACTACCGGATTTATTGTTCTTGAATTCCTGCCAAGCCACAAAATTCGCAGAAAATACAATGTAATGAACATTCCGCATGATATTACAACGAGAAAAAAAATATGACAATCAAAAGTTTGAACTTCATTGATTTCTTTTCGATACCTTAAGAACACAAGCATCACATTAAACGCAAAGTTCAGATTGCATCATCTTTGTGACAACAAATACGAAGGAGACATATTTTATATAATTGCCGATCAGAACGATTGTATTTCTTGACTCATTGCCCAATTTGGTGACTGTCTTGGACGCTGCAATGTTGTCCTCTCTACATAAATATGCTTGACACATCAACGGAAAATGATCTTAGCATGCATGATATTTTTATCTTTAACATTACCGACAAAGGGCAATCTGTCTTTAGTGTTCTACAATAGGGCATTAAACAATTATCGCGTATCTCAGACCAATATGTTTATCCTCGATGTAAATGTGTTTCATGAGATTGTTAGACAACTTATTATTTTGACATCATCCATTCTGTCTACTTCCACTTGAAGCCTAGAAAGTATAGTACGTTTTATATAAAACTGAGAATATTGGAGTTCTTTCCTAACAAGAATTTCTTTCAAGAGTCTGTTACTTCGAATATTAATAAACAACGTTTGAATTAATTTTCGAAATAAGATTGAAGTAAACTAAATGTTATGTTCAAAATGTTTGATATAACAATTAACAACAATTTGAATAATTTAAACAATTAAATGACAAAAAACTTGAAATAGTATGATAGTATTGTCCATTCATAGAGAAATGGCAATATTAAATAGAGTTACGACAAATTACGACAATTACATTTGAACCTAACAGATTCCGTTTGCAGCACTACCCATGTGCAGCTCAATAATCAGGTATGTGGCTGTGTTTCGTGATAAAAGGGTACAAATACTGCAGTTTGATGCTTATTATCTATAGGTGTCGAATTGGGATGTGATTAAGTTCGAGTTTGTGTTTCTGTTATGTGGACCACCCATCAATCGCAACTTTCTAACGTTAAGTTAAAGAACATTATACTTTTTAATTGGAAACGTAACTGCAGTCTGGGATTATATTGACTTTGAACTACTTGCCTAGTACTCTTTATTTATCGTATGTTTCATTAAGACTCTAATGATATTCCATTTTTATTAGCGCTATAGTACACATTAAAGCTTTACGTGTATAACGAGCAACTGTTCATTAAGGTATATTCTTTAATATTGTTACTCTGCTAACATTGGGGAAAACATAATACTATATGTGAAGTTCTGTTGTATGTTTTACGTGATAACTAAAATAGGACTGGAGCATGTGTGGGTCAGTGTATACCGTGCCATCTTCACAAACGTAAACATTTACTGATCCGAATGCTATTACATTATTAACCAGTTGTGTATATTTGGGCAATAACATTTAATTTCTTCCGCACTGAGAATTCCAATTGTGAAATAAATCTCAACTCTGTATATTTCTCACCATTTGTATGGGTTTCTTTACCTGAAAACCAGTATCGTCATCAGTTTTCTCTTGAAAATAACCATGTCTGAGATTCAAAAACTTATAATTCCTCCAGTTTCATTCAGTTACTAACGTCTGTTAAGATTTTCGTTATATATTAATGAACATACATACATACATACATTCATACATACATACATACATACATACATACATACATACATACATACATACATACATACATACATACATACATACATACATACATACATACATACATACATACAAAGCTTTAATGAAAGAAGACTCAAGTCTCCACGAGGTAAGAGAGACACTTGAAAAGATTCCCTTTTTCAGATTTATAAAGTTCACATTGTCAGTCGGACATATTAACTATTTATTTAGAAGCATATTCTTTTAAAAGGAGATACATTAATTGCGTTTAGTCAAATATTCTGCTCTTGCAAATATATCTGTGCCAATCGTTGCGAGAAGTTAAATATTTAATAACTTCATTCCTTTATTTAAAATGAGTAATCTTTCCTGTATATATTTGACGGCACATTATGAATTATTTGTTAGGCTGGACAAGGACAACAAAATTATGATTGTATCAAAATAAAGCGATAATAAAGTATGTAAATAATGAAAACATTTATATTAGTATAATTACATTTTCTTTGAAGACCCATACCATTATTTGTATAAGCTAAAAATCACTTCACAGATTTACTGATTTCGCCAAATTACGACAATTACTATTGACCATAACAGTTTCAGTTTGCAGCACTATACGAGTTCAGTCCAATGTTCAGATACTTGGCGGCATTACCAAGAACGCAATTATTTCACACAATAACACGGGACGAATAGAGAGATACATATATTGTTATAAATTGGCTTGTGGTGCATCATCGCTGCATAATCAGTTTCATTGTCTTGATGTCATAATTTATAACATACTCTCTCTCTTCTGTCATTAAAAAAGGAGAAAAAGATAAGATTGGAATATTGTTGCTGGTAGTTCAATGCAAGGTGACTGTTGGTCAATTATTGAAAGAAAATAAAGAATACCAAATGTGAAATTAACCTAAAACATTAAAAGTGGATTGTATTTTGTATTAAATGTAAATATTTTTGTAGGGACGAGAATAAACGACATGGTCCTACAGAAAAGTAATTGACATTGACGATATTGCAAACATAACGTGCAGTCGTCCACATTCCGTTTACTATTTTTATATAAATTATAGTTTTATATATAGATCATATAGGTTTTATAAATGACGAGTTAGAAAGAGAGAAAGAGTTCCTAAAGAAATACTAAATCATACGTAAACATCTAACGCAGTAGCTGCAAAGTACATACTTTATTATTTATATTCTAATACACGTTTTCAGACATAGATTGAAATCAAAATAAATTATAAATGATCTTAAAATGTAGCTATGGGGTACGCACAATATATATTTCACACTTATTTCAAGAACTATATAAAATCTAATAAATAATAATCAAATAATGTTAAAACCAATTAATTACTATACGTGATTAATGGATTTATAATAGTGGAACTTGTCTTTGGCGACATGCTTGTAGAAAAGACGGTGTCATATATAGTTATATGTAAAGCTTAGTATATACGTTGTTATAAAGTCACTCGTACTTATGTGGCACTATCTACCTCTTCTTCATATAATTTCACAAAGAATGGAGTGCAATTTTTGTGGATACATGCTTTCTCACATCTTGCTCAAACTAGTTGATACAAATATGGTGTACTTCTACACGGACATTTATCCCTCATTATTAATATATGTTATCTGTCTCTTTATAAATTACATCAAATAATTTTGTGGATGTTAACTTAAACTGCCATTTTGATTTACACCACATTTATTTATCTTTTGTTTTGAAAAGATGTAACATTTACTATCAAGCCATTACATTTTATGTACAATGGCAGCTTTATATCTTCGTACATTTATCGGTTGTTGATTTTCAATGGGAACGATACTATAAATGTTTGTATTTTATTGTTTTCGCATTTCATACCGAAATGCTCTAGCTAGTACATTGTATGGAGAATATTACATACGTGACGGATATATTATTCCATGGGTAGCTTTAGAATAACCTTGAGAATATGTTGATGCAATCTATCATCACTTCCTCAAAGTTTATAAAGTAAGAGGGGTCTAATTGGCTGCTAGCAATAGACAGCATCTTTACAACATTTGGATTGACATCTAACTACGCGCATGTTGTTCTGAATTAAAAAAAACCCATTCATTTATTTTTGCGGACTGTTACAGTCGTACAAGCTATGTTCTGACGATATCATGGTCTTCTTTTCTTACTATTAATGTGTTGGTACTATTTCTACGACAAGACACATCAATTTTAGTAGCTTAAATAATGGCCAAAATGTATAATTCTTTTAGGCATTCTTCTCTTGCGATCCACGATGCTCAAAATAATATATATATTTATATGACTATCATAAAGTTACTAAAAGAATAAAATATTTCTCATGCCAACATGATGAGCTACTCATCTTCTTAAATCATATTACATTATATCAAACGAAACGAAAACCACAAAATAATATTTATGTTCGTTTGATATCACTGTCTAAAGTTTCACTGTAATAATGTTTTGCACGGAATAATACTTAAACGATACGATTACCTTGCAAATGTCATAAATCACTTTTGACGTTTGACAAAGGCGATGTTCGGGGCTCTTTTACAACAGTGGCTAAAGCATACTTAAACATTTAACATTGATTCAGTTAAACAATTAACATACAATCTTAGAAATCAATTAGCATCCAACCTTATCCGTGTACTGTAACTTCTATTACGTTACCTTAATAATCCAGAAAACAGGATATTGGTATAAATTTTCAGCTGAAATTAAGGTGGAACTCGAATCTACTCTGCAATCGACAACAATTTTGTCTTGTAATGTTAGAACCCACGAAAATGGTCATTGTATAACTACAATGATGCAAATAGGAGGATTATTAAATTAAAAAGTAATGAGATATATTTTGTCTTGGAACAATAAGCAAATCATAATAGCTCGTGTAAAATGATTGAGGATTAAACATATCTATGTACTTAATACGTTTCAAATCAGTCATCAAAATAATCTATCTAGCTACTACCTACCTTTTAACGACTAGATGCAATTATTAAACTGTTCATAATATTATATTGTTCAAGTGGTTAATTTAGTCACAACAATTTCTAATGATTTACGACTTGTTTAAACTGTTTTGTGATATGCACTCATTTCGTTTTATCATATTATCTTTCTCCAATGAATACCACCGAACTTTGAATATGCTCGCATTATATTAGGATTAATATCATTTTCCCTTCACCGACGACCTCCTCACATTGGTTGTATCTAGTGGCAATTCAGTATCATTCAAAGTTCCACTAATCTTTAATCAAAACATAATCGAGTTATTCACTGAAAGACCGCTGAACGAATGAATTCGAATATTGTGTCAACTGTAATACACGTGGATTAACAATAGTGTGCAAGCTTCTCCTGCGTGAATAGTGTAGCACCGTCACATTAAAGTCTGGTTTCGTTTATGAAATCGTACTAATCAAGATAACGATCTGGGTATCTTTTGTAAATGTTAATCTGAGTCTACGGCAATTGAATTTCCACCCGCCGACCCAACCCTCAGAAATCCTTTGGTTACTGGCAAATCAAATTTGATGTTGTGTCTTTTAATAAAGTCTTTAGATAAAATAAGACACCATTGGCCACATCTATATTTATGGGAAAGAGAGAAAAAAACAGAAAAAGGTTTGATATCCGATATTAAAGGAAAATAGTTTGAAGCATCTTTATTTCTGAAGGAATAAATATTAACAACCTAGACTGAAAGTAATCTGCCATTAAGAAGGAGTAACTTACATCGTATTTGTCGTTTTATTGCGCAAATGTTATTATTGTTGTTACTAGTAGTTTGACATTTTTCCCAATAAATCTATAATATTGAACAACTCTTAGTGTTATTGTTTCAAACGAAAACCAGTTGAGGTACATTCACAATTTGTCTCCAGTTCCATTGCCCATAAAATATTTACAACACAATATATATGTTTCGACGTCAGATAACATTATTTATACTTTTTTATTCAGATAATAATCTATAATAATCAGATTATAATCCATGCAACATATGTGAGAGGAATGTGTCTGATATTTATAATTCAGATTGCATTGTAATTGTGACCGACCAATACATTTTCCAGCAAAGATATCGAAATCGTTTGTGTTGAAGTTGTTAGGTCCGATCCAATATTCTTTCTGGAAGATCCATTTTTTGATTGATTTGTTCTTACGTTAAGGTTAACTTTGATTCGCAAAATTCATATTTTTTTGCGGCAAGCTGCAACAGGTTTAGATAAGAAGGTATTGTCCAAATGTTTCTGATGGCGAAACTGTCCGCCACAATGGTTCAGCATGGGCAATGTCAATGGAAAGCAATAGGGAATGATTTGATGTTTTTATCTTGTTCACTTCTTCTTTACATTTCCCATTCTCAACACGTTTATAATATGAGCCACAACTTTCATCAGGTAATACTTGCTGAGCGATTCAGCAACTGCCAGATCATAGCTCTTAAACAATAAAACCTCTTGCTATCTGATATAATCCGATACACAGATGTTTTCTAAGTTGCGAAATATTACAACAAATGTTCATACAGCAACGTGGCAGTTTTGATATATAAGTAATACACTACATGTATCATACACGGTTGCTGTAGACTTGTATCATTAGTATAAATTAAAGTTATGGTATGTGTTTTAAGATTTTTTGTTTCTATTTGGTGCTTAACAAAAACATGTAATTCAGTAAACGAAGAATTTAATGCGATACATAACTATAGAATACGGAGATAAAATTGGAAGAACAAACTATAAACCATCTCTTAATTCATACTGTACTTAAAGTATAATTTACATTGCATGAACACATTACTAGATTTAGTGAAATGCTCTAAAGTACTGCTACTAATTTCGGGAAGATAAGATGAAAGAAATTCGTTGATTTATTCGCCGTTTTTTTGTAGCCATTATATCATGACTTTATGAGATTGCTGATATAGACACCTTTACCCAGAAACAAGCTATCATTTAAGAAAAGAAATCGAGCATCGCTATCTAAGGTCCATTTTTACCTAATTATTATCAAGGAGTCGTGTAACGCAAAATTAGAAGTTAATTTAACTTGTCGTATTTGTGTATTATATGAATTATCTTTGATTCAATGAGTTTACGATTCAATCAATGTCAGAAGCAGACTAAATAACCCAAACGTGTCACAGTTCGAGTAAATGTTTACGAAACGTCAGCAAATATTGCATATCAGTAGAACATTGACTTCCGTGAATCGAACGGTTCATCATTTAGTCCAGTACAGGATGGACAAACCTTAGATCCAATTCAAACTAATATCATATTGAAGTTTTAAAGTAGAATACACAAACATATTTTGCTGCAACAAAGCATCAAGACTAAATTATCAGCGAACCGTTTTCTTGCCAACGTCTACATCAGACATTCAAAGTGTGTAAGAAAATGCGCACCAAATAATATATTTTCCTAATCCATGATCATAAGACTTAAACAAATCGGTGTTGTTATGTGATATAAAAATATAAATTGTTTTTCGGTGACACTGACCTTGTAATAGAGACATTGATTGCCCGATTCATGCACATTGTAAGAGAGAGAGAGAGAGAGAGAGAGAGAGAGAGAGAGAGAGAGAGAGAGAGAAGAGAGAGAGAGGGGGGAGACAGAGAGAGAGAGAGAGAGAGAGAGAGAGAGAGAGAGAGAGAATAGATAGATAGAGCAGGAGAGAAGACAATGACACACTTGGGGTGCCAGATATTTCAAATAGGTCTCAATATTAAAACCAAAGTTGAACACGATGCATACAAAACAAAAATACATTTTAAAAATGTTGGAAAACAGAGTTGCGCAAAGAGTGATGTCAGATTTATGTCATTTAAAAGCGGTATTGCCTCTGTAGCATTATCAACTGCTTCCACTGACACATAGTTCGATATAGATTTGTCATATCACATGATCAAAACGATTGAAATGTGAAGGTTTTTCATATCAAGATTTCGTGTAGAATGTTAGCATTTTAATCTACACTGGAATAAATTTAATGTAAAGGTTTTCATTAAAAAGACCGTTTTGTGATGCAGTTTACGTTATCATGATACAAAGACATGTGCGCGTGAATTAATAAGTTGCGCTTAAATTGCAAACGTTGACAATTCACCTCAATCTACTACCGTTCTATCAAGTATGGAAAGGGTGTATAAAGGGGGCGGATCTTGAAGTAGAATACAATCATTTCAATGATGTCAATTATTAGATGATAGTAACCGATTGGGCAAAAGTCTGGCAAATCTTTCTAACACGGATATAAATATTAGGAGAACACTGTCCTGTGATGAGGTGTACTACAGGTGTAGAGGCAGACTAAATAAGAACCATAGCGAACCAGAAATGAGAGGACTGGCAGTATTCCTGTGTCTCTTCCTGTGCATGACTGCCACGATGATGGGCACCGCAGAATCAGCAGCAATTGAAGATGTAGCAGTGGTTGCTCATGGTAAGCATAGTCTCCTCCCTTTTCTATCTCAACACACACATACACGCATACACAATACACTTATAAATTTCATTATTCACTAAAGGCATTTAAATGTTGTGACGAGTTGTACAGTAGCACCACTAAAGTTTTAACTCACATGAATATATTATCTAATACACTCAATCACGCTTTCGAACCAATACAATCTAAAAGAAATGTGAATTATGATACGTAAGTCTGCTTTATTCTCATTCAGACTTTCGTACAAATACAGTCTAGTACAAATCTGAATTATGATACGTAAGTCGGCTTGATTCTTATTCAAAAGGGACATTTTTAATCTTTGAAGAATTTAAAACAAGATGACATAAATTCTGCCATGATGAAAAAAATGTTTCGATTTTATTGTGTTTACCATCTCACAGATGCGTAAATGAATCCCTAAACAAATAAGATATGATAACTAAAAATTTCATATATCAACTCTTCCAACAAAACGTTTTCGTTATACGTTTAACAAACGGACATGTTATCTCATAGCTGCTGATTCTTAAAAAGCTATGATCCTAAGCATTCTACATCTTATTGTTGGAAATACGACATCTGCGTCTATTGGAGATGTTCGTGCCTCTATGGTGTAGTAATATTGTTTTCTGATAATGATTTCTTTCTTTTTCTGTTTTGAACGTTCAATTATTTACCATTTGTAGGTTTCTAGTTCATTATGTTGCATATATCTTTGATTATTTCAAATTTTTCAATGGTATGAAGTTGCTGATAAATAAAACCGGATTTTGCTTATTTCAGACAATGAAGACGGGATTCCTGCAAAGGGAGGTAAGTATTCATAATATTTAAAATCTAGTACTAGTATTTGGTTCCATGAGGATTAGTATTTTTTATATGAGGCTTTCCCATACATACAATTCACCTTTCACAACATATTGTAACTAGTAATATCGTCTCATAATATTTCTCAAATTTAGACTTGATGAAATTGGTACAAAAACATTACTGTTTGAAATATTTTGATGGTTGTAATGTATAAAATTAAAATAATAATATTATGAATAATAAATTGGTTGCGCGTTGTACAAAAACACCTTACCAAATATAAATTAGGTTTGGTCTTCATTGCATTCTTGACACAGGTCCAAGTTTGTTTGCAAATTTCCTACACTGGCATATGTATCTTGATCTAAATATCATCCCTTTGCGCTTCATTTCATCGGATATGGTTACAACAACACTATTCATACACATTTTCGGGATGAAATAATCGTTCTGTCAATCAGATATTCTCTCCAACATTTCAATTTTAGAACTATTTTAATGTAAACTCGCCGGTATGCTATTATTCCATACGTTGGTCAAACTTTTATATAATTCAATTCACGATTTATTTGTTATTTTGTTCATTCAGATCAAATTCATTGAATTGCATTGTTTTAACCTTTATGTTCATTTTGTTTTCTAATTATATTTCATATATTCAATTTAACCTGACAGAGAAGAGACTGTGTACTAGTCCAGTTTGTTTTTATCTGTGAATGAAGTAAGTTTCTACTATTTACATGCTCATTATTTGTTTCTAAATATTAGTTTTATTATGTCTAGTTTCCTAATGGAACCATTTAGGTGCATCTAGAAATTCAAGGAAAGGCCTTACAGTTGTATGTTGTAGAGACTACACGAACAATATTCTGCATAATCGAAGATCAGTTTATTGTCGGTCTCCTGCAAGAGATGCATGAGTACAATTCGGTTTTCTTCGAAGCTTCTTAAAATACATAGTACTTTAACCTTTAAGACCGAAGATCTCGACATCACTTAGGACACATTTAATGCTGCACCTACAGAGATAACGTTTTAAAGAACTTTGCTGACCATACAACGTTTACTATAATATAAATATATATAATATGTATTTCATTATCATTTACTTAATATACCTTTCTTACATAGCTTACTGTTAATATTTCATCTTGCATAACACATTTCTATTTATTTTAAATGTTTATGTACTTTACATTTGCTTGGCAACATTTTATTTTCTTCCCGGCAATTTCAGAACAAAGGTTAGAACGATTATAATGTTGTGCTTCTAAATCATGCACATGCTCTTGCGATAAATGTTGAAAGAATGTAAACAAAGTAGATATATCATTCACCGTGCATCTGACTATGTATATCTATCATGTTTCTTTTCAGACAGGACGTTGAACAACGACTACCAAACCTATGCCCTAATACAACCAACGAGTGCAATACATCATGCAACTAATCCGCATTTGTTCATATTACTTGTGTAGTTATTCCTTAACGCGTAACATATAGTTTTCAATATTTCAATGTAGTTTTAATGAAATATAAAGATAGCATTTGAGATATCCGCGTTTAAATACTGTGGCAGTATGCACTAGTGAATCCGGATATACCGTGTTCGCAATTCAATGCGTGTAATAAACTTATCAATACTGGAAAATTTCCAATGATAGATATGTAACTTTCGATTAACTCCTATTTGAAACATCACGTAGAACCCATACGAAACTGTCTTCAAACTAAAAAAAATATTCCACATATGTCCTATTCTTATATATTCATTAAAGGCTTGAAATGTATAGATTGTGTTGAGTTTTCATATATGTTGCAATATCAATGCAAATGGAGTTTGAATGACAACATCACCAGGTAGTTATTAGTTGTGGCAATGTTCGATCGATGCCATATAATCAAACGTTCTATAGGGTGACGACATCACATAAATAGACAGGAAATCAACAATTACAATGTTAACAGAGAGCATTTTATCAACATTGAGTGTGGAGTGTCAGTGGAGGACGTGTGACAGGACGGCACTTATCGTTCAAACAAATCATATTATCTTGTTAGGTGATAGTGTAAACGCGTACACAAGCAATAACAAAAACGTACGAAGGTTATTATATGATTTTAGCATAAATTGGTTGATGGATTCAACGTTCATTTGTCCATTCAGAATATGTTTTTTTTTCTTCCAAATATGAAATACTGTGATG
Source organism: Unio pictorum (assembly GCA_030141615.1). Taxonomy (NCBI): domain Eukaryota; kingdom Metazoa; phylum Mollusca; class Bivalvia; order Unionida; family Unionidae; genus Unio; species Unio pictorum. The sequence continues at coordinate 10,695,640 of JARLTB010000186.1, read as the reverse complement.
AATTGGTGTTTTCCGTCATTACAACGAAACTGGTAACATACGTAGTTGCATATTTGTATTTGCTCACCAGTCATCTGTTGGCAAACTTATATTGTGATCGACTGCGTAGGCCACTTCCATAAATCGTTTTGCGATACAAATAAAGTGAGTCAATCTATGCATACATCATGCTACTTTCTTTATATATTCTTAATACATAAACAAGCTATGTGTAGCATAGATTTATTGGTGGATAGAACGTTCATTTGTCTCTTCAGGATATTTATGTTTTTTCAAATAAAAAATGCGATGATGAGTTAGTGTTCTCCGTCACTACAACAAATATGGTAGCATACGTAGATGCATATTTGTATTTTCTCACCAGTTATCAGTTGGCAAACTTATAATTTGATCGACTGCGTAGGCCAATTCCATATATCTTTAGTGATACAAAAAGAAGTGAGTCAGTCTATTCATGCGTCAAGCTACTTTTGTTATATTTTCTTTATACACATATAAGCTTCCATTTGTTTTCGTATGGAAAAACGGAATTATCATTGCAAAATGTAAAAAAAAAACCGTTTTAATTACATAAATTATCATTGTCGTGCATCTGATTAATTTTTTTTAAAAACCACTACAATCTATCTTATGTTGTATTTCTTTCAACAAAATACTTATATCAGCTTTAGATGGTCAACCTTGGAAGATTGAATTAAATGCTTCCCTCTTTCATTTAGATGTTTTGCACACAAAAGGAAAATACATATATACAAACGTACATTAGAATATACATACATACATACACACGGACACACACACGCACGCACGCACGCACGCACACACACACACATATACATACATACATACATATATACATACATACATACATACATACATACATACATACATACATACATACATACATACATACATACATACATACATACATACATACATACATACATACATACATACATTCATACATACATACATTCATATAAGCAGACTAACAGACAGAACATATAGATAGACATTTAAACAGACAGACATAAATAGAGAGATATAGACAAAATACATACATACAGAAAGACGGTCAGACAGACGGAAAAACATACGGACAGAACAAAAACATAAACAGAGTGATGCATATATTTGTGTGACTAAGAGGTTGCGTGCATCAGCACAATAATATTCATCCCTTGTTTACGATTTTCTTGCGATTACATAGACTTTCCAGCTTGTGATTCGATTATATACTTGGCACAGTTTAAAATCAAAATGTGTAAAATCATATTTAAAAATGGAATTCTCGGTAATATTACATTCTGTTAGACCTGTCCACACAGTTGATTCAACATTCTGGTAACGAAAATACAGAAATTTAATTGATGGCAGCATATTCCCATTGCCAATTTCACTCAATCCCATGCCCCTAATTCGTCATTAGAGAAAGTCAAACTCTATAAATTGTTTTTGTAGAGACTGCTTCAAAAGCCTTCCTTAAGTAGGTTTTGATAGTATATACAATATGAGCATTGATCATACACGAACATGCACTGCCTGTTTGCTGAAACAAAAGGGGCAAACATTCATTTCAGTATTAGTAGTACATATGACAAGCACTAGTTTGTAAGTAACGTGATAAAGACAGGTATATAGGAGGAAAGAAAATGGATGGTTATTTGCTTGAAAATATGTTTACAAGCAAACGCAACACATAGAACACAATCCAAAACAAAATATAGCGTGACCAACTAGAATGTACACTTATCGGAATCGGAAACATACAAAACAAAATCACGAGCAGTTTATCATTTACTTACGATGCTTTCTTATTTTTACAAAACGCTGAGCATTTTGCTCTACCGGATTTATTGTTCTTTAATTCCTGCCAAGCCAAAAAATTCACAGAAAATACAAAGTCATGAACCTTCCGCATGATATTACAACGAGTAAGAAAGATGACAATAAAACGTTTGAACTTCATTGATTTATTTTCGATACCTTAATAACACAAGCATCACATTAAACGAAAAGTTCAGATTGCATCATCTTTGTGACACAGAATACTAATTGTGACACAGAAAACGAAGGAGACATATTCTATATAATTGCCGATCAGAGGGATCTTTTTTCTTGACTCATTGCCCAATTCGGTGACTGTCTTGGACGTTGCAAAGTTGTTCTCTCTACATAAATATGCTTGACACATCAACGGAAAATGATATTAGCATGCATGATATTTTTATCTTAAACATTACTGACATAGGACAATCTGTCTTTAGTGTTATACAATAGGGCATTAAACAATTATCGCGTATCTTAGACCAATATGTTTATCCTCGATGTAAATGTGTTTCATGAGATTGTTAGACAACTTATTTTTTTGACATCATCCATTCTGTCTACTTCCACTTGAAGCCTAGAAAGTACAGTACGTTTCATTTAAAACTGAGAGTATTGGAGTTCTTTCCTAACAAGAATTTCTTTCAAGAGTCTGTTATTTCGTGTATTAATAAACAACATTTGAAATAATTTTCGAAATAAGATTGAAATAAACTAAATCTTATGTTCAAAATGTTTGATATAACAATTAACAACAATTTGAATAATTTAACCAATTTAATAACAAAAAGCTTGCTATAGTATAATATTATTGTCCAATCATAGAGGAATGGCAATATTAAATAGAGTTACGACAAATTACGACAATTATATTTGAACCTAACAGTTTCCGTTTGCAGCACTACCCATGTGCAGCTCAATAATCAGGTACGTGGTTGCATTACTGTGTTTCTTGATAAAAGGGTGCAAACCAGCAGTTTGATAATTATTTTTAGGTGTCGAATTGGGATGTGATTGAGTTCGAATTTGTGTTTCTGTTATGTGGATCATCCATCAATCGCAACTTCCTCACGTTCAGTTAAAGAACATTATACTTTTTAATTGGAAAAGTAACTGCAGTCTGGTATTATTTTGATTTTGAACTACCTGCCTAGTACTCTTTATTTATCTACGTTTCATTAAGAACCTAATGATATTCCATTTTTATTAGCGCTATATCACACACTAAAGCTTTAAGTGTATAACGAGCAATAATTAAAGATTGCTTTGTTGCGCTCTTTTCAAACATTGATCTTATTAGTCAGTTAGACTTTTGGGAGGATTTTAGTTAAATCCACAAAACCGTATCCTATAAGAATTTATAACGTGATCATACCTGGACAAAATATATAATCACACAAATAATACATCAATGAACATAGGGACAAAGTCTCATGGTCATGCTCTTACTTTGATGCTTGTAGGATACGTATATGCATATCAAATGAAATTATTCATGGTGAAATGAAATAGTGCAGCTTCCTGGCAACCGTTTCTACATCGCTTAAGTATATAATTAAGCCAACTTTATTGTTTAACCATTAATGGATGTTTGTCACTTCCTGAACTTAATGGCCTATTTTGCTTCCAAACATAACATCACTACCGATCAAGTCATTAATTTCATGTTTTCATAAATTTAAAAAGAGATGTACCAGTGTCACTTTTTTATTTGACAACTAAACTGATCAGTTTCAGTTGTTTCATTTCAAACACTACGATATCGTGATATTTATGATATCATCTGCTCTGTCTATTTCATTTTATTTCTTCAGTCTTTCCGTTCGTCTTCTGATTTACTTTCCTGTAAATAATGTTCCCACAATGGGTTATCAATCTTCATTCTTTAATGAATATGTTAAAGCTTTATGACTACATTTTGGTGCATGACTAAACGACAGGTCAATAGTCAACGTTTGAATTTCTTTGTGATATTTGTATTTACCTTTTAATGATAATGTATTCAAGCATAATATTTTTGCAGACGTTTTTTCAAAAGAACACTCACTATCATCTTGGGGTGCAAATCTTTCTGAATGAACTGTTCATTAAGGAATATCCTTTAATCTTGTTACTCTGCCAACATTGGGGGAAACATAATAGTATATGTGAAGTTCTGTTGTATGTTTTACGTGATAACTAAAATAGGACTGGAGCATGTGTGGGTTAGTGCATACCGTACCATCTTCACAAATGTAAAAATTTACTAATCCGAATCCAATTATAGTATCAACCTGTTGTGTATATTTGGGCAATAACATTTAACTGCTTCCGCACTGAGAATTCTAATTGTGTAATAAATCTCACCTCTGTATGTTTCTCACCATTTGTATGGGTTTCGTTTCCTGAAATGCAGTATCATCATCAGTTTTCACTTGAAAAGAATCATGTCTGCGAGATTCAAAAATTTATAATTCCTCCAGGTCAATTCAGTTACTAACGTTATTTATGATTTCCGTTATATAATAATGAACATACATACATACATACATACATACATACATACATACATACATACATACATACATACATACATACATACATACATACATACATACATACATACATACATACATACATACATACAAACATACATACTTACATACATACATACATAAATATTAAGTTTTAATGAAAGAAGACTCAAGTCTTGGAGGTAAGAGGAATACTTGAAAAGATTCCTTTTTTCAGAATTATAAAGTTAAAATTGTCAAAAGAATTAGTTCCATTCTCGGATATATTAGCTATTTTTTTAGAAGCATATTCTATTAAAGGGAGATAAATTAACTGCGTTTAGTCAAATATTCTGCTCTTGCAAATATATCTATGCCAATCGTTGCGAGAAGTTAAATATTTAATAACTTCATTCCTTTATTTAAAATGAGTAATCTTTCTTGTATATATTTGACTGCTCATTATGAATTATTTGTTAGGCTGGACAAGGACAACAAGATTATGATTGTATCAAAATAAAGCGCTAATAAATTATGTAAATAATGAAAACATATATATTAGTATAATTACGTTTTCTTAGAAGACCCATACCATTATTTGTATAAACTAAAAATCACTACATAGATTTACTGATTTCGCCAAATTACGACAATTACATTTGACCATAACAGTTTCAGTTTGCAGCACTATACATGTGCAGCGCAATGTTCAGGTACTTGGCCGAATTACCAAGTACGCAATTATTTCACACAATAACACATGAGGAATAGAGAGATAAATATATTGTTATAAATTGGCTTGTGGTGCATCGTCGATGCATAATCAGTTTCATTGTCTTGCTATCATGATTTATAACAGATAAATTTGTTATGTGTCATTAAAAAAGGAGAAAAAGATATGTTTGGAATATTGTTGCTGGTATTTCAATGCAAGTTGACTGTTCGTCTTGAAAGAAAATAAAGAAGACCAAATGTGAAATTAAAATAAAACATTAAAAGTGGATTTAATTTTGTATCAAATGTAAATATTTTTGTAGACACGAGATTAAACAACATGTTCCTACAGAAAGGTAATTGACATTGACGATATTGCAAACATAACGTGCAGTCGTCCACATTTCGTTTCCCATTTTTATATAAATTATAGGGTTATATCTAGATCACATACGTTTTATAACTGACGAGTTAGAGTGAGAGAAAGAGTTCATAAAGAAATACTAAATCATACGAAAAAATATAGCACAGAAGATGCAAAGTACATACTTTATTATTTATATTCTAATAAATATTTTCTGACATAGATTAAAGCCAAATAAATTATAAATGATCTTAAAATGTATCTAAGGGGTGCGCACAATATATATTTTGCTTTTATTTCAAGAATTATATCAGATCTAATAAATATTAATCAAATAATGTTGAAATCAATTAATTTATATACGTGATTAATGGATTGATAATAGTGGAACTCATCTTTGGCGACATGCTTGTAGAAAAGACGCTGTCATATACAGTTATGTGTAAAGCTTAGTATATACATTGTTATACAGCCACTCGTACTTATGTGGCACTAGCTACCTCTTCTTCATATAATTTCACAAAGAATGGAGTGCAGTTTTTGTGGATATATGCTTTCTCACATCTTGCTCAAACTAGTTGATACAAATATGGTGTACTTCTACAAGGACATTTAGTCTCGCATTAATAATATATGTTATCTGTCTCTTTATAAATTGCATAAAATAATCTTTCGTGGATGTTAACTCAAACTGCCATTTTGATTCACACATTTATTTATATTTTGTTTTGAAAAGATGTAACATTTACTATCAAGCCATTACATTTCATGTACAATGGCAACTTTATCGGTTCGTACATTTATCGGTTGTTGATTTTCAATGGGAACGATGCTATAAATGTTTGTATTTTAGTGTTTTCGTATTTCATGCCGGAATGCTCTAGTACATTGTATCTTTGTTTACATACGTGACGGATATATTATTCCATGGGTAGCTTTAGAAAAACCTTGAGAATATGTTGATGCAATCTATCATCACTTCCTCAAAGTTTATACAGTAAGAGGGGTCTAATTGGCTGCTAGCAATTGACAGCATCTTTACAACATTTGGATTGACATTTAACTACGCGCATGTTGTTCTGAATCAAAACAAAACAAAACATTCATTTATATTTCTAGATTGTTATAGTCGTACAAGCTATGTTCAGACGCTATCATGGTCTTCTTTTCTTACGCGTAATGTGTTGGTACTATGGCTACGACAAGATACATCAATTTTAGTAGCTTAAACGATGGCCAAAATGTATGATTCTTTTAGGCATTCTTCTTTTGCGATCCACGAGGCTCAAAGTACTATATATATAACTTTCATAAAGTTACTAAAAGAATAAAATATTTCGCATGCTAACATGATGATCTACTCATCTTCTTAAATCATTGCATATTACGTCAAACGAAACAAAAACCACAAAAAATATTTATGTTCTTATGATATCACTGTCTAAAGTTTCACTGTAACAATGTTTTGCACGGAATAATACACTTAAACGATGCGATTACCTTGCAAATATCATAAATGACTTTTGACGTTAGACAAAGGTGATGTTCGGACTCTTTTACAACAGTGGCTAAAACATACTTAAACGTTTAACATTGATTCAGTTAAACAGTTAACATACAATCTTAGAAATTAATTACCATCCAACCTTATCCGTGTACTGTAACTTCAATTACGTTACGTTAAAAATCCAGAAAACAGGATATTGGTATAGATTTTCAGGTGAAATTAATGTGGAACTCACATCTACCTTGCAATTGAAACCAATTTTGTCTTGTAATGTAAAAACACATGAATCTAGTCATTGTATAACTAAAATGATGCATTTAGGAGGATTATTAAATTAAAAAGTAATGAGATATATTTTGTCTTGGAACAATAAGCAAATCATAACAGCTCGTGTAAAATGATTGAATACGAGTAAGAGAATTAAACATTTCTATTTACATAATACGTTTCAAACCAATCATCAAAATAATCTATCTAACTACTATGACTGGATGCAATTATTAAACTGTTTATAATATTACATTGTTCAAGTGGTTAATTTAGTCACAACTGTTTCTAATGATATACGACTTAGTTTATAACTGTTTTGAGATATGCACTCATTTCGTTTTATCATATTTTCTTTCTCCAATCAAGACCATAAAATTTTGAATATGCTTGCATTATGTTAGGATTAATATCCTTTTCACTTCACCAACGACCTCCTCACATTGGTTGAAGCTAGTGACAATTCAGTATCATTCAAGTTTCCACTAATCTTTAATGAAAACATAATCGAGTTATTCCCTGAAAGACCGCTGAACGAACTAATTTGAATATTGTGTCAACTGTAATACACGCGCACTAACAATAGTGTGCAAGCTTCTCCGCCGTGTATAATGTAACACCGTCACATCAAAGTCTGGTTTCTTTAATGAAATCGTACTAATCAAGATAACGATCAGGGTATCTTTTGTAAATGTTAATCTGAGTCTATACCCATTGAATTTCCACCCGCCGAACCAACCCTCAAAAATCCTTTGGTTACAGGGAAATCAAATTTGATGTTGTGTCTTTTAATAAAGCCTTTAGAGAACATAAGGCACCATTGGCCACATCTATATTTAGCAACTTTAATATGTGAACTACTATATTCCTCTGTCCGTATGAAAGTTAATGGTGAATAAGTATAATAACTAGAACAATAGCATAGCAATGACTATGTCTTTATTCAGTACTTTGTGTACAATAAATTACGTATGTAAATGTGTGTATTTGTGTATGGGAAAGAGAGAAGAAAAAGAACAGAAAAAGGTTTGATATCCGATATTAAAGGAAAATAGTTTGAAGCATCTTTCTTTCTGGAAGTAATAAATACTAACAACCTAGACTGAAAGTAATCTGCCATTAAGAAGGCGTAACACACATCGTATTTGTCGTTTTATTGCGCAAATGTTATTATTGTTGTTATTAGTAGCTTGAATGTAAACATTTTAGCAAGTTGCTTTACTGATCTCCCAATAAATCTATAATATTTAACAATTCTTAGTGTTTTTTTTCCAAACGAAAGCCAGTTGAGGTACATTCACAATTGTTCTCAAGTTGCATCGCCCATAAAAAAAATTTACAACACAATATATATGTTTCGACGTCATAAAACATTGTTTATACTTTTTGATTTAGGTAATTATCTATAATGATCAGATTATAATCCATGCAACATATGTGAGAGGAATGTGTATGATATATATAATTCAGATTGCATTGTAAATGTGACCGACCACTACATTTTCCAGCAAAGATATCACAATCGTTTCTGTTGAAATTGTTAGGTCCAGGTCTTATATTCTTTTTGGAAGATCTATTTATTCACTGATTTGTTCTTACTTTAAGTTTAACTTTGATTCGCAAGAATCATGTTTATTTTGTGGCAAATTGCAACAGGTTTAGATAAGAAAGTAATGTCCAAACGTTTCTGATGGCGAAACTGTCCGCCACGATGGTTCAGCATGGGCAATGTCAATGGTAAGCAATAGGGAATGATATGATGTTTTCATCATTTTCACTATACATTTCCGCTTCTCAACACGTTTATAATATCACCCACAACTTTCATCAGGTGATACTTGCTGTGCGATTCAGCAACTGCCAGTTCATAGCTCTTAAACATTAAACCTCTTGTTATCTGATGTAATCCGAAAATCAGATGGTTTCTAAGTTGCGAAATATTACAACAAATGTTCATACAGCAGCGTGGCAGTTTTGATATATAAGTAATACACTATCATACACGGTTACTGTAGACCTGTATCATTAGTATAAATTAAAGTTATGCTAGGTGTTTTAAGATTTTTTTTATTCTATTTGGTGCTTAAAAAAAACATGTAAAAGTATAATTTACATTGCATGAACACATTACTAGATTTAGTGAAATGCTCTAAAGTACTGCTACTAATTTCGGGAAGATTTGATGAAAGAAATTCGTTGATTTATTCGCCGCTTGTTTTTGTAAGCATTATATCTTGACTTGATTAGATTGCTTATATAGACACCTTTATACAGAATCGAGCGGAAACTATCATTTAAGAAAAGAAATCGAGCATCGCTAGCTAAGGTTTATGTTTACCTTATTATTATCAATTAGTCGTGCAATTCAAAATTCAAAGTTAATTTAACTGGTCGTATTTGTGTATTATATGAATTATCTTTGATCAGATGCGTTTACGATTCTACCAATGTCATAAGCAGAATAAATAACCCAAAAGTGTTACAGTTCGAGTTAATGTTTACGAAACGTCACCAAATATTGCATATCAGTAGAACATTGACTTCGGAGAATCGAACGGTTCATCATTTAGTCCAGTACAGGATGGACAAACCTTAGATGCAATTCAAACGAATATCATATTGAAGTTTTAAAGTAGAATACACAAACGTATTTTGCTGCAACAAGACTAAATTATCAGCGAACAGTTTTCTTACCAACATCTACATCAGTCATTCAAACTTTGTAAGAAAATGTGCGCATCTGATAATATAAGTTTCTAATTCATGATCATACCCCTTAAAAGAATGGTTGTTGTCATGTTATGTAAAAATATAAATCGCTTTTCAGTCACACTGACTTTGTTATCGAGCCAGTGATTGCACGATTCGTGCTCATTGTAAGTGTGTGTGTGTGTGTGTGTGTGTGAAAGAGAGAGAGACAGACAGACAGAAAGACAGACAGACAGACAGACAGAGAGAGAAAGAGAGAGAGAGAGAGAAGTGGAGGCCACAAATGGGGTGACATATATTTGAAATAGGTCTCAATATTCAAACGAAAGTTGAACATGATGCATACAAAACAAAAATACATTTTAAAAATGTTGGAAAACAGAGTTGCGCAAAGTGTGATGTCAGGTTTATGTCATTTAAAAGCGGTATTGCCTCAACTGTTTCCACTGACATATATTTTGATATAGAATTCGTCATAATATATGATCAAATGTGAAGGTTTCTCAAATGGTGATTCCGCGTAGAATGTTAGCATTTTAATCTACACTGGAATCATTTTAATCTAAAGGTTTTCAATAAAAAGACCGTTTTGTGATGCAGTTTCCGTTATCATGATAAAAAGACAAGTGCGCATGAATAAGTTGCGCTTAAATTGTAAACGTTGACAATTCATCTCAATCTGCTAGCGTTTTATCAAGTACGGAAAGGGTGTATAAAGGGGGCGGAGCATAAAGTACAATACAACCATTTCAATGATGTCAATTATTAAATAGATAATAACCGATTGGGCAAAGTGTCTTGGTAATGTATCTAACACGGATATAAATATTAGGAGAACACTGTCCTGTGAGGAGTTGTACGTACTACAGTTGTAGAGGCAGAATAAATAAGAACCATAGTCAATCAGAAATGAGAGGACTGGCAGTATTCCTGTGTCTCTTCATGTGCATGACTGCCACATTGATGGGCACCGCACAATCAGAAGCAATTGAAAATGTAGCAGTGTTTTCTCATGGTAAGCATAGTCTCCTCCTCTCTTATTCATCTCAACACACACATACACGCATACACAATACACTTATAAATTTCATTATTCACCAAAGGCATTTAAGTTCTGACCAGATGTACAGTAGCACCACTAAAGTTTTAACTGACACGGATATATTATCTAATACACTCAATCAGGCTTTAGAAGCAATTCAGTCTAAATGAAATGTGAATTTTGATACGTAAGTCGACATTATTCTCATTTTGACTTTCGTAGAAATACAGTCTAGTAGAAATGTGAATTATGATACGCAAGTCGGCTTTATTCTTATTTCAAAAGGGACATTTTTAATCTTTGAAGAATTTAAAACACGATGATATAAATTGTGCCATGATGAAAAAAATGTTTTGATTTTATTGTGTTTACCATCACACAGATGCGTAAATGAATCCTTAAACAAATAAGATATTATAACTAAAAATTTCAGATATCAACTCTTCCAACAAGACCTTTTGTTTCTACGTTTAACACACGGACATGGTATGTCATAGCAGCAGATTCTTAAAAAGATATGAACCTAAACAGTGTGCATCTTATTGTTGAAAAAACAAAATCGGCGTTTATTGGAGTCGTTAGTGACTCTGTGGTGTAGTAACATCATTTTCTGATAATGATTTCTTTCTTTACTTTTTTGTGCGTTCAATTATGTACCATTTGTAGGTTTCTAGTTCATTATCTTCCATATATCTTTGATTATTTCAAATCTTTAAATGTTATAGGAGAATAGCTGATTGACAGAACGGATTATTATTCAGTCACGGAAATGTGTATGAATAGTGTTTCTGTAACCAGATCCGATGAAATGAAGCGCAAAGGGATTGTATTTAGATCGAAAGATACATATGACAATGTCAGAAATTTGCAAACAAACTTGACCTGTTCGCAATAATGCTATAGTAATATCCTAAGCCTAATATTATAATTTGGTAATTGATGATTTGGTACAAAACCTTCTGAACCTATTTGATTATTGAATAATATTAATGTAATGTATAAAACTAAAGGATTAATATTATTAATAATAAATAGGTTGAGCGTTGTACAAAAACACCTTACCAAATATAAATTAGGTTTGGTCTTCATAGCATTCTGGACACAGGTCCAAGTTTGTTTGCAAATTTCTGACATTGTCATATGTATCTTGATCTAAATACCATCCCTTTGCGCTTCATTTCATCGGATATGGTTACAGCAACACTATTCATACACATTTCCGTGATGAAATAATCGTTCTGTCAATCAGATATTCTCTCTAACATTTAAATTAAGAATTATTTTAATGTAAACTCTCCGGTAAGTTATTATTCCAGACGTTGGTCATACTTTTATATAATTCAAATCACAATTTATTTGTTCTTTAGTTCATTCAGATCAAATTCATTGAATTGCATTGTTTTAACTTTTATGTTCATTTTATTTTCTAATTATATTTCATATATTCAATTTAACCTGACAGAGAAGAGACTGTGTACTAGTCCAGTTTGTTTTTATCTATGAATGAAGTAAGTTTCTACTATTTACATGCTCATTATTTGTTTTTAAATATTCGTTTTATTATGTTTAGTTTCCTAATGGCACCAATGAGGTACATCTAGAAATTCAAGGAAAGGCCTCACAGTTGTATGTTGTAGAGATTACACGAACAATATTCTGCATAATGGAAGATCAGTTTATTGTCGGTCTTCTGCAAGAGATGCATGAGTACAATTCGCTTTTCTTCGAGGCTTCTTAAAATACATAGTACCTTAACCTTTAAGACCGAAGTTCTCGAGATCAGTTAGGACACATTTAATGCTGCACCTACAGAGATAACGTTTTAAAGAACTTTGATGACCATACAACGTTTACTGCAATATATATAATATTTATATCATTATCATGTACTTAATATACCTTTCTTACATAGTTTACTGTTAATCTTTCATCTTGAATAACACATTTCTTTTTTATTTAAAATATCTATGTCCTTCATATTTGCTTGGCAACATTTTAATTTCTTCCCGGAAATTTCAGAACAAAGTTCAGAACGATTATAATGTTGTGCTTCTAAATCATGCACATGCTCTTGCGATAAATGTTGAAATAATGTAAACAAAGTAGATATATCATTCACCGTGCATCTGACTATGTATATCTATCATGTTTCTTTTCAGACAGGACGTTGAACAACGACTACCAAACCTGTGCCCTTATACAACCAACGAGTGCAATACATCGTGCAACTAATCCGCATTTGTTCATATTACTTGTGTAGTCATTCCTTAACGCTTAACATATAGTTTTCAATATTTCAATGTAGTTTTAATGAAATATAAAGATAGCATTTGTGAAATCCGCGTTTAAATATTGTGGCAGAATATACTAGTGAAATCGGAGATACCGTGTTCGCAATTCAATGCGTGTAATAAACTTATCAATACTGGAAAATTTCCAATGATATAAATATAACTTTCGATTTACTTCTATTTGAAACATTACGTAGAACCCATACGAAATTGTCTTCAAAGTAAAAAAAAAATATTTCACATCTTTCCTATTCTTATATATTCATTAAAGTCTTGAAATGTATAGACTGTGTTGAGTTTTCATATATGTTGCAATATCAATGCAAATTTAGTTTAAATGACAACATCACCAGGTAGTTATTAGTTGGGGCAATGTTCGATCGTTGCCATATAATCAAACGTTCTATAGGGTGACGACTTAACATAAATAAGCAGTAAATATACAATTACAATGTTAACAGAGGGCATTTTATCAACAATGAGTGTGGAGTGTCAGTGGAGGACTGCACTTATCGTTCAAACAAATCATATTATCTTGTTGGGTGATAGTGTAAACGCGTACACAAACAATAACAAATACGTACGAAGATTATGATATGATTTTAGCATATATTTGTAGTTGAATTCAACGTTCATTTGTCCATTCCATTCAGTTTCTTCCAAATATGAAATACTGTGATGAATTAGTGCTTTCAGTCATTACAAAGAAACTGGTAACATACGTAGTTGCATATTTGTATTTGCTCACCAGTTATCTGTTGGCAAACTTATATTGTGATTTACTGCGTAGGCCTCTTTCATAAATCGTTTTGCGATACAAATAAAGTGAGTCAGTCTATGTATACATCAAGATACTTTCTTTATATTTACTTCATACATAAACAAGCTATGTGTAGCATAGATTTATTGGTGGATAGAACGTTCATTTGTCTCTTCAAGATATGTATTTTTTCAAATAAGAAATGCGGTGATGAGTTAGTGTTCTCCGTCACTACAACGAATATGATAGCATACGTACATGCATATTTGTACTTTCTCACCAGTTATAAATTGGCAAACTTATAATTTGATCGACTGCGTAGGCCAGTTCCATATATCTTTTTGTGATACAAAAAGAAGTGAGTCAGTCTATTCATACATCAAGCTACTTTCTTTATATTTTCTATACACAAATACAAGCTTCCATTTGGTTTAGTATCGAAAAACGAAATTAACATTGCAAAATGTAAATGACCCCGCATTATTTACAAAATTATCATTGTCGTGTCATCTGTTTAAAATTTTAAAAAGACACTATAATCTATCTTATATTGTATTTCTTTTAACAAAATATTTCTATCAGCTTTAGATGCTCAACATAAGACTATTGAATTAAATGCTTCCCTTTTTTATTTAGATGTTTACAAACGTACATAAGAACATACAAACATATATACATACATACATACATACATCCATCCATCCATACATACATACATACATACATACATACATACATACATACATACATACATACATTCATTAATACATACATACATACATACATACATACATACATACATACATACATACATACATACATACATACATACATACATACATACATACATACATACATACATACATACATACATATAAGCAGACAGACAGACAGAACAACTAGATAGACATTTAAACAGACAGACATACATTGAGACATACAGACAAAACTCATACATACAGATAGACTGTCAGACAGACGGATAAACATACGGACAGAAAAAAATATAAACAGTGTGATGCATATCTTTGTGGGACTAAAAGGTTGCGTTCATCAGCACAATAATATTCATCCGTTTTTTACGATTTTCTTGCGATTACATTGATTTTCCAGCTTGTGATTCGATTATATACTTGCCACAGTTTAAAATCAAAATGTGTAAAATCATATTTAGAAATAGAATTCTCGGTAGTATTATAATCTGTTAGACTTGTCCACATAGTTGATTCAACACTTTGGTAACGAAAATACAGAATTTTAATTGATGGCAGCATATTCCTATTGCCAACTCCACTCAATCTCAAGCCACTAATTCCTCCTTAGAGAAAGTCAAGTTCAATAAATGGTTCTTGTACGGACTACTTCAAAAGCCTTCCTTAGGTAGGTTTTGATAGTATATACAATATATTCGTTGATCATAACGAACATGCACTGCCTGTTTGCTTAAAAAAAGCGACAAACATTCATTTCAGTATTAGGAGTACATATGAAAAGCACTAGTTTCTAAGAAACGTGATAAAGAAAGGTATATAGCAGGAAACAAACTGGATGGTTATTTGCTTGAAAAAATGTTTACAAAGGTACGCAACAGAAAGAAAGCAATCAAAAGAAAATATGTCGTAACCAACTGGGATGTACAGTTATCGGAATCGGAAACATACAAAACAAAATCAAGAGCAGTTATCATTTACTGACGATGCATTTTTTATTTTTACAAAACGCTGAGCATTTTGCTCTACCGGATTTATTGTTCTTGAATTCCTACCAAGCCACAAAATTAGCAGAAAATACAATGTAATGAACATTCCGCATGATATTACAACGAGTAAAAAATATGACAATCAAACGTTTGAACTTCATTGATTTCTTTTCGATACCTTAAGAACACAAGCATCACATTAAACGCAAAGTTCAGATTGCATCATCTTTGTGACACAAAATACGAAGGAGACATATTTTATATAATTGCCGATCAGAACGATTGTATTTCTTGACTCATTGCCCAATTTGATGACTGTCTTGGACGCTGCAATGTTGTTCTCTCTACATAAATATGCTTGAGGCATAAACGGAAAATGATCTTAGCATGCATGATATTTTTATCTTTAACATTACTGACAAAGGGTAATCTGTCTTTAGTGTTATACTATACGGCATTAAACAATTATCGCGTATCTCAGACCAATATGTTTATCCTCGATGTAAATGTGTTTCATGAGATTGTTAGACAACTTATTATTTTGACATCATCCATTCTGTCTACTTCCACTTGAAGCCTAGAAAGTATAGTACGTTTTATATAAAACTGAGAATATTGGAGTTCTTTCCTAACAAGAATTTCTTTCAAGAGTCTGTTACTTCGAATATTAATAAACAACGTTTGAATTAATTTTCGAAATAAGATTGAAATAAACTAAATTTTATGTTCAAAATGTTTGATATAACAATTAACAACAATTTGAATAATTTAAACAATTAAATGACAAAAAAACTTGAAATAGTATGATAGTATTGTCCATTCATAGAGGAATGGCAATATTAAATAGAGTTACGACAAATTACGACAATTACATTTGAACCTAACAGATTCCGATTGCAGCACTACCCATGTGCAGCTCAGTAATCAGGTATGTGGCTGTGTTTCTTGATAAAAGGGTACAAATACTGCAGTTTGATGCTTATTATCTATAGGTGTCGAATTGGGATGTGATTAAGTTCGAGTTTGTGTTTCTGTTATGTGGACCACCCATCAATCGCAACTTTCTAACGTTAAGTTAAAGAACATTATACTTTTTAATTGGAAACGTAACTGCAGTCTGGGATTATATTGACTTTGAACTACTTGCCTTGTACTCTTTATTTATCGTATGTTTCATTAAGACCCTAATGATATTCCATTTTTATTAGCGCTATAGCACACATTAAAGCTTTACGTGTATAACGAGCAACTGTTCATTAAGGTATATCCTTTAATATTGTTACTCTGCCAACATTGGGGGAAACATAATAGTATATGTGAAGTTCTGTTGTATGTTTTACGTGATAAGTAAAATAGGACTGGGGCATGTGTGGGTTAGTGTATACCGTGCCATCTTCACAAACGTAAACATTTACTGATCCGAATGCTATTACATTATTAACCAGTTGTGTATATTTGGGCAATAACATTTAATTTCTTCCGCACTGAGAATTCCAATTGTGAAATAAATCTCAACTCTGTATATTTCTCACCATTTGCATGGGTTTCTTTAATTGAAAACCAGTATCGTCATCAGTTTTCACTTGAAAATAACCATGTCTGAGATTCAAAAACTTATAATTCCTCCGGATCCATTCAGTTACTAACGTCTGTTAAGATTTTCGTTATATATTCATGAACATACATACATACATACATACATACATACATACATACATACATACATACATACATACATACATACATACATACATACATACATACATACATACATACATACATACATACATACATACATACATACATACAAAGCTTTAATGAAAGAAGACTCAAGTCTCTACGAGGTAAGAGAGACACTTGAAAAGATTCCCTTTTTCAGATTTATAAAGTTCACATTGTCAGTTGACATATTAGCTATTTATTTAGAAGCATATTCTATTAAAGGGAGATAAATTAACTGCGTTTAGTCAAATATAGTTATATGCAAATATATCTGTGCCAATCGTTGCGAGAAGTTAAATATTTAATAACTTCATTCCTTTATTTAAAATGAGTAATCTTTCTTGTATATATCTGACGGCACATTATGAATTATTTGTAAGGCTGGATAAGGACAACAAAATTATGATAATATCAAAATAAAGCGCTAATAAATTATGTAAATAATGAAAACATATATATTAGTATAATTACATTTTCTTAGAAGACCTATACCATTATTTGTATAAGCTAAAAATCACTTCACAGATTTACTGATTTCGCCAAATTACGACAATTACATTTGACCATAACAGTTTCAGTTTGCAGCACTATACGTGTTCAGTCCAATGTTCAGGTACCTGTCCGCATTACCAAGAACGCAATTATTTCACACAATAACACGGGACGAATAGAGAGATACATATATTGTTATAAATTGGCTTGTGGTGCATCATCGCTGCATAATCAGTTTCATTGTCTTGCTGTCATAATTTATAACATACTCTCTCTCTCTTCTGTCATTAAAAAAGGAGAAAAAGATAAGATTGGAATATTGTTGCTGGTAGTTCAATGCAAGGTGACTGTTGGTCAATTATTGAAAGAAAATAAAGAATACCAAATGTGAAATTAACCTAAAACATTAAAAGTGGATTGTATTTTGTATTAAATGTAAATATTTTTGTAGGGACGAGAATAAACGACATGGTCCTACAGAAAAGTAATTGACATTGACGATATTGCAAACATAACGTGCAGTCGTCCACATTCCGTTTACTATTTTTATATAAATTATAGTTTTATATATAGATCATATAGGTTTTATAAATGACGAGTTAGAAAGAGAGAAAGAGTTCCTAAAGAAATACTAAATCATACGTAAACATCTAACGCAGAAGCTGCAAAGTACATACTTTATTATTTATATTCTAATACACGTTTTCAGACATAGATTGAAATCAAAATAAATTATAAATGATCTTAAAATGTAGCTATGGGGTACGCACAATATATATTTCGCACTTATTTCAAGAACTATATAAAATCTAATAAATAATAATCAAATAATGTTAAAACCAATTAATTACTATACGTGATTAATGGATTTATAATAGTGGAACTTGTCTTTGGCGACATGCTTGTAGAAAAGACGGTGTCATATATAGTTATATGTAAAGCTTAGTATATACGTTGTTATAAAGTCACTCGTACTTATGTGGCACTATCTACCTCTTCTTCATATAATTTCACAAAGAATGGAGTGCAATTTTTGTGGATACATGCTTTCTCACATCTTGCTCAAACTAGTTGATACAAATATGGTGTACTTCTACACGGACATTTATCCCTCATTATTAATATATGTTATCTGTCTCTTTATAAATTACATCAAATAATTTTGTGGATGTTAACTTAAACTGCCATTTTGATTTACAACACATTTATTTATCTTTTGTTTTGAAAAGATGTAACATTTACTATCAAGCTATTACATTTTATGTACAATGGCAACTTTATATCTTCGTACATTTATCGGTTGTTGATTTTCAATGGGAACGATACTATAAATGTTTGTATTTTATTGTTTTCGCATTTCATACCGGAATGCTCTAGCTAGTACATTGTATGGAGAATATTACATACGTGACGGATATATTATTCCATGGGTAGCTTTAGAATAACCTTGAGAATATGTTGATGCAATCTATCATCACTTCCTCAAAGTTTATACAGTAAGAGGGGTCTAATTGGCTGCTAGCAATAGACAGCATCTTTACAACATTTGGATTGACATCTAACTACGCGCATGTTGTCCTGAATTAAAAAAAAAACATTCATTTATTTTTGCGGACTGTTACAGTCGTACAAGCTATGTTCTGACGATATCATGGTCTTCTTTTCTTACTATTAATGTGTTGGTACTATTTCTACGACAAGACACATCAATTTTAGTAGCTTAAATAATGGCCAAAATGTATGATTCTTTTAGGCATTCTTCTCTTGCGATCCACGATGCTCAAAATAATATATATATTTATATGACTATCATAAAGTTACTAAAAGAATAAAATATTTCTCATGCCAACATGATGAGCTACTCATCTTCTTAAATCATATTACATTATATCAAACGAAACGAAAACCACAAAATAATATTTATGTTCGTTTGATATCACTGTCTAAAGTTTCAATGTAACGATGTTTTGCACGGAATAATACTTAAACGATGCGATTACCTTGCAAATGTCATAAATCACTTTTGACGTTTGACAAAGGCGATGTTCGGGGCTCTTTTACAACAGTGGCTAAAGCATACTTAAACATTTAACATTGATTCAGGTAAACAGTTAACATACAATCTTAGAAATCAATTAGCATCCAACCTTATCCGTGTACTAAAGCATACTTAAACATTTAACATTGATTCAGTTAAACAGTTAACATACAATCTTAGAAATCAATTAGCATCCAACCTTATCCGTGTACTGTAACTTCTATTACGTTACCTTAATAATCCAGAAAACAGGATATTGGTATAAATTTTCAGCTGAAATTAACGTGGAACTCGCATCTACTCTGCAATCGACAACAATTTTGTCTTGTAATGTTAGAACCCACGAAAATGGTCATTGTATAACTAAAATGATGCAAATAGGAGGATTATTAAACAAAAAAGTAATGAAATATATTTTGTCTTGGAACAATAAGCAAATCATAACAGCTCGTGTAAAATGATTGAGGATTAAACATATCTATGTACTTAATACGTTTCAAATCAGTCATCAAAATAATCTATCTAGCTACTACCTACCTTTTAACGACTAGATGCAATTATTAAACTGTTCATAATATTACATTGTTCAAGTGGTTAATTTAGTCACAACAATTTCTAATGATTTACGACTTGTTTAAACTGTTTTGTGATATGCACTCATTTCGTTTTATCATATTATCTTTCTCCAATGAATACCACCGAACTTTGAATATGCTCGCATAATATTAGGATTAATATCATTTTCTCTTCACCGACGACCTCCTCACATTGGTTGTATCTAGTGGCAATTCAGTATCATTCAAAGTTCCACTAATCTTTAATCAAAACATAATCGAGTTATTCACTGAAAGACCGCTGAACGAACTAATTCGAATATTGTGTCAACTGTAATACACGTAGATTAACAATAGTGTGCAAGCTTCTCCTGCGTGAATAGTGTAGCACCGTCACATTAAAGTCTGGTTTCGTTTATGAAATCGTACTAATCAAGATAACGATCAGGGTATCTTTTGTAAATGTTAATCTGAGTCTACGGCAATTGAATTTCCACCCGCCGACCCAACCCTCAGAAATCCTTTGGTTACTGGCAAATCAAATTTGATGTTGTGTCTTTTAATAAAGTCTTTAGATAAAATAAGACACCATTGGCCACATCTATATTTATGGGAAAGAGAGAAAAAAACAGAAAAAGGTTTGATATCCGATATTAAAGGAAAATAGTTTGAAGCATCTTTATTTCTGAAGGAATAAATATTAACAACCTAGACTGAAAGTAATCTGCCATTAAGAAGGAGTAACTTACATCGTATTTGTCGTTTTATTGCGCAAATGTTATTATTGTTGTTACTAGTAGTTTGACATTTTAGCAAGTTGCTTTACTGATTTCCCAATAAATCTATAATATTGAACAACTCTTAGTGTTATTGTTTCAAACGAAAACCAGTTGAGGTACATTCACAATTTGTCTCCAGTTCCATTGCCCATAAAATATTTACAACACAATATATATGTTTCGACGTCAGATAACATTATTTATACTTTTTTATTCAGATAATTATCTACAATAATCACATTATAATCCATGCAACATATGTGAGAGGAATGTGTTTGATATTTATAATTCAGATTGCATTGTAATTGTGACCGACCAATACATTTTCCAGCAAAGATATCGAAATCGTTTGTGTTGAAGTTGTTAGGTCCGATCCAATATTCTTTCTGGAAGGTCCATTTTTTGATTGATTTGTTCTTACGTTAAGGTTAACTTTGATTCGCAAAAATCATATTTTTTGCGGCAAGCTGCAACAGGTTTAGATAAGAAGGTATTGTCCAAACGTTTCTGATGGCGAAACTGTCCGCCACGATGGTTCAGCATGGGCAATGTCAATGGAAAGCAATAGGGAATGATATGATGTTTTTATCATTTTCACTTCTTCTATACATTTCCCATTCTCAACACGTTTATAATATAAGCCACAACTTTCATCAGGTGATACTTGCTGTGCGATTCAGCAACTGCCAATTCATAGCTCTTAAACAATAAAACCTCTTGCTATCTGATATAATCCGATACTCAGATGTTTTCTAAGTTGCGAAATATTACAACAAATGTTCATACAGCAACGTGGCAGTTTTGATATATAAGTAATACACTACATGTATCATACACGGTTGCTGTAGACTTGTATCATTAGTATAAATTAAAGTTATGCTAGGTGTTTTAAGATTTTTTGTTTCTATTTGGTGCTTAACAAAAACATGTAATTCAGTAAACGAAGAATTTAGTGCGATACATAACTATAGAATACGGAGATAAAATTGGAAGAACAAACTATAAACCATCTCTTAATTCATACTGTACTTAAAGTATAATTTACATTGCATGAACACATTACTACTAGATTTAGTGAAATGCTCTAAAGTACTGCTACTAATTTCGGGAATATAAGATGAAAGAAATTCGTTGATTTATTCGCCGTTTTTTTATTGTAACCATTATATCATGACTTTATGAGATTGCTGATATAGACACCTTTACCCAGAAACAAGCTATCATTTCAGAAAAGAAATCGAGCATCGCTAGCTAAGGTCCATTTTTACCTAATTATTATCAAGGAGTCGTGTAATGCAAAATTAGAAGTTAATTTAACTGGTCGTATTTGTGTATTATATGAATTATCTTTGATTCAATGCGTTTACGATTCAATCAATGTCAGAAGCAGACTAAATAACCCAAACGTGTCACAGTTCGAGTAAATGTTTACGAAACGTCACCAAATATTGCATATCAGTAGAACATTGACTTCCGTGAATCGAAAGGTTCATCATTTAGTCCAGTACAGGATGGACATACCTTAGATCCAATTCAAACTAATATCATATTGAAGTTTTAAAGTAGAATACACAAACATATTTTGCTGCAACAAAGCATCAAGACTAAATTATCAGCGAACCGTTTTCTTGCCAACGTCTACATCAGACATTCAAGGTGTGTAAGAAAATGCGCACCAAATAATATATTTTCCTAATCCATGATCATAAGACTTAAACAAATGGGTGTTGTCATGTGATATAAAAATAAAAATTGCTTTTCGGTGACACTGACCTTGTAATAGAGACATTGAGTGCCCGATTCATGCACATTGTAAGAGAGAGAGAGAGAGAGAGAGAGAGAGAGAGAGAGAGAGAGAGAGAGAGAGAGAGAGAGAGAGAGAGAGAGAGAGAGAGAGAGAGAGAGAGAGAGAGAGAGAGAGAGAAGAGAGAGAGAAAGAGAGAGAGAGAGAGACAGACAGAGAGAGAGAGAGGGAGGGAGGGAGGGAGGGAGACAGAGAGACAGAGAGAGATAGATAGATAGACAGATAGATAGATAGAGCAGGAGAGAAGACAATGACACACTTGGGGTGCCAGATATTTGAAATAGGTCTGAATATTAAAACCAAAGTTGAACACGATGCATACAAAACAAAAATACATTTTAAAAATGTTGGAAAACAGAGTTGCGCAAAGAGTGATGTCAGATTTATGTCATTTAAAAGCGGTATTGCCTCTGTAGCATTATCAGCTGCTTCCACTGACACATATTTCGATATAGATTTGTCATCTCATATGATCAAAACGATTGAAATGTGAAGGTTTTTCATATGTAGATTTTGCGTAGAATGTTAGCATTTTAATCTAAACTGGAATCAATTTATTGTAAAGGTTTTCATTAAAAAGACCGTTTTGTGATGCAGTTTACGTTATCATGATACAAAGACATGTGCGCGTGAATTAATAAGTTGCGCTTAAATTGTAAACGTTGACAATTCACCTCAATCTGCTACCGTTCTATCAAGTATGGAAAGGGTGTATAAAGGGGGCGGATCTTGAAGTAGAATACAATCATTTCAATGATGTCAATTATTAGATGATAGTAACCGATTGGGCAAAAGTCTGGCAAATCTTTCTAACACGGATATAAATAATAGGAGAACACTGTCCTGTGATGAGGTGTACTACAGGTGTAGAGGCAGAATAAATAAGAACCATAGTGAACCAGAAATGAGAGGACTGGCAGTATTCCTGTGTCTCTTCCTGTGCATGACTGCCACGATGATGGGCACCGCAGAATCAGCAGCAATTGAAGATGTAGCAGTGGTTGCTCATGGTAAGCATAGTCTCCTCCCTTTTCTATCTCAACACACACATACACGCATACACAATACACTTATAAATTTCATTATTCACTAAAGGCATTTAAATGTTGTGACGAGTTGTACAGTAGCACCACTAAAGTTTTAACTCACATGGATATATTATTTAATACACTCAGTCACGCTTTCGAACCAATACAGTCTAATAGAAATGTGAATTATGATACGTAAGTCGGCTTTATTCTCATTCAGACTTTCGAACAAATACAGTCTAGTACAAATCTGAATTATGATACGTAAGTCGGCTTGATTCTTATTCAAAAGGGACATTTTTAATCTTTGAAGAATTTAAAACAAGATGACATAAATTGTGTCATGATGAAAAAAATGTTTCGATTTTATTGTGTTTACCATCTCACAGATGCGTAAATGAATCCCTAAACAAATAGGATATTATAACTAAAAATTTCATATATCAACTCTTCCAACAAGACTTTTTCGTTATATGTGTAACAAACGGACATGTTATCTCATAGCTGCTGATTCTTAAAAAGCTATGATCCTAAGCATTCTACATCTTATTGTTGGAAATACGACATCTGCGTCTATTGGAGATGTTCGTGCCTCTATGGTGTAGTATAATCTGATAATGATTTCTTTCTTTTTCTGTTTTGAACGTTCAATTATTTACCATTTGTAGGTTTCTAGTTCATTATGTTGCATATATCTTTGATTATTTCAAATTTTTCAATGGTATGAAGTTGCTGATAAATAAAACCGGATTTTGCTTATTTCAGACAATGAAGAAGGGATTCCTGCAAAGGGAGGTAAGTATTCATAATATTTAAAATCTAGTACTAGTATTTGGTTCCATGAGGATTAGTATTTTTTATATGAGGCTTTCCCATACATACAATTCACCTTTCACAACATATTGTAACTAGTAATATCGTCTCATAACATTTCTCAAATTTAGACTTGATGAAATTGGTACAAAAACATTACTTTTGAAACATTTTGATGGTTGTAATGTATAAAATTAAAATAATAATATTATGAATAATAAATTGGTTGCGCGTTGTACAAAAACACCTTACCAAATATAAATTAGGTTTGGTCTTCATTGCATTCTGGACACAGGTCCAAGTTTGTTTGCAAATTTCTTACACTGGCATATGTATCTTGATCTAAATATCATCCGTTTGCGCTTCATTTCATCGGATATGGTTACAACAACACTATTCATACACATTTTCGGGATGAAATAATCGTTCTGTCAATCAGATATTCTCTCCAACATTTCAATTTTAGAACTATTTTAATGTAAACTCGCCGGTATGCTATTATTAAAAACGTTGGTCAAACTTTTATATAATTCAATTCACGATTTATTTGTTATATAGTTCATTCAGATCAAATTCATTGAATTGCATTGTTTTAACTTTTATGTTCATTTTGTTTTCTAATTATATTTCATATATTCAATTTAACCTGACAGAGAAGAGACTGTGTACTAGTCCAGTTTGTTTTTATCTATGAATGAAGTAAGTTTCTACTATTTACATGCTCATTATTTGTTTTTAAATATTAGTTTTATTGGGTCTATTTTCCTAATGGAACCAATGAGGTGCATCTAGAAATTCAAGGAAAGGCCTTACAGTTGTATGTTGTAGAGACTACACGAACAATATTCTGCATAATCGAAGATCAGTTTATTGTCGGTCTCCTGTAAGAGATGCATGAGTACAATTCGCTTTTCGTCGAAGCTTCTTAAAATACATAGAACCTTAACTTTTAAGACCGACGTTCTCGACATCACTTAGGACACATTTAATGCTGCACCTACAGAGATAACGTTTTAAAGAACTTTGCTGACCAAACAACGTTTACTATAATATAAATATATATAATATGTATTTCATTATCATTTACTTAATATACCTTTCTTACATAGCTTACTGTTAATATTTCATCTTGCATAACACATTTCTATTTATTTTAAATGTATATGTACTTTACATTTGCTTGGCAACATTTTATTTTCTTCCCGGCAATTTCAGAACAAAGGTTAGAACGATTATAATGTTGTGCTTCTAAATCATGCACATGCTCTTGTGATAAATGTTGAAAGAATGTAAACAAAGTAGATATATCATTCACCGTGCATCTGACTATGTATATCTATCATGTTTCTTTTCAGACAGGACGTTGAATAACGACTACCAAACCTGTGCCCTAATACAACCAACGAGTGCAATACATCATGCAACTAATCCGCATTTGTTCATATTACTTGTGTAGTCATTCCTTAACGCTTAACATATAGTTTTCAATATTTCAATGTAGTTTTAATGAAATATAAAGATAGAATTTGAGATATCCGCGTTTAAATACTGTGGCAGCATGCACTAGTGAAACCGGATATACCGTGTTCGCAATTCAATGCGTGTAATAAACTTATCAATACTGGAAAATTTCCAATGATAGATATGTAACTTTCGATTAACTCCTATTTGAAACATTACGTAGAACCCATACGAAATTGTCTTCAAACTAAAAAAAATATTCCACATCTGTCCTATTCTTATATATTCATTAAAGGCTTGAAATGTATAGACTGTGTTGAGTTTTCATATATGTTGCAATATCAATGCAAATGGAGTTTGAATGACAACATCACCAGGTAGTTATTAGTTGTGGCAATGTTCGATCGTTGCCATATAATCAAACGTTCTATAGGGTGACGACCTAACTAAATAAGCAGTAAATATACAATTACAATGTTAAGAGAGGGCATTTTATCAACAATGAGTGTGGAGTGTCAGTGGAGGACTGCACTTATCGTTCAAACAAATCATATTATCTTGTTAGGTGATAGTGTAAACGCGTACACAAACAATAACAAATACGTACGAAGATTATGATATGATTTTAGCATATATTTGTAGTTGAATTCAACGTTCATTTGTCCATTCCATTCAGTTTCTTCCAAATATGAAATACTGTGATGAATTAGTGCTTTCAGTCATTACAAAGAAACTGGTAACATACGTAGTTGCATATTTGTATTTGCTCACCAGTTATCTGTTGGCAAACTTATATTGTGATTTACTGCGTAGGACTCTTCCATAAATCGTTTTGCGATACAAATAAAGTGAGTCAGTCTATGTATACATCAAGATACTTTCTTTATATTTACTTCATACATAAACAAGCTATGTGTAGCATAGATTTATTGGTGGATAGAACGTTCATTTGTCTCTTCAAGATATGTATTTTTTCAAATAAGAAATGCGGTGATGAGTTAGTGTTCTCCGTCACTACAACGAATATGATAGCATACGTAGATGCATATTTGTACTTTCTCACCAGTTATAAATTGGCAAACTTATAATTTGATCGACTGCGTAGGCCAGTTCCATATATCATTTTGTGATACAAAAAGAAGTGAGTCAGTCTATTCATACATCAAGCTACTTTCTTTATATTTTCTATACACAAATACAAGCTTTTTTAGTATCGAAAAACGAAATTAACATTGCAAAATGTAAATGACCCCGCTTTATTTACAAAATTATCATTGTCGTGTCATCCGATTAAAATTTTAAAAAGACAATATAATCTATCTTATATTGTATTTCTTTCAACAAAATATTTCTATCAGCTTTAGATGGTCAACATAAGAATATTGAATTAAATGCTTCCCTTTTTTATTTAGATGTTTACACACAAATGGAAACAAACATTTTTACAAACGTACATAAGAACATACATACATACATACATACATACAGACAGACAGACAGACAGACAGACAGACAGACAGACAGACAGACATACATACATACATACATACATACATACATACATACATTCATACATACATACATACATACATACATACATACATACATACATACATACATACATACATACATACATACATACATACATACATACATACATACATACATACATACATACATATAAGGAGACAGACAGACAGAACAACTAGATAGACATTTAAACAGACAGACATACATAGAGACATACAGACAAAACTCATACATACAGAGAGACTGTCAGACAGACGGATAAACATACGGACAGAAAAAATATATAAACAGTGTGATGCATATCTTTGTGGGACTAAAAGGTTGCGTTCATCAGCACAATAATATTCATCCGTTCTTTACGATTTTCTTGCGATTACATTGATTTTCCAGCTTGTGATTCGATTATATACTTGGCACAGTTTAAAATCAAAATGTGTAAAATCATATTTAGAAATAGAATTCTCGGTAGTATTATAATCTGTTAGACTTGTCCACATAGTTAATTCAACACTTTGGTAACGAAACTACAGAATTTTAATTGATGGCAGCATATTCCTATTGCCAACTTCACTCAATCTCAAGCCCCAAATTCCTCCTTAGAGAAAGTCAAGTTCAATAAATGGTTCTTGTACGGACTACTTCAAAAGCCTTCCTTAGGTAGGTTTTGATAGTATATACAATATATTCGTTGATCATACACGAACATGCACTGTCTGTTTGCTTAAAAAAAGCGACAAACATTCATTTCAGTATTAGGAGTACATATGAAAAGCACTAGTTTCTAAGAAACGTGATAAAGAACGGTATATAGCAGGAAACAAACTGGATGGTTATTTGCTCGAAAAAATGTTCACAAAGATAAGCAACATAAAGAAAGCAATCCAAAAGAAAATATGTCGTGACCAACTGGGATGTACACTTATCGGAATCGGAAACATACAAAACAAAATCAAGAGCAGTTATCATTTACTGACGATGCATTTTTTATTTTTACAAAATGCTGAGCATTTTGCTCTACCGGATTTATTGTTCTTGAATTCCTGCCAAGCCACAAAATTAGCAGAAAATACAATGTAATGAACATTCCGCATGATATTACAACGAGAAAAAAAATATGACAATCAAACTTTTGAACTTCATTGATTTCTTTTCGATACCTTAAGAACACAAGCATCACATTAAACGCAAAGTTCAGATTGCATCATCTTTGTGACAACAAATACGAAGGAGACATATTTTATATAATTGCCGATCAGAACGATTGTATTTCTTGACTCATTGCCCAATTTGGTGACTGTCTTGGACGCTGCAATGTTGTTCTCTCTACATAAATATGCTTGACACATCAACGGAAAATGATCTTAGCATGCATGATATTTTTATCTTTAACATTACTGACAAAGGGCAATCTGTCTTTAGTGTTATACAATAGGGCATTAAACAATTATCGCGTATCTCAGACCAATATGTTTATCCTCGATGTAAATGTGTTTCATGAGATTGTTAGACAACTTATTATTTTGACATCATCCATTCTGTCTACTTCCACTTGAAGCCTAGAAAGTATAGTACGTTTTATATAAAACTGAGAATATTGGAGTTCTTTCCTAACAAGAAATTCTTTCAAGAGTCTGTTACTTCGAATATTAATAAACAACGTTTGAATTAATTTTCGAAATAAGATTGAAGTAAACTAAATGTTATGTTCAAAATGTTTGATATAACAATTAACAACAATTTGAATAATTTAAACAATTAAATGACAAAAAACTTGAAATAGTATGATAGTATTGTCCATTCATAGAGGAATGGCAATATTAAATAGAGTTACGACAAATTACGACAATTACATTTGAACCTAACAGATTCCGCTTGCAGCACTACCCATGTGCAGCTCAATAATCAGGTATGCGGCTGTGTTTCGTGATAAAAGGGTACAAATACTGCAGTTTGATGCTTATTATCTATAGGTGTCGAATTGGGATGTGATTAAGTTCGAGTTTGTGTTTCTGTTATGTGGACCACCCATCAATCGCAACTTTCTAAGGTTAAGTTAAAGAACATTATACTTTTTAATTGGAAACGTAACTGCAGTCTGGGATTATATTGACTTTGAACTACTTGCCTAGTACTCTTTATTTATCGTATGTTTCATTAAGACTCTAATGATATTCCATTTTTATTAGCGCTATAGTACACATTAAAGCTTTACGTGTATAACGAGCAACTGTTCATTAAGGTATATTCTTTAATATTGTTACTCTGCTAACATTGGGGAAAACATAATACTATATGTGAAGTTCTGTTGTATGTTTTACGTGATAACTAAAATAGGACTGGAGCATGTGTGGGTCAGTGTATACCGTGCCATCTTCACAAACGTAAACATTTACTGATCCGAATTCTATTACATTATTAACCAGTTGTGTATATTTGGGCAATAACATTTAATTTCTTCCGCACTGAGAATTCCAATTGTGAAATAAATCTCAACTCTGTATATTTCTCACCATTTGTATGGGTTTCTTTACCTGAAAACCAGTATCGTCATCAGTTTTCACTTGAAAATAACCATGTCTGAGATTCAAAAACTTATAATTCCTCCACTTTCATTCAGTTACTAACGTCTGTTAAGATTTTCGTTATATATTAATGAACATACATACATACATACATTCATACATACATACATACATACATACATACATACATACATACATACATACATACATACATACATACATACATACATACATACATACATACAAAGCTTTAATGAAAGAAGACTCAAGTCTCCACGAGGTAAGAGAGACACTTGAAAAGATTCCCTTTTTCAGATTTATAAAGTTCACATTGTCAGTCGGACATATTAACTATTTATTTAGAAGCATATTCTTTTAAAAGGAGATACATTAATTGCGTTTAGTCAAATATTCTGCTCTTGCAAATATATCTGTGCCAATCGTTGCGAGAAGTTAAATATTTAATAACTTCATTCCTTTATTTAAAATGAGTAATCTTTCCTGTATATATTTGACGGCACATTATGAATTATTTGTTAGGCTGGACAAGGACAACAAAATTATGATTGTATCAAAATAAAGCGATAATAAAGTATGTAAATAATGAAAACATATATATTAGTATAATTACATTTTCTTAGAAGACCCATACCATTATTTGTATAAGCTAAAAATCACTTCACAGATTTACTGATTTCGCCAAATTACGACAATTACATTTGACCATAACAGTTTCAGTTTGCAGCACTATACGAGTTCAGTCCAATGTTCAGATACTTGGCGGCATTACCAAGAACGCAATTATTTCACACAATAACACGGGACGAATAGAAAGATACATATATTGTTATAAATTGGCTTGTGGTGCATCATCGCTGCATAATCAGTTTCATTGTCTTGCTGTCATAATTTATAACATACTCTCTCTCTTCTGTCATTAAAAAAGGAGAAAAAGATAAGATTGGAATATTGTTGCTGGTAGTTCAATGCAAGGTGACTGTTGGTCAATTATTGAAAGAAAATAAAGAATACCAAATGTGAAATTAACCTAAAACATTAAAAGTGGATTGTATTTTGTATTAAATGTAAATAGTTTTTGTAGGGACGAGAATAAACGACATGGTCCTACAGAAAAGTAATTGACATTGACGATATTGCAAACATAACGTGCAGTCGTCCACATTCCGTTTACTATTTTTATATAAATTATAGTTTTATATATAGATCATATAGGTTTTATAAATGACGAGTTAGAAAGAGAGAAAGAGTTCCTAAAGAAATACTAAATCATACGTAAACATCTAACGCAGAAGCTGCAAAGTACATACTTTATTATTTATATTCTAATACACGTTTTCAGACATAGATTGAAATCAAAATAAATTATAAATGATCTTAAAATGTAGCTATGGGGTACGTACAATATATATTTCACACTTATTTCAAGAACTATATTAAATCTAATAAATAATAATCAAATAATGTTAAAACCAATTAATTACTATACGTGATTAATGGATTTATAATAGTGGAACTTGTCTTTGGCGACATGCTTGTAGAAAAGACGGTGTCATATATAGTTATATGTAAAGCTTAGTATATACGTTGTTATAAAGTCACTCGTACTTATGTGGCACTATCTACCTCTTCTTCATATAATTTCACAAAGAATGGAGTGCAATTTTTGTGGATACATGCTTTCTCACATCTTGCTCAAACTAGTTGATACAAATATGGTGTACTTCTACACGGACATTTATCCCTCATTATTAATATATGTTATCTGTCTCTTTATAAATTACATCAAATAATTTTGTGGATGTTAACTTAAACTGCCATTTTGATTTACACCACATTTATTTATCTTTTGTTTTGAAAAGATGTAACATTTACTATCAAGCCATTACATTTTATGTACAATGGCAGCTTTATATCTTCGTACATTTATCGGTTGTTGATTTTCAATGGGAACGATACTATAAATGTTTGTATTTTATTGTTTTCGCATTTCATACCGGAATGCTCTAGCTAGTACATCGTATGGAGAATATTACATACGTGACGGATATATTATTCCATGGGTAGCTTTAGAATAACCTTGAGAATATGTTGATGCAATCTATCATCACTTCCTCAAAGTTTATAAAGTAAGAGGGGTCTAATTGGCTGCTAGCAATAGACAGCATCTTTACAACATTTGGATTGACATCTAACTACGCGCATGTTGTTCTGAATTTAAAAAAAAACATTCATTTATTTTTGCGGACTGTTACAGTCGTACAAGCTATGTTCTGACGATATCATGGTCTTCTTTTCTTACTATTAATGTGTTGGTACTATTTCTACGACAAGACACATCAATTTTAGTAGCTTAAATAATGGCCAAAATGTATAATTCTTTTAGGCATTCTTCTCTTGCGATCCACGATGCTCAAAATAATATATATATTTATATGACTATCATAAAGTTACTAAAAGAATAAAATATTTCTCATGCCAACATGATGAGCTACTCATCTTCTTAAATCATATTACATTATATCAAACGAAACGAAAACCACAAAATAATATTTATGTTCGTTTGATATCACTGTCTAAAGTTTCACTGTAACAATGTTTTGCACGGAATAATACTTAAACGATACGATTACCTTGCAAATGTCATAAATCACTTTTGACGTTTGACAAAGGCGATGTTCGGGGCTCTTTTACAACAGTGGCTAAAGCATACTTAAACATTTAACATTGATTCAGTTAAACAATTAACATACAATCTTAGAAATCAATTAGCATCCAACCTTATCCGTGTACTGTAACTTCTATTACGTTACCTTAATAATCCAGAAAACAGGATATTGGTATAAATTTTCAGCTGAAATTAAGGTGGAACTCGAATCTACTCTGCAACCGACAACAATTTTGTCTTGTAATGTAAGAACCCACGAAAATGGTCATTGTATAACTACAATGATGCAAATAGGAGGATTATTAAATTAAAAAGTAATGAGATATATTTTGTCTTGGAACAATAAGCAAATCATAACAGCTCGTGTAAAATGATTGAGGATTAAACATATCTATGTACTTAATACGTTTCAAATCAGTCATCAAAATAATCTATCTAGCTACTACCTACCTTTTAACGACTAGATGCAATTATTAAACTGTTCATAATATTACATTGTTCAAGTGGTTAATTTAGTCACAACAATTTCTAATGATTTACGACTTGTTTAAACTGTTTTGTGATATGCACTCATTTCGTTTAATCATATTATCTTTCTCCAATGAATACCACCGAACTTTGAATATGCTCGCATTATATTAGGATTAATATCATTTTCCCTTCACCGACGACCTCCTCACATTGGTTGTATCTAGTGGCAATTCAGTATCATTCAAAGTTCCACTAATCTTTAATCAAAACATAATCGAGTTATTCACTGAAAGACCGCTGAACGAATGAATTCGAATATTGTGTCAACTGTAATACACGTGGATTAACAATAGTGTGCAAGCTTCTCCTGCGTGAATAGTGTAGCACCGTCACATCAAAGTCTGGTTTCGTTTATGAAATCGTACTAATCAAGATAACGATCAGGGTATCTTTTGTAAATGTTAATCTGAGTCTACGGCAATTGAATTTCCACCCGCCGACCCAACCCTCAGAAATCCTTTGGTTACTGGCAAATCAAATTTGATGTTGTGTCTTTTAATAAAGTCTTTAGATAAAATAAGACACCATTGGCGACATCTATATTTATGGGAAAGAGAGAAAAAAAACAGAAAAAGGTTTGATATCCGATATTAAAGGAAAATAGTTTGAAGCATCTTTATTTCTGAAGGAATAAATATTAACAACCTAGACTGAAAGTAATCTGCCATTAAGAAGGAGTAACTTACATCGTATTTGTCGTTTTATTGCGCAAATGTTATTATTGTTGTTACTAGTAGTTTGACATTTTTCCCAATAAATCTATAATATTGAACAACTCTTAGTGTTATTGTTTCAAACGAAAACCAGTTGAGGTACATTCACAATTTGTCTCCAGTTCCATTGCCCATAAAATATTTACAACACAATATATATGTTTCGACGTCAGATAACATTATTTATACTTTTTTATTCAGATAATAATCTATAATAATCAGATTATAATCCATGCAACATATGTGAAAGGAATGTGTTTGATATTTATAATTCAGATTGCATTGTAATTGTGACCGACCAATACATTTTCCAGCAAAGATATCGAAATCGTTTGTGTTGAAGTTGTTAGGTCCGATCCAATATTCTTTCTGGAAGATCCATTTTTTGATTGATTTGTTCTTACGTTAAGGTTAACTTTGATTCGCAAAATTCATATTTTTTTGCGGCAAGCTGCAACAGGTTTAGATAAGAAGGTATTGTCCAAATGTTTCTGATGGCGAAACTGTCCGCCACAATGGTTCAGCATGGGCAATGTCAATGGAAAGCAATAGGGAATGATTTGATGTTTTTATCTTGTTCACTTCTTCTATACATTTCCCATTCTCAACACGTTTATAATATGAGCCACAACTTTCATCAGGTAATACTTGCTGAGCGATTCAGCAACTGCCAGATCATAGCTCTTAAACAATAAAACCTCTTGCTATCTGATATAATCCGATACACAGATGTTTTCTAAGTTGCGAAATATTACAACAAATGTTCATACAGCAACGTGGCAGTTTTGATATATAAGTAATACACTACATGTATCATACACGGTTGCTGTAGACTTGTATCATTAGTATAAATTAAAGTTATGGTATGTGTTTTAAGATTTTTTGTTTCTATTTGGTGCTTAACAAAAACATGTAATTCAGTAAACGAAGAATTTAATGCGATACATAACTATAGAATACGGAGATAAAATTGGAAGAACAAACTATAAACCATCTCTTAATTCATACTGTACTTAAAGTATAATTTACATTGCATGAACACATTACTAGATTTAGTGAAATGCTCTAAAGTACTGCTACTAATTTCGGGAAGATAAGATGAAAGAAATTCGTTGATTTATTCGCCGTTTTTTTTGTAGCCATTATATCATGACTTTATGAGATTGCTGATATAGACACCTTTACCCAGAAACAAGATATCATTTAAGAAAAGAAATCGAGCATCGCTATCTTAGGTCCATTTTTACCTAATTATTATCAAGGAGTCGTGTAATGCAAAATTAGAAGTTAATTTAACTGGTCGTATTTGTGTATTATATGAATTATCTTTGATTCAATGAGTTTACGATTCAATCAATGTCAGAAGCAGACTAAATAACCCAAACGTGTCACAGTTCGAGTAAATGTTTACGAAACGTCAGCAAATATTGCATATCAGTAGAACATTGACTTCCGTGAATCGAACGGTTCATCATTTAGTCCAGTACAGGATGGACAAACCTTAGATCCAATTCAAACTAATATCATATTGAAGTTTTAAAGTAGAATACACAAACATATTTTGCTGCAACAAAGCATCAAGACTAAATTATCAGCGAACCGTTTTTTTGCCAACGTCTACATCAGACATTTAAAGTGTGTAAGAAAATGCGCACCAAATAATATATTTTCCTAATCCATGATCATAAGACTTAAACAAATGGGTGTTGTTATGTGATATAAAAATATAAATTGTTTTTCGGTGACACTGACCTTGTAATAGAGACATTGATTGCCCGATTCATGCACATTGTAGAGAGAGAGAGAGAGAGAGAGAGAGAGAGAGAGAGAGAGAGAGAGAGAGAGAGAGAGAGAGAGAGAGAGAGAGAGAGAGTGAGAGAGAGAGAGAGAGAGAGAGAGAGAGAGAGAGAGAGAGAAAGAGAGAGAGAGAGGGGGGAGACAGAGAGAGAGAGAGAGAGAAGAGAGAGAGAGATAGATAGATAGAGCAGGAGAGAAGACAATGACACACTTGGGGTGCCAGATATTTCAAATAGGTCTCAATATTAAAACCAAAGTTGAACACGATGCATACAAAACAAAAATACATTTTAAAAATGTTGGAAAACAGAGTTGCGCAAAGAGTGATGTCAGATTTATGTCATTTAAAAGCGGTATTGCCTCTGTAGCATTATCAACTGCTTCCACTGACACATAGTTCGATATAGATTTGTCATATCACATGATCAAAACGATTGAAATGTGAAGGTTTTTCATATGTAGATTTCGTGTAGAATGTTAGCATTTTAATCTACACTGGAATGAATTTAATGTAAAGGTTTTCATTAAAAAGACCGTTTTGTGATGCAGTTTACGTTATCATGATACAAAGACATGTGCGCGTGAATTAATAAGTTGCGCTTAAATTGCAAACGTTGACAATTCACCTCAATCTGCTACCGTTCTATCAAGTATGGAAAGGGTGTATAAAGGGGGCGGATCTTGAAGTAGAATACAATCATTTCAATGATGTCAATTATTAGATGATAGTAACCGATTGGGCAAAAGTCTGGCAAATCTTTCTAACACGGATATAAATATTAGGAGAACACTGTCCTGTGATGAGGTGTACTACAGGTGTAGAGGCAGACTAAATAAGAACCATAGCGAACCAGAAATGAGAGGACTGGCAGTATTCCTGTGTCTCTTCCTGTGCATGACTGCCACGATGATGGGCACCGCAGAATCAGCAGCAATTGAAGATGTAGCAGTGGTTGCTCATGGTAAGCATAGTCTCCTCCCTTTTCTATCTCAACACACACATACACGCATACACAATACACTTATAAATTTCATTATTCACTAAAGGCATTTAAATGTTGTGACGAGTTGTACAGTAGCACCACTAAAGTTTTAACTCACATGGATATATTATCTAATACACTCAATCACGCTTTCGAACCAATACAGTCTAATAGAAATGTGAATTATGATACGTAAGTCGGCTTTATTCTCATTCAGACTTTCGTACAAATACAGTCTAGTACAAATCTGAATTATGATACGTAAGTCGGCTTGATTCTTATTCAAAAGGGACATTTTTAATCTTTGAAGAATTTAAAACAAGATGACATAAATTGTGCCATGATGAAAAAAATGTTTCGATTTTATTGTGTTTACCATCTCACAGATGCGTAAATGAATCCCTAAACAAATAAGATATTATAACTAAAAATTTCATATATCAACTCTTCCAACAAGACTTTTTCGTTATACGTTTAACAAACGGACATGTTATCTCATAGCTGCTGATTCTTAAAAAGCTATGATCCTAAGCATTCTACATCTTATTGTTGGAAATACGACATCTGCGTCTATTGGAGATGTTCGTGCCTCTATGGTGTAGTAATATTGTTTTCTGATAATGATTTCTTTCTTTTTCTGTTTTGAACGTTCAATTATTTACCATTTGTAGGTTTCTAGTTCATTATGTTGCATATATCTTTGATTATTTCAAATTTTTCAATGGTATGAAGTTGCTGATAAATAAAACCGGATTTTGCTTATTTCAGACAATGAAGAAGGGATTCCTGCAAAGGGAGGTAAGTATTCATAATATTTAAAATCTAGTACTAGTATTTGGTTCCATGAGGATTAGTATTTTTTATATGAGGCTTTCCCATACATACAATTCAACTTTCACAACATATTGTTACTAGTAATATCGTCTCATAATATTTCTCAAATTTAGACTTGATGAAATTGGTACAAAAATATTACTGTTTGAAATATTTTGATGGTTGTAATGTATAAAATTAAAATAATAATATTATGAATAATAAATTGGTTGCGCGTTGTACAAAAACACCTTACCAAATATAAATTAGGTTTGGTCTTCATTGCATTCTGGACACAGGTCCAAGTTTGTTTGCAAATTTCTTACACTGGCATATGTATCTTGATCTAAATATCATCCCTATGCACTTCATTTCATCGGATATGGTTACAACAACACTATTCATACACATTTTCGGGATGAAATAATCGTTCTGTCAATCAGATATTCTCTCCAACATTTCAATTTTAGAACTATTTTAATGTAAACTCGCCGGTATGCTATTATTCCATACGTTCGTCAAACTTTTACATAATTCAATTCACGATTTATTTGTTATTTAGTTCATTCAGATCAAATTCATTGAATTGCATTGTTTTAACCTTTATGTTCATTTTGTTTTCTAATTATATTTCATATATTCAATTTAACCTGACAGAGAAGAGACTGTGTACTAGTCCAGTTTGTTTTTATCTATGAATGAAGTAAGTTTCTACTATTTACATGCTCATTATTTGTTTTTAAATATTAGTTTTATTATGTCTAGTTTCCTAATGGAACCATTTAGGTGCATCTAGAAATTCAAGGAAAGGCCTTACAGTTGTATGTTGTAGAGACTACACGAACAATATTCTGCATAATCGAAGATCAGTTTATTGTCGGTCTCCTGCAAGAGATGCATGAGTACAATTCGCTTTTCTTCGAAGCTTCTTAAAATACATAGTACTTTAACCTTTAAGACCGAAGATCTCGACATCACTTAGGACACATTTAATGCTGCACCTACAGAGATAACATTTTAAAGAACTTTGCTGACCAAACAACGTTTACTACACTATATATAATATTTATATCATTTTCATTTACTTAATATACCTTTCTTACATAGCTTACTGTTAATCTTTCATCTTGCATAACACATTTCTTTTTTATTTAAAATGTTTATGTCCTTTATATATGCTTGGCAACATTATATTTTCTTCCCGGCAATTTCAGTACAAAGGTTAGAACGATTATAATGTTGTGCTTCTAAATCATGCACATGCTCTTGTGACAAATGTTGAAAGAATGTAAACAAAGTAGATATATCATTCACCGTACATCTGACTATGTATATCTATCATGTTTCTTTTCAGACAGGACGTTGAACAACGACTACCAAACCTATGCCCTAATACAACCAACGAGTGCAATACATCATGCAACTAATCCGCATTTGTTCATATTACTTGTGTAGTTATTCCTTAACGCTTAACATATAGTTTTCAATATTTCAATGTAGTTTTAATGAAATATAAAGATAGCATTTGAGATATCCGCTTTTAAATACTGTGGCAGTATGCACTAGTGAAGCCGGATATACCGTGTTCGCAATTCAATGCGTGTAATAAACTTATCAATACTGGAAAATTTCCAATGATAGATATGTAACTTTCGATTAACTCCTATTTGAAACATCACGTAGAACCCATACGAAATTGTCTTCAAACTAAAAAAAATATTCCACATCTGTTCTATTCTTATATATTCATTAAAGGGTTGAAATGTATTGATTGTGTTGAGTTTTCATATATGTTGCAGTATCAATGCAAATGGAGTTTGAATGACAACATCACCAGGTAGTTATTAGTTGTGGCAATGTTCGATCGTTGCCATATAATCAAACGTTCTATAGGGTGACGACTTAACATAAATAAACAGGAAATATACAATTACAATGTTAACAGAGAGCATTTTATCAACATTGAGTGTGGAGTGTCAGTGGAGGACGTGTGACAGGACTGCAGTTATCGTTCAAACAAATCATATTATCTTGTTAGGTGATAGTGTAAACGCGTACACAAACAATAACAAAAAACGTACAAAGGTTATTATATGATTTTAGCATATATTTGGTGATGGATTCAACGTTCATTTGTCCATTCAGAATATGTTTTTTTTTCTTCCAAATATGAAATACTGTGATGAATTGGTGTTTTCCGTCATTACAAAGAAACTGGTAACATACGTAGTTGCATATTTGTATTTGCTCACCAGTCATCTGTTGGCAAACTTATATTGTGATCGACTGCGTAGGCCACTTCCATAAATCGTTTTGCGATACAAATAAAGTGAGTCAATCTATGCATACATCATGATACTTTCTTTATATATTCTTAATACATAAACAAGCTATGTGTAACAGATTTATTGGTGGATAGAACGTTCATTTGTCTCTTCCGGATATTTATGTTTTTTCAAATAAAAAATGCGGTGATGAGTTAGTGTTCTCCGTCACTACAACAAATATGGTAGCATACGTAGATGCATATTTGTATTTTCTCACCAGTTATCAGTTGTCAAACTTATAATTTGATCGACTGCGTAGGCCAATTCCATATATCTTTAGTGATACAAAAAGAAGTGAGTCAGTCTATTCATACGTCAAGCTACTTTTGTTATATTTTCTTACGGAATTATCATTGTCGTGCATTTGATTAATTTTTTTTAAAAACCACTACAATCTATCTTATGTTGTATTTCTTTCAACAAAATACTTATATCAGCTTTAGATGGTCAACCTAGGAAGATTGAATTAAATGCTTCCCTCTTTCATTTAGATGTTTTGCACACAAATGGAAAACACATATATACAAACGTACATAAGAATATACATACATACATACACACGCACACAAACATGCACGCACACACACACACACACAAACACACACACACACACACACACACACACACACACACACACACACACACACACACACACACACACACACACACACACACACACACACACACACATACATACATACATACATACATACATACATACATACATACATACATACATACATACATACATACATACATACATACATATAAGCAGACTAACAGACAGAACATATAGATAGACATTTAAACAGACAGACATAAATAGAGAGATATAGACAAAATACATACATACAGAAAGACGGTCAGACAGACGGAAAAACATACGGACAGAAAAAAAACATAAACAGAGTGATGCATATATTTGTGTGACTAAGAGGTTGCGTGCATCCGCACAATAATATTCATTCCTTGTTTACGATTTTCTTGCGATTACATTGATTTTCCAGCTTGTGATTCGATTATATACTTGGCACAGTTTTAAATCAAAATGTGTAAAATCATATTTAGAAATGGAATTCTCTGTAATATTATATTCTGTTAGACCTATCCACACAGTTGATTCAACATTTTGTTAACGAAAATACATAAATTTAATTGATGGCAGCATATTCCCATTGACAATTTCACTCAATCCCAAGCCCCTAATTCGTCATTAGAGAAAGTCAAACTCTATAAATGGTTTTTGTAGAGACTGCTTCAAAAGCCTTCCTTAAGTAGGTTTTGATAGTATATACAATTTGAGCATTGATCATACACGAACATGCACTGCCTGTTTGCTGAAACAAAAGGGGCAAACATTCATTTCAGTATTAGTAGTACATATGAAAAGCACTAGTTTCTAAGTAACGTGATAAAGACAGGTATATAGGAGGAAACAAAATGGATGGTTATTTGCTTGAAAATATGTTTACAAGCAAACGCAACACATAGAACACAATCCAAAAGAAAATAAAGCGTGACCAACTAGAATGTACACTTATCGGAATCGGAAACATACAAAACAAAATCACGAGCAGTTTATCATTTACTTACGATGCTTTTTTATTTTTACAAAACGCTGAGCATTTTGCTCACCGGATTTATTGTTCTTTAATTCCTGCCAAGCCAAAAAATTCACAGAAAATACAAAGTCATGAACCTTCCGCATGATATTACAACGAGTAAGAAAGATGACAATAAAACGTTTGAACTTCATTGATTTCTTTTCGATACCTTAAGAACACAAGCATCACATTAAACGCAAAGTTCAGATTGCATCATCTTTGTGACACAGAATACTAATTGTGACACAGAATACGAAGGAGACATATTCTATATAATTGCCGATCAGAGGGATCTTTTTTCTTGACTCATTGCCCAATTCGGTGACTGTCTTGGACGTTTCAAAGTTGTTCTCTCTACATAAATATGCTTGACACATCAACGAAAAATGATATTAGCATGCATGATATTTTTATCTTAAACATTACTGACATAGGACAATCTGTCTTTAGTGTTATACAATACGGCATTAAACAATTATCGCGTATCTTAGACCAATATGTTTATCCTCGATGTAAATGTGTTTCATGAGATTGTTAGACAACTTATTATTTTGACATCATCCATTCTGTCTACTTCCACTTGAAGTCTATAAAGTACAGTACGTTTCATTTAAAACTGAGAGTATTGGAGTTCTTTCCTAACAAGAATTTCTTTCAAGAGTCTGTTATTTCGTGTATTAATAAACAACATTTGAAACAATTTTCGAAAAAAGATTGAAATAAACTAAATGTTATGTTCAAAATGTTTGATATAACAATTAACAACAATTTAACCAATTTAATAACAAAAAACTTGCTATAATAAAATATTATTGTCCATTCATAGAGGAATTTAACCAATTTAATAACAAAAAGCTTGCTATAGCATAATATTATTGTCCATTCATAGAGGAATGACAATATTAAATAGAGTTACGACAAATTACGACAATTACATTTGAACCTAACAGTTTCCGTTTGCAGCACTACCCATGTGCAGCTCAATAATCGGGTACGTGGTTGCATTACTGTGTTTCTTGATAAAAGGGTGCAAACACTGCAGTTTGATAATTATTTTTATGTTTCGAATGGGGATGTGATTGAGTTCGAGTTTGTGTTTCTGTTATGTGGACCATCCATCAATCGCAACTTCCTCACGTTCAGTTAAAGAACATTATACTTTTTGATTGGAAAAGTAACTGCAGTCTGGTATTATTTTGATTTTGAACTACCTGCCTAGTACTCTTTATTTATCTACGTTTCATTAAGAACCTAATGATATTCCATTTTCATTAGCGCTATTCACACACTAAAGGTCAAGAGCAATAATTAAAGATTGCTTTCCTGCGCTCTTTTCAAACATTGATCTTATTAGTCAGATATACTTTGGGAGGATTTTAGTACATACATACATACATACATACATACATACATACATACATACATACATACATACATACATACATACATACATACATACATACATACATACATACATACATACATAAATAAAAAGTTTTAATGAAAGAAGACTCAAGTCTTGGAGGTAACCGGAATACTTGAAAAGATTCCTTTTTTCAGAATTATAAAGTTAAAATTGTCAAAAGAGTTAGTTCCATTCTCGGATATATTAGCTATTTATTTAGAAGCATATTCTATTAAAGGGAGATAAATTAACTGAATTAGTCAAATATTCTGCTCATGCAAATATATCTGTGCCAATCGTTGCGAGAAGTTAAATATTTAATAACTTCATTCCTTTATTTCAAATGAGTAATCTTTCTTGTATATATTTGACAGCACATTATGAATTATTTGTTAGGCTGGACAAGGACAACAAAATTATGATTGTATCAAACTAAAGCGCTAATAAATTATGTAAATAATGAAAACATATATATTAGTATAATTACATTTTCTTAGAAGACCCATACCATGATTTGTATAAACTAAAAATCACTACATAGATTTACTGATTTTGCCAAATTACGACAATTACATTTGACCATAACAGTTTCAGTTTGCAGGACTATACATGTGCAGCCCAATGTTCAGGTACTTGGCCGAATTACCAAGTACGCAATTATTTCAATCAATAACACATGACGAATAGAGAGATAAATATATTGTTATAAATTGGCTTGTGGTGCATCGTCCCTGCATAATCAGTTTCATTGTCTTGCTATCATAATTTATAACAGACACTCTCTTTTCTGTCATTAAAAAAGGAGAAAAAGATATGTTTGGAATATTGTTGCTGGTATTTCAATGCAAGGTGACTGTTCGTCTTGAAAGAAAATAAGGAAGACCAAATGTGAAATTAAATTAAAACATTAAAAGTGGATTTAATTTTGTATCAAATATAAATATTTTTTGTAGAGACGAGAATAAACGATATTGTCCTACAGGAAAGTAATTGACATTGACGATATTGCAAACATAACGTGCAGTCGTCCACATTTCGTTTCCCATTTTTATATAAATTTTAGGGTTATATCTAGATCACATAGGTTTTATAAATGACGAGTTAGAGTGAGAGAAAGAGTTCATAAAGAAGTACTAAATCATACGAAAACATATAACACAGAAGATGCAAAGTACACACTTTATTATTTATATTC
The DNA here is from genome assembly GCA_030141615.1 of Unio pictorum. Classification (NCBI taxonomy): domain Eukaryota; kingdom Metazoa; phylum Mollusca; class Bivalvia; order Unionida; family Unionidae; genus Unio; species Unio pictorum. The sequence goes on along the minus strand of JARLTB010000186.1, from coordinate 10,651,171 downwards.
TAATACAGTTTTTATGACATAGATTAAAACCAAATAAATTATAAATGATCTTAAAATGTAGCTAAGGGGTGCGTACAATATATATATATATATATATATATATATATATATATTGCTTTTATTTCAAGAATTATATCAAATCTAATAAATATTAAGCAAATAATGTTGAAATCAATTAATTTATATACGTGATTAATGGATTGATAATAGTGGAACTTATCTTAGGCGACATGCTTGTAGAAAAGACGCTGTCATATACAGTTATGTGTAAAGATTAGTATATACATTGTTATACAGCCACTCGTACTTATGTGGCACTAGCTACCTATTCTTCAGATAATTTCACAAAGAATGGAGTGCAATTTTTATGGATAGATGCTTTCTCACATCTTGCTCAAACTAGTTGATACAAATATGGTGTACTTCTACAAGGACATTTTGTCCCGCATTAATAATATATGTTATCTGTCTCTTTATAAATTGCATAAAATAATCTTTCGTGGATGTTAATTCAAACTGCCATTTTGATTCACACATTTATTTATATTTTGTTTTGAAAAGATGTAACATTTACTATCAAGCCATTACATTTCATGTACAATGGCAGCTTTATCGCTTCGTACATTTATCGGTTGTTGATTTTCAATGGGAACGATGCTATAAAAGTTTGTATTTTATTGTTTTCTCATTTCATACCGGAATGCTCTAGTACATTGTATGGAGAATATTACATACGTGACGGATATATTATTCCATGGGCAGCTTTAGAAAAACCTTGAGAATATGTTGATGCAATCTATCATCACTTCCTCAAAGTTTATACAGTAAGAGGGGTCTAATTGGCTGCTAGCAATAGACAGCATCTTTACAACATTTGGATTGACATCTAACTACGCGCATGTTTTTCTGAATCAAAACAAAACAAAACATTCATTTATATTTCTAGATTTTTATAGTCGTACAAGCTATGTTCAGACGCTATCATGGTCTTCTTTTCTTACTAGTAATGTTTTGGTACTATGTCTACGACAAGACACATCAATTTTAGTAGCTTAAACGATGGCCAAAATGTATGATTATTTTAGGCATTCTTCTTTTGCGATCCACGAGTCTCAAAGTACTATATATTTAACTTTCATAAAGTTACTAAAAGAATAAAATATTTCGCATGCCAACATGATGCTCTACTCATCTTCTTAAATCATTGCATATTACGTCAAACGAAACGAAAACCACAAAATAATATTTATGTTCTTATGATATCACTGTCTAAAGTTTCACTGTAACAATGTTTTGCACGGAATAATACACTTAAACGATGCGATTACCTTGCAAATGTCATAAATGACTTTTGACATTTGACAAAGGTGAGGTTCGGGGCTCTTTTACAACAGTGGCTAAAGCATACTTAAACGTTTAACATTGATTCAGTTAAACAGTGAAACATAAAATCTTAGAAATTAATTAGCATCCAACCTTATCCGTGTACTGTAACTTCAATTACGTTACGTTAAAAATCCAGAAAACAGGATATTGGTATAGATTTTCAGCTGAAATTAAGGTGGAACTCACATCTACCCTGCAATTGAAAACAATTTTGTCTTGTTATGTAAAAACACACGAATCTAGTCATTGTATAACTAAAATGATGCATTTAGGAGGATTATTAAATTAAAAAAGTAATGAGATATATTTTGTCTTGGAACAATAAGCAAATCATAACAGCTCGTGTAAAATGATTGAATACGAGTAAGAGAATTAAACATTTCTAGTTACATAATACGTTTCAAACCAATCATCAAAATAATCTAACTACTATGACTGGATGCAACTATTAAACTGTTTATAATATTACATTGTTCAAGTGGTTAATTTAGTCACAACTATTTCTAATGATATACGACTTAGTTTATAACTGTTTTGAGATATGCACTCATTTCGTTTTATCATATTTTCTTTCTCCAATCAAGACCACAAAACTTTGAATATGCTTGCATTATATTAGGATTAATATCCTTTTCTCTTCACCAACGACCTCCTCACATTGGTTGTATCTAGTGTCAATTCAGTATCGTTCAAGTTTCCACTAATCTTTAATGAAAAAATAATCGAGTTATTCCCTGAAAGACCGCTGAACGAACTAATTTGAATATTGTGTCAACTGTAATACACGCGCACTAACAATAGTGTGCAACCTTCTCCGCCGTGTATAATGTAACACCGTCACATCAGTCTCATTTCTTTGATGAAATCGTACTAATCAAGATAACGACCAGGGTATAGTTTGTAAATGTTAATCTGAGTCTATAGCCATTGAATTTCCACCCGCCGACCCAAACCCTCAGAAATCATTTGGTTACTGGGACATCAAATTTGAATTTGTGTCTATTAATAAAGTCTTTAGAGAACATAAGGCACCATTGGCCACATCTATATTTAGCAACTTTAATATGTGAACTACTTTATTCCTCTGTCCGTATGAAAGTTAATGGTGAATAAGTGTAATAACTTGAACAATAACATAGCAATGACTATGTCTTTATTCGGTACTTTGTGTACAGTAAATTAGGTATATAAATGTGTGTATTTGTGTATGGGAAAGAGAGAAAAAAAAAGAAAAAGGTTTGATATCCGATATTAAAGGAAAATAGTTTGAAGCATCTTTCTTTCTGGAAGGAATAAATACTAAAAACCTAGACTGAAAATAATCTGCCATTAAAAAGGAGTAACGCACATCGAATTTGTCTTTCTAATGCGCAAATGTTATTATTGTTGTTATTAGTAGTTTGAATGTAAACATTTTAGCAAGTTGCATTACTGATCTCCCAATACGTCTATAATATTTAACAATTCTTAGTGTTTTTTTTTTCAAAACGAAAACCAGTTAAGGTACATTCACAATTTTTCTCAAGTTGCATCGCCCATACAAAAATTTACAACACAATATATATGTTTCGACGTCATAAAACATTGTTTATACTTTTTGATTTAGGTAATTATCTATAATGATCAGATTATAATCCATGCAACATATGTGAGGGGAATGTGTATGATATACATAATTCAGATTGCATTGTAAATGTGACCGACCACTGCATTTTCCAGCAAAGATATCGCAATCGTTTCTGTTGAAGTTGTTAGGTCCAGGTCTTATATTCTTTTTGGAAGATCCATTTTTTGATTGATTTGTTCTTACTTTAAGTTTAACTTTGATTCGCAAGAATCATGTTTATTTTGTGGCAAATTGCAACAGGTTTAGATAAGAAAGTAATGTCCAAATGCTTCTGATGGCGAAACTATCCGCCACGATGGTTCAGCATGGGCAATGTCAATGGTAAGCAAATGTGCGCATCTGATAATATAAGATTCTAATTCATGATCATACCCTTTAAAATAATGGTTGTTGTCATGTAATGTAAAAATATAAATTGCTTTTCAGTGACACTGACTTTGTTATCGAGCCAATGATTGCACGATTCGTGCTCATTGTAAGTGTGAGAGACAGACAGATAGACAGAGAGAGAAAGAGAGAGAGAGAGAAGAGGAGGACACACATGGGGTGACATATATTTGAAATAGGTCTCAATATTCAAACGAAAGTTGAACATGATGCATACAAAACAAAAATACATTTTAAAAATGTTGGAAAACAGAGTTGCGCAAAGTATGATGTCAGGTTTATGTCATTTAAAAGCGGTATTGCCTCAACTGTTTCCACTGACAAATATTTCCGCGTAGAATCATTTTAATCTAAAGGTTTTCATTAAAAAGACCGTTTTGTGATGCAGTTTACGTTATCATGATAAAAAGACAAGTTCACATGAATAAGTTTGCGCTTAAATTGTAAACGTTGACAATTCATCTCAATCTGCTAGCGTTTTATCAAGTATTAAAAGGGTGTATAAAGGGGGCGGAGCATGAAGTACAATACAACCGTTTCAATGATGTCAATTATTAAATAGATAATAACCGATTGGGCAATGTGTCTGGGAAATGTATCTAACACGCATATAAATATTAGGAGAACACTGTCCTGTGAGGAGTTGTACGTACTACAGTTGTAGAAGCAGAATAAATAAGAACCATAATCAATCAGAAATGAGAGGACTGGCAGTATTCCTGTGTCTCTTCATGTGCATGACTGCAACGATGATGGGCGCCGCAGAATCAGAAGCAATAGAGAATGTAGCAGTGTTTGCTCATGGTAAGCATAGTCTCCTCCTCCCTTATTCATCTCAACACACACATACACGCATACACAATACACTTAAAAATTTCATTATTCACCAAAGGCTTTTAAGTTCTGACGAGTTGTACAGTAATACCACTAAAGTTTAACTGACACGGATATATTATCTAATACACTCAATCAGGCTTTAGAAGCAATTAAGTCTAAAAGAAATGTGAATTTTGATAAATAAGGCGGCTTTAGTCTCATTCTGACTTTCGTACAAATACAGTCTATTAGAAATGTGAATTATGATATGTAGGTCGGCTTGATTCTTATTCAAAAAGGAAATTTATAAACATTCATAAATTTAAAACACGATGATATAAAGTGCGCCATGATGAAAAAATGTTTTGATTTTATTGTGTTTACCGTCACACAGATGTGTAAATGAATCCCTAAACAAATAAAATATTATAACTAAAAATTTCAGATATTAACTCTTCCAAGAAGACTTTTTGTTTCTACGTTTAACACACGGACATGTTATGTCATAGCTGCAAATTCTTAAAAAGTTATGAACCTAAGCAGTGTGCATCTTATTGCTGGAAAAACGAAATCTGTGTCTATTGGAGTCGTTAGTGACTATATGGTGTAGTTACATCGTTTTCTGATAATGATTTCTTTCTTTTCTGTTTTGAACGTTCAATTATTTACCATTTGTAGGTTTCTAGTTCATTATGTTGCATATATCTTTGATTATTTCAAATGTTACAATGTAATGAAGTTCCTGATAAATAAAAATGGATTTTGCTTATTTCAGACAATGACGAAGGGATTCCTGCAAAGGGAGGTACGTATTCATACTATTTAAAATCTAGTACTAGTATTTGGTTCCATCAGAATGAGTACTTTTTATATGAAGCTTTCCGACAAATACAATCCACATTTCACAACATATTCTAACTAGTAATATCGTCTCATAATATTTTTAAAATTTAGACTTGATGAAATTGGTACAAAAACATTACTGTTTGAAACATTTTGATCGTTGTAATGTATAAAATTGAAAGAATAATATTATCAATAATAAATAGGTTGCGCTTTGTACAACAACACCTTGCCAAATATAAATTAGGTTTGGTCTTCATTGCATTCTGGACACAGGTCCAAGTTTGTTTGCAAATTTCTGACATTGACATATGTATCTTGATCTAAATATCATCCCTTTGCGCTTCATTTCATCGGATATGGTTACAGCAACACTATTCAGACACATTTCCGGGATGAAATAATCGTTCTATCAATCAGATATTCTCTCTAATATTTAAATTAAGAATTATTTTAATGTACACTCTCCGGTGTGGTATTATTCCAGACGTTGGTCATACTTTTATATAATTCAATTCACAATTTATTTGTTATTTAGTTCATTCAGATCAAATTCATTGAATTGCATTGTTTTAACCTTTATGTTCATTTTGTTTTCTAATTATATTTCATATATTCAATTTAACCTGACAGAGAAGAGACTGTGTACTAGTCCAGTTTGTTTTTATCTATGAATGAAGTAAGTTTCTACTATTTACATGCTCATTATTTGTTTTTAAATATTAGTTTTATTATGTCTAGTTTCCTAATGGAACCATTTAGGTGCATCTAGAAATTCAAGGAAAGGCCTTACAGTTGTATGTTGTAGAGACTACACGAACAATATTCTGCATAATCGAAGATCAGTTTATTGTCGGTCTCCTGCAAGAGATGCATGAGTACAATTCGCTTTTCTTCGAAGCTTCTTAAAATACATAGTACTTTAACCTTTAAGACCGAAGATCTTGACATCACTTAGGACACATTTAATGCTGCACCTACAGAGATAACATTTTAAAGAACTTTGCTGACCAAACAACGTTTACTACACTATATATAATATTTATATCATTTTCATTTACTTAATATACCTTTCTTACATAGCTTACTGTTAATCTTTCATCTTGCATAACACATTTCTTTTTTATTTAAAATGTTTATGTCCTTTATATATGCTTGGCAACATTTTATTTTCTTCCCGGCAATTTCAGTACAAAGGTTAGAACGATTATAATGTTGTGCTTCTAAATCATGCACATGCTCTTGCGATAAATGTTGAAAGAATGTAAGCAAAGTAGATATATCATTCACCGTGCATCTGATTATGTATATCCATCATGTTTCTTTTCAGACAGGACGTTGAACAACGACTACCAAACCTGTGGCCTAATACAACCAACGAGTGCAATACATCATACAACTAATCCGCATCTGTTCATCTTACTTGTGTAGATATTCCTTAACGCTTAACATATAGTTTTCAATATTTCAATGTAGTTTTAATGAAATATAAAGATAGCATTTGAGATATCCGCTTTTAAATACTGTGGCAGTATGCACTAGTGAAAACGGATATACCGTGTTCGCAATTCAATGCGTGTAATAAACTTATCAATACTGGAAAATTTCCATTGATAGATATGTAACTTTCGATTAACTCCTATTTGAAACATCACGTAGAACCCATACGAAATTGTCTTCAAACTAAAAAAAATATTCCACATATGTCCTATTCTTATATATTCATTAAAGGCTTGAAATGTATAGATTGTGTTGAGTTTTCATATATGTTGCAATATCAATGCAAATGGAGTTTGAATGACAACATCACCAGGTAGTTATTAGTTGTGGCAATGTTCGATCGTTGCCATATAATCAAACGTTCTATACGGTGACGACTTAACATAAATAAACAGGAAATATACAATTACAATGTTAACAGAGAGCATTTTATCAACATTGAGTGTGGAGTGTCAGTGGAGGACATGTGACAGGATTGCACTTATCGTTCAAACAAATCATATTATCTTGTTAGGTGATAATGTAAACGTGTACACAAACAATAACAAAAACGTACGAAGGTTATGATATGATTTTAGCATAAATTGGTTGATGGATTCAACGTTCATTTGTCCATTCAGAATGGGTTTTTTCTTCCAAATATGAAATGCTGTGATGAATTGGTGTTTTCCGTCATTACAACGAAACTGGTAACATACGTAGTTGCATATTTGTATTTTCTCACCAGTCATCTGTTGGCAAACTTATATTGTGATCGACTGCGTAGGCCTCTTCCATAAATCGTTTTGCGATACAAATAAAGTGAGTCAATACATCATGCTACTTTCTTTATATATTCTTAATACATAAACAAGCTATGTGTAGCATAGATTTATTGGTGTAAAGAACGTTCATTTATCTCTTCAGGATATGTATGTTTTTTCAAATAAGAAATTCGGCAATGAGTTAGTGTTCTCCGTCACTACAACGAATATGGTAGCATACGTAGATGCATATTTGTATTTCTCACCAGTTATCAGTTGGCAAACTTATAATTTAATCGACTGCGTAAGCCAATTCCATATATCTTTAGTGATACAAAAAGAAGTGAGTCAGTCTATTCATACATCAAGCTACTTTCTTTATATTTTCTTTATACACATTCAAGCTTCCATTTGTTTTAGTATGGAAAAACGAAATTAACATTGCAAAATGTAAATAACCCCGTTTTATTTACATAAATTATCATTGTCGTGCATCTGATTAAAATTTGAAGAAAAAAAACACTACAATCTGTCCTATATTGTATTTCTCTCAACAAAATACTTCCATCAGCTTTATATGGTCAACATAAGAAGATTGAATTAAATGCTTCTCTCTTTCATTTAGATATTTTACACAAAAATGGAAACACACATATTTACAAACGTACATATGAACATACATACATACATACATACATACATACATACATACATACATACATACATACATACATACATACATACATACATACATACATACATACATACATACATACATACATACATACATATAAGCAGACAGATAGACGTAACAACTAGATAGACATTTAAACAGACAGACATACATAGAGACATACAGACAAAATACATACATACAGATAAACTGTCAGACATATGGAGAAATATACGGACAAAAAAAAGATAGAGTTATGCATATATTTGTGGGAATAAAAGGTTGCTTGCATCCGCACAATAATATTCATCCGTTCTTAACGATTTTCTTGCGATTACATTGATTTTCCAGCTTGTGATTCGATTATATACTTGGCACAATTTTAAATTAAAACGTGTAAAATCATATTTAGAAATAGCATTCTCGGTAGTATTATAATCTGTTAGACTTGTCCACACAGTTGATTCAACATTTTGGTAACGGAAATACAGAATTTTAATTGATGGCATCATATTCCCATTGCCAATTTCACTCAATCCCAAGCCCCTAATTCGTCATTAGAGAAAGTCAAGTTCTATAAATGGTTTTTGTACAGTCTACTTCAAAAGCCTTACTTAAGTAGGTTCTGATAGTATATACAATATGATCATTGATCATACACGAACATGCACTGCCTGTTTGCTGAAACAAAAGGGGCAAACATTCATTTCAGTATTAGTAGTACATATGAAAAGCACTAGTTTCTAAGTAACGTGATAAAGACAGGTATATAGGAGGAAACAAAATGGATGGTTATTTGCTTGAAAATATGTTTACAAGCATACGCAACACATAGAACAAAATACAAAACAAAATATGGCGTGACCAACTAGAATGTACACTTATCGGAATCGGAAACATACAAAACAAAATCACGAGCAGTTTATCATTTACTTACGATGCTTTTTTATTTTTACAAAACGCTGAGCATTTTGCTCTACCGGATTTATTGTTCTTGAATTCCTGCTAGGGCACAAAATTCACAGAAAATACAATGTCATGATCGTTCCGCATGATATTACAACGGGTAAAAAAGATGACAATAAAACGTTTGAACTTCATTGATTTCTTTTCGATACATTAAGAACACAAGCATCACATTAAACGCAATGTTCAGATTGCATCATCTTTGTGACACAGAATACTAATTATGACACAGAATACGAAGGAGACATATTCTATATAATTGCCGATCAGAAGGATCTTTCCAATTCGGTGACTGTCTTGGACGTTGCAAAGTTGTTCTCTCTAAATACATATGCTTGACACATCAACGGAAAATGATATTAGCATGCATGATATTTTTATCTTAAACATTACTGACACAGGACAATCTGTCTTTAGTGTTATACAATACGGCATTAAACAATTATCGCGTATCTTAGACCAATATATTTATCCTCGATGTAAATGTGTTTCATGAGATTGTTAGACAACTTATTATTTTGACATCATCCATTTTGTCTACTTCCACTTGAAGCCTAGAAAGTACAGTACGTTTCATTTAAAACTGAGAGTATTGGAGTTCTTTCCTAACAAGAATTTCTTTCAAGAGTCTGTTATTTCGCATATTAATAAACAACATTTGAAATAATTTTCGAAATAAGATTGAAGTAAATTAAATGTTTTGTTCAAAATGTTTGATATAACAATTAACAACAATTTGAATAATTTAACCAATTTAATAACAAAAAGCTTGAAATAGTATAATAGTATTGTCCATTCATAGAGGAATGGCAATATTAAATAGAGTTACGACAAATTACGACAATTACATTTGAACCTAACAGTTTCTGTTTGCAGCACTACCCATGTGCAGCTCAATAATCAGGTACGTGGTTGCATTACTGTGTTTCTTGATAAAAGGGTGCAAATACTGCAGTTTGATAATTATTTTTCGTTGTCTAATTGGGATGTGATTGAGTTCGAGTTTGTGTTTCTGTTATGTGGACCATCAATCAATCGCAACTTCCTCACGTTCAGTTAAAGAACATTATACTTTTTAATTGGAAAAGTAACTGCAGTCTGGTATTATTTTGGTTTTGAACTACCTGCCTAGTACTCTTTATTTATCTACGTTTCATTAAGAACCTAATGATATTCCATTTTTATTAGCGCTATATCACACACTAAAGCTTTACGTGTATAACGAGCAATAATTAAAGATTGCTATGCTGAGCTCTTTTCAAACATTGATCTTATTATCAGATATACTTTGGGAGGAATTTAGTTAAATCCACAAAGCCGTATCCTATAAGAATTTATAACGTGATCATACCTGGACAAAATATATAATCACACAAATAATATATCAATGAACATAGGGACAAAGCCTCATGGTCAATCTATTATTTTGATGCTTGTAGTATACGTATATGCATATCAAATGAAGTTATTCATGGTGAAATGAAATAGTGCAGCTTAATGGCTACCGTTTCTACATCGCCTAAGTATATAATTAAGCCAACTTTATTGTTTAACCATTAATCGATGTTTGTCACTTTCTGAACTTAATGACCTATTTTCCTTCCAAATATAACATCACTACCGATCAAGTCATTAACTTCATGTTTTCATAAATTTAAAAAGAGATGTACCAGTGTTATTTTTTATTTGACAACTAAACTGATCAGTTGTTTCATTTCAAATACTACGATTTCGTTATATTTTAATATCATTTGCCCTGTCTATTTCATTTTATTTCTTCAGTCTTTCCGTTCGTCTTTAGATTTACTTTCCCGTAAATAATGTTCCCACAATGGGTTATCAATCTTCATTCTTTAATGAATATGTTAAAGCTTCATGACTACATTTTGGTGCATGACTAAAAGACAGGTCAATAGTCAAAGTTTAAATTTCTTTGTGATATTTGTATCTACCTTTAAATGATAATGTAATCAAGCATAATATTTTTGCAGTCCTTTTTCAAAAGAACAATTATTATCATCTTGGGGTGCAAATCTTTCTGAATGAACTGTTCATTAATGTATATCCTTTAATCTTGTTACTCTGCCAACATTGGGGGAAACATAATAGTATATGTAAAGTTCTGTTGTATGTTTTATGTGATAACTAAAATAGGACTGGAGCATGTGTGGGTTAGTGCATACGCTACCATCTTCACAAATGTAAACATGTACTGATCCGAATCCTATTATAGTATCAACAAGTTGTTTATATTTGGGCAATAACATTTAATTACTTCCGTACTGAGAATTCCAATTGGGTAATAAATCTCACCTCTGTATATTTGTCACCTTTTGTGTCGATTTTATTTTCATGAAATGCAGTATCATCATCAGTTTTCACTTGAAAAGAATCATGTCATCGAGATTCAAAAATTTATAATTCCTCTATTTCAATTCAGTTACTAACGTTACTTAAGATTTTCGTTATATAATAATGAACATGCACACAAACATACATACATACATACATACATACATACATACATACATACATACATACATACATACATACATACATACATACATACATACATACATACATACATACATACATACATACATAATAAGTTTTAATGAAAGTAGACTCAAGTCTTGGAGGTAACCGGAATACTTGAAAAGATTCCTTTTTTCAGAATTATAAAGTTAAAATTGTCAAAAGAATTAGTTCCATTCTCGGATATATTAGCTATTTATTTAAAAGCGTATTCTATTAAAGGGAGATAAATTAACTGCGTTTAGTCAAATATTCTGCTCATGCAAATATATCTGTGCCAATCGTTGCGAGAAGTTAAATATTTAATAACTTCATTCCTTTATTTAAAATGAGTAATCTTTCTTGTATATATTTGACAGCACATTATGAATTATTTGTTAGGCTGGACAAGGACAACAAAAATATGATTGTATCAAAATAAAGCGCTATTAAATTATGTAAATAATGAAAACATATATATTAGTATAATTACATTTTCTTAGAAAACCCATACCATTATTTGTATAAACTAAAAATCACTACATAGATTTACTGATTTCGCCAAGTTACGACAATTACATTTGACCATAACAGTTTCAGTTTGCAGCACTATACATGTGCAGCCCAATGTTCAGGTACTTGGCCGAATTACCAAGTACGCAATTATTTCACACAATAACATATGACGAATAGAGAGATAAATATATTGTTATAAATTGGCTTGTGGTGCATCGTCGCTGCATAATCAGTTTCATTGTCTTGCTATCATAATTTATAACAGACACTCTCTCTTCTGTCATTAAAAAAGGAGAAAAAGATATGTTTGGAATATTGTTGCTGGTATTTCAATGCAAGGTGACTGTTCGTCTTGAAAGAAAATAAAGAAGACCAAATGTGAAATTAAATTAAAACATTAAAAGTGGATTTAATTTTGTATCAAATGTAAATATTTTTGTAGACACGAGAATAAACGACAGGGTCCTACAGAAACGTAATTGACATTGACGATATTGCAAACATAACGTGCAGTCGTCCACATTTCGTTTCCCATTTTTATATAAATTATAGGGTTATATCTAGATCACATAGGTTTTATAAATGACGAGTTAGAGTGAGAGAAAGAATTCATAAAGAAGTACTAAATCATACGAAAACATATAACACAGAAGATGCAAAGTACACACTTTATTATTTATATTCTAATACATATTTTCTGGCATAGATTTAAACCAAATAAATTATAAATGATCTTAAAATGTAGCTAAGGGGTGCGTACAATATATCTTTTGCTTTTATTTCAAGAATTATATCAAATCTAATAAATATTAATCAAATAATGTTGAAATCAATTAATTTATATACGTGATTAATGGATTGATAATAGTGGAACTTATCTTTGGCGACATGCTTGTAGAAAAGACGCTGTCATATACAGTTATGTGTAAAGCTTAGTATATACATTGTTATACAGCCACTCGTACTTATGTGGCACTAGCTACCTCTTCTTCATATAATTTCACAAAGAATGGAGTGCAGTTTTTGTGGATATATGCTTTCTCACATCTTGCCCAAACTAGTTGATACAAATATGGTGTACTTCTACAAGGACATTTAGTCTCGCATTAATAATATATGTTATCTGTCTCTTTATAAATTGCATAAAATAATCTTTCGTGGATGTTAACTCAAACTGCCATTTTGATTCACACAACATTTATTTATATTTTGTTTTGAAAAGATGTAACATTTACTATCAAGCCATTACATTTCATGTACAATGGCAGCTTTATCGCTTCGTACATTATTCGGTTGTTGATTTTCAATGGGAACGATACCATAAATGTTTGTATTTTATTGTTTTCGCATTTCAAGCCGGAATGCTCTAGTACATTGTATGGAGAATATTACATACGTGACGGATATATTATTCCATGGGTAGCTTTAGAAAAACCTTGAGAATATGTTGATACAATCTATCATCACTTCCTCAAAGTTTATACAGTAAGAGGGGTCTAATTGGCTGCTAGCAATAGACAGCATCTTTACAACATTTGGATTGACATCTAACTACGCGCAATTTGTTCTGAATCAAAACAAAACAAAACATTCATTTATATTTCTAGATTGTTATAGTCGTACAAGCTATGTTCAGACGCTATCATTGTCATCTTTTCTTACTAGTAATGTGTTGGTACTATGTCTACGACAAGACCCATCAATTTTAGTAGCTTAAACGATGGCCAAATGTATGATTCTTTTAGGCATTCTTCTTTTGCGATCCACGAGGCTCAAAGTACTATATATATAACTTTCATAAAGTTACTAAAAGAATAAAATATTTCGCATGCCAACATGATGATCTACTCATCTTCTTAAATCATTGCATATTACGTCAAACGAAACGAAAACCACAAAATAATATTTATGTTCTTATGATATCACTGTCTAAAGTTTCACTGTAACAATGTTTTGCACGGAATAATACACTTAAACGATGCGATTACCTTGCAAATGTCATAAATGACTTTTGACGTTTGACAAAGGTGAGGTTCGGGGCTCTTTTACAACAGTGGCTAAAACATACTTAAACGTTTAACATTGATTCAGTTAAACAGTTAACATACAATCTTAGAAATTAATTACCATCCAACCTTATCCGTGTACTGTAACTTCAATTACGTTACGTTAAAAATCCAGAAAACAGGATATTGGTATAGATTTTCAGTTGAAATTAAGGTGGAACTCACATCTACCCTGCAATTGAAAACAATTTTGTCTTGTAATGTAAAAACACACGAATCTAGTCATTGTATAACTAAAATGATGCATTTAGGAGGATTATTAAATTAAAAAGTAATGAGATATATTTTGTCTTGGAACAATAAGCAAATCATAACAGCTCGTGTAAAATGATTGAATACGAGTAAGAGAATTAAACATTTCTATTTACATAATACGTTTCAAATCAATCATCAAAATAATCTATCTAACTACTACGACTGGATGCAAGTTTTAAACTGTTTAAAATATTACATTGTTCAAGTGGTTAATTTAGTCACAACTATTTCTAATGAGATTCGAGTTAGTTTATAACTGTTCTGCATATGCACTCATTTCGTCTTATCATATTTTCTTTCTCCAATCAAGACCACAAAACTTTGAATATGCTTGCATTATATTAGGATTAATATCATTTTCACTTCATCAACGACCTCCTCACATTGGTTGTAGCTAGTGGCAATTCAGTATCATTTAAGGTTCCACTAATCTTTAATGAAAACATAATCGAGTTATTCCCTGAAAGACCGCTGAACGAGCTAATTTGATTATTGTGTCAACTGTAATACACGCGCACTAACAATAGTGTGCAAGCTTCTCCGCCGTGTATAATGTAACACCGTCACATCAAAGTCTCATTTCTTTGATGAAATCGTACTAATCAAGATAACGACCAAGTTATAGTTTGTAAATGTTAATCTGAGTCTATAGCCATTGAATTTCCACCCGCCGACCCAACCATCAGAAATCCTTTGGTTACTGGGACATCAAATTTGATGTTGTGTCTTTTAATAAAGTCTTTAGAGAATATAAGGCACCATTGGCCACATCTATATTTAGCAACTTTAATATGTGAACTACTTTATTCCTCTGTCCGTATGAACGTTAATGGTTAATAAGTGTATTAACTGTAACAATAACATAGCAATGTGTCAAGTGCCAAATTTTTCGTCAGTGACATCCAGTAATTAATTCGTAGGCTAGCCGACAATCAACTGTCTTGGAGTAGAGTTTGGAACGGAAAGAATGTTAGTTTAACTCTGTCAGACTGTTACAATAATTAGAGTGAAAACGGACTGAGTGTTTGACACGTTAAAATTATGTGATTACTCACGCAGAGCTTTCAAAAATGATTGAGACAAATGATAAGGTGATATTTCGATCCTAAGTGGCATTTTTGGCATCTTGATAGACGGTTTTCATAAGGTCAGTAAGAATAGCATTTATTCCGATTGGGCGAATGCATAGGGAAGGGGGGGGGTGTTGGACTCCAGAATCGGGGAAATATATACTTCGTATCAAACGAGGTTAGTCAGCCTAGGAAGACCTCAGCAAGAGAGGAAGTATAAACTACATAGTCAAGACTCTGAGCGTGAAAGACAGACGTTCGTAAAAATTGGGTTCCAGTTAAACTGAATGTGGAACGATTGTAAGACGCCAAAAACAGAAGGTATTTAACTCAAATTCACCTTTATTATGATGTAATGTATATGCTGTTTATCTTTGGCATAGATGCATAATGTATCGATACTACGATACAAATAGTTCAGTATTACATTGATTTAATAACGTACTTTGATATATTTCTTTGTTACAGATGCATGATGTGTTCATATTTTGTATGGATAGTCGGTTTTACAGTGATTTAATAATGTATTTTGAATTCTGAATTAGCATTTTTTTACCTTATATACTTAGGTAGGTAAATGGGTGGTGTAGAAAACCCGCCGTGTACATTTATGATTGGAAAGTGTTACATTAATTTGAATTTATCATATTAGTAAATATGGATTGTGTGTTATGTTATATTGCCTCATTTTACGTAATGATTTACGGGAATATATGACTTTCCCGAATTCTGATGTCGATAATTAGCAGTATAGCTCTATTGATCTGAAAACATGTATAGAATTTGTTAGCCGTATAAATGATAACACTGATAGTAAGATCTGATTGTTCGAACATGAAGACGGACGAACAATCGCAACTCTGGAAGTAACGAGATACTTAAGGCGTTTTACCCTTTTCTTTTACAAGGAAAATAGTTTATTTTGGCAAGAGTGAGAATCAGCGAGAAGTCAAAGGAAAAGAGAAAAAAAGAAGTAAGAAGTCAGAGTGTGGAATTCCCGTTCAATCAAAGGGCAAGCTGGAGTCGGACGCACGCAGGGAAAAGAAAGAAAAACCAGTCGACGAAAAAGGTCATTTTCAATCACCCAACAGTCCAATGTTAAATGAACATTCGATTCAGTGATGAAATTTACTCTCAGTATTAACGGCTAACTTCATTTATTTTCATTAGTGTTTGGATTCTTATGAATGTATCCATTATTTTAAAGCTTCATTTTATGTATTTTCTGAACTAAGTGTATTCAGAAAGAGAGAAATTGTAATTCACAGTGTCGTTCTTTTCTTAGTTGTATTTTTAATTAAATTCATATTTTATCTTTACGGGGGCTCGTGTATTGTCTTGTTCAAAGTACCATCTCAGATTTCTATAACCACTGACCGGGCAGATTACACCGTAGAGATCATCTTCTAGATAACGATAATTAGTGGGAGGCGGTCTTCAAGTGTTGTTTTCCAAGTTGCGCAATACCTCTGACCAGGCCTTGTGCAATATTGTACTAATAACACTTTGATAACCCGCCAGCACCACGTTACACAATGACTATGACTTTATTCGGTACTTTGTGTACAGTAAATTAGGTATGTAATTGTGTGTTTTTGTGTATGGGAAAGAGAGAAAAAACAGAAAAAGGTTTGATATCCGATATTAAAGGAAAATAGTTTGAAGCATCTTTCTTTCTGCAAGGAATAAATATTAACAACCTAGACTAAAAGTAATCTGCCATTATGAAGGAGTAACGCACATCGTATTTGTCTTTCTAATGCGCAAATGTTATTATTGTTGTTACTAGTAGTTTGAATGTAAACATTTTAGCAAGTTGCTTTACAGATTTCCCAATAAATCTATAATATTTAACAAGTCTTAGTGTTTTTTTCCAAACGAAAACCAGTTGAGGTACATTCACAATTTTTCGCACCGCACATAAAAAATTTACAACACAATATATATATTTCGACATCATAAAACATTGTTTATACTTTTTCATTTAGGTAATTATCTATAATGATCAGATTATAATCCATGCAACATCTGTGAGAGGAATGTGTATGATATATATATAATTCAGATTGCATTGTAAATGTGACCGACCACTGCATTTTTCAGCAAAGATATCGCAATCGTTTCTGTTGAAGTTGTTAGGTCCAGGTCTTATATACTTTTTGGAAGATCCATTTATTCATTGATTTGTTCTTACTTTAAGTTTAACTTTGATTCGCAAGAATCATGTTTATTTTGTGGCAAATTGCAACAGGTTTAGATAAGAAAGTAATAAGTAATATGTCCAAACGTTTCTGATGTCGAAACTGTCCGCCACGATTGTTCAGCATGGGCAATGTCAATGGTAAGCAATAGGGAATGATATAATGTTTTTATCTTGTTCACTTCTCCTATACATTTTCCATTCTCAACACGTTTATAATATCACCCATAACTTTCATCAGGTGATACTTGCTGTGCGATTCAGCAACTGCCAGTTCATAGCTCTTAAACATTAAAACCTCTTGTTATCTGATATAATCCGAAAATCAGATGGTTTCTAAGTTGCGAAATATTACAACAAATGTTCATACAGCAACGTGGCAGTTTTGATATATAAGTAATACACTATCATACAGGGTTACTGTAGACCTGTATCATTAGTATAAATTAAAGTTATGGTAGGTGTTTTAAGATTTTTTATTCTATTTGGTGCTTAAAAAAACATGTAAAAGTATAATTTACATTGCATGAACACATTACTAGATTTAGTGAAATGCTCTAAAGTACTGCTACTAATTTCGGGAAGATTTGATGAAAGAAATTCTTTGATTTATTCGCCGCTTGTTTTTGTAAGCATTATATCTTGACTTGATTAGATTGCTTATAGAGACACCTTTACACAGAAACGAGCGGAAACTATCATTTAAGAAAAGAAATCGAGCATCGCTAGCAAAGGTTTATGTTTACCTTATTATTATCAATTAGTCGTGCAATTCAAAATTCAAAGTTAATTTAACTGGTCGTATTTGTTTATTATATGAATTATCTTTGATCAAATGCGTTTACGATTCTACCAATGTCAGAAGCAGAATAAATAACCCAAAAGTGTTACAGTTCGAGTTAATGTTTACGAAACGTCACCAAATATTGCATATCAGTAGAACATTGACATCGGTGAATCGAACGGTTCATCATTTAGTCCTTCAAACGAATATCATATTGAAGTTTTAAAGTAGAATACACAAACGTATTTTGCTGCAACAAGACTAAACTATCAGCGAACCGTTTTCTTACCAACGTCTACATCAGACATTCAAACTTTGTAAGAAAATGTGCGCATCTGATAATATAAGTTTCTAATTCATGATCATACCCTTTAAAAGAATGGTTGTTGTCATGTTATGTAAAAATATAAATCGCTCTTCAGTGACACTGACTTTGTTATCGAGCCAGTGATTGCACGATTCGTGCTCATTGTAATTGCGGGTGAGAGAGAGAGAGAGAGAGAGAGAGAGAGAGAGAGAGAGAGAGAGAGAGAGAGAGAAAGACAGACAGAGAGAGACAGAGACAGAGACAGAGACAGAAGGACAGACAGAGAGAGAGAAAGAGAGAGAGAGAGAAGAGGAGGACACACATGGGGTGACATATATTTGAAATAGGTCTCAATATTCAAACGAAAGTTGAACATGATGCATACAAAACAAAAATACATTTTAAAAATGTTGGAAAACAGAGTTGCGCAAAGTGTTATGTCAGGTTTATGTCATTTAAAAGCGGTATTGCCTCAACTGTTTCCACTGACACATATTTCGATATAGAATTCGTCATAATATATGATCAAATGTGAAGGTTTCTCAAATGGTGATTCCGCGTAGAATGTTAGCATTTTAATCTACACTGGAATCATTTTAATCTAAATGTTTTCATTAAAAATACCGTTTTGTGATGCAGTTTACGTTATCATGATAAAAAGACAAGTGCGCATGAATACGTTGCGCTTAAATTGTAAACGTTGACAATTCATTTCAATCTGCTAGCGTTTTATCAAGTACGGAAATGGTGTATAAAGGGGGCGGAGAATGAAGTACAATACAACCATTTCAATGATGTCAATTATTAAATAGATAATAACCGATTGGACAAAGTGTCTGGGAAATGTATCTAACACGGATATAAATATTAGGAGAACACTGTCCTGTGAGGAGTTGTACGTACTACAGTTGTAGAGGCAGAATAAATAAGAACCATAGTCAATCAGAAATGAGAGGACTGGCAGTATTCCTGTGTCTCTTCATGTGCATGACTGCCACGATGATGGGCACCGCAGAATCAGAAGCAATAGAAAATGTAGCAGTGTTTGCTCATGGTAAGCATAGTCTCCTCCTCTCTTGTTCATCTCAACACACACATACACGCATACACAATACACTTATAAATTTCATTATTCACCAAAGGCATTTAAGTTCTGACCAGTTGTATAGTAGCACCACTAAAGTTTTAACTGACACTGATATATTATCTAATACACTAAGAAATGTGAATTTTGATACGTAAGGCGGCTTTATTCTCATTCAGACTTTCGTACAAATACAGTCTAGTAGAAATGTGAATTATGATATGTAAGTCGGCTTTATTCTTATTCAAAAAGGAAATTGATAAACATTGAAGAATTTAAAACACGATGATATAAAGTGCGCCATGATGAAAAAAATGTTTTGATTTTATTGTGTTTACCGTCACACAGATGTGTAAATGAATCCCTAAACAAATAAAATATTATAACTAAAAATTTCAGATATTAACTCTTCCAAGAAGACTTTTTGTTTCTACGTGTAACACACGGACATGTTATGTCATAGCTGCAAATTCTTAAAAAGATATAAACCTAAGCAGTGTGTATCTTATTGTTGGAAAAACGAAATCTGTGTCTATTGGAGTCGTTAGTGACTATATGGTGTAGTTACATCGTTTTCTGATAATGATTTCTTTCTTTTCTGTTTTGAACGTTCAATTATTTACCATTTGTAGGTTTCTAGTTCATTATGTTGCATATATCTTTGATTATTTCAAATGTTTCAATGTTATGAAGTTGCTGATAAATAAAAACGGATTTTGCTTATTTCAGACAATGACGAAGGGATTCCTGAAAAAGGAGGTAAGTATTCATACTATTTAAAATCTACAACTAGTATTTGGTTCCATCAGAATGAGTACTTTTTATATGAAACTTTCCGACACATACAATCCACATTTCACAACATATTCTAACTAGTAATATCGTCTCATAATATTTTTAAAATTTATACTTGATGAAAATGGTACAAAAACATTACTGTTTGAAACATTTTGATCGTTGTAATGTATAAAATTGAAAGAATAATATTATCAATAATAAATGTTGCGCGTTGTACAACAACACCTTGCCAAATATAAATTAGGTTTGGTGTTCATTGCATTCTGGACACAGGTCCAAGTTTGTTTGCAAATTTCTGACATTGGCATATGTATCTTGATCTAAATATCATCCGTTTGCGCTTCATTTCATCGGATATGGTTACAGCAACACTATTCATACACATTTCCGGGATGAAATAATAGTTCTGTAAATCAGATATTCTCTCTAATATTTAAATTAAGAATTATTTTAATGTAAACTCTCCGGTATGTTATTATTCCAGACGTTGGTCATACTTTTATATAATTCAATTCACAATTTATTTGTTATTTAGTTCATTCAGATCAAATTCATTGAATTGCATTGTTTTAACCTTTATGTTTATTTTGTTTTCTAATTATATTTCATATATTCAATTTAACCTGACAGAGAAGAGACTGTGTACTAGTCCAGTTTGTTTTTATCTATGAATGAAGTAAGTTTCTACTATTTACATCCTCATTATTTGTTTTTAAATATTAGTTTTATTATGTCTAGTTTCCTTATGGAACCAATGAGGTTCATCTAGAAATTCAAGGAAAGGCCTTACAGTTGTATGTTGTAGAGATTACACGAACAATATTCTGCATAATCGAAGATCAGTTTATTGTCGGTCTCCTGCAAGAGATGCATGAATACAATTCGCTTTTCTTCGAAGCTTCTTAAAATACATAGTACCTTAATCTTTAAGACCGAAGATCTCGACATCACTTAGGACACATTTAATGCTGCACCTACAGAGATAACGTTTTAAAGAACTTTGCTGACCAAACAACGTTTACTACACTATATATAATATTTATATCATTATCATTTACTTAATATACCTTTCTTACATATTTACTGTTAATCTTTCACCTTGCATAACACATTTAGTTTTATTTAAAATGTTTATGTCCTTTATATTTGCTTGGCAACATTTTATTTTCTTCACGGCAATTTCAGAACAAAGGTTAGAACGATTATAATGTTGTGCTTCTAAATCATGCACATGCTCTTGCGATAAATGTTGAAAGAATGTAAGCAAAGTAGATATATCATTCACCGTGCATCTGATTATGTATATCTATCATGTTTCTTTTCAGACAGGATGTTGAATAACGACTACCAAACCTGTGCCCTAATACAACCAACGAGTGCAATACATCATGCAACTAATCCGCATTTGTTCATATTACTTGTGTAGTTATTCCTTAACGCTTAACATATAGTTTTCAATATTTCAATGTAGTTTTGATGAAATATAAAGATAGCATTTGAGATATCCGCTTTTAAATACTGTGGCAGTATATACTAGTGAAACCGGATATACCGTGTTCGCAATTCAATGCGTGTAATAAACTTATCAATACTGGAAAATTTCCAATGATATAAATATAACTTTCGATTAACTCCTATTTGAAACATCACGTAGAACACATACAAAATTGTCTTCAAACTAAAAAAAATATTCCACATCTGTCCTATTCTTATATATTCATTAAAGGCTTGAAATGTATAGATTGTGTTGAGTTATCAAATATGTTGCAATATCAATGCAAATGGAGTTTTAATGACAACATCACCAGGTAGTTATTAGTTGGAGCAATGTTCGATCGTTGCCATATAATCAAACGTTCTATACGGTGACGATTTAACATAAATAAACAGGAAATATGAAATTATGTGATGAATTGGTGTTTTCCGTCATTACAAAGAAACTGGTAACATACGTAGTTGCATATTTGTATTTGCTCACCAGTCATCTGTTGGCAAACTTATATTGTGATCGACTGCGTTGGCCTCTTCCATAAATCGTTTTGCGATACAAATAAAGTGAGTCAATATATGCATACATCATGCTACTCTCCTTATATATACTTAATACATAAACAAGCTATGTGTAGCATAGATTTATTGGTGGATAGAACGTTCATTTATCTCTTCAGGATATGTATGTTTTTTTCAAATAAGAAATGCGGTGATGAGTTAGTGTTCTCCGTCACTACAACGAATATGGTAGCATACGTAGATGCATATTTGTATTTTCTCACCAGTTATCAGTTGGCAAGCATAGTTTGATCGACTGCGTAGGCTAGTTCCATATATCTTTTTGTGATACAAAAAGAAGTGAGTCAGTCTATTCATACATCAAGCTACTTTCTTTATATTTTCTTTATACACATACAAGCTTCCATTTGTTTTAGTATGGAAAAACGAAATTAACATTTCAAAATGTAAATAACCCCGTTTTATTTACATCAATTATCATTGTCGTGCATCTGATTAAAATTTGAAGAAGAAAAACACTACAACCTATCTTATATTGTATTTCTCTCAACAAAATACTTCCATCAGCTTTAGATGGTCAACATAAGAGGATTGAATTAAATGCTTCTCTCTTTTATTTAGATATTTTACACAAAAATAGAAACACATATTTACATAAGAACATACATACATGCATACATGCATACATACATACATACATACATACATACATACATACATACATACATACATACATACATACATACATACATACATACATACATATAAGCAGACAGATAGACGTAACAACTAGATAGACATTTAAACAGACAGACATACATAGAGCCATACAGACAAAATACATACATACAGATGGACTGTCAGACATACGGAGAAATATACGGACAGAAAAAAAGATAGAGTTATGCATATATTTGTGGGAATAAAAGGTTGCGTGCATCCGCACAATAATATTCATCCTTTCTTTACGATTTTCTTGCGATTACATTGATTTTCCAGCTTGTGATTCGATTATATACTTGGCACAGTTTTAAATCAAAATGTGTAAAATCATATTTAGAAATAGAATTCTCGGTAGTATTATAATCTATTATACTTGTCCACACAGTTGATTCAACATTTTGGTAACGAAAATACAGAATTTTAATTGATGGCAGCATATTCCCATTACCAATTTCACTGAATCCCAAGCCCCTAATTCATCATTAGAGAAAGTCAAGTTCTCTAAATGGTTTTTGTTCAGACTGCTTCAAAAGGCTTCAATTAAGTAGGTTTTGATAGTATATACAATATGATATTTGATCATATACGAATATGCACTGCCTGTTTGCTTAAACAAAAGGGGCAAACATTCATTTCAGTATTAGTAGTACATATGAAAAGCACTAGCTTCTAAGTAACGTGATAAAGACAGGTATATAGGAGGAAACAAAATGGATGGTTATTTGCTTGAAAATATGTTTACAAGCATACGCAACACATATAACGCAATCCAATACAAAATATGGCGTGACCAAATAGAATGTGCACTTATCGGAATCATAAACATACAAAACAAAATCACGAGCAGTTTATCATTTACTTTCGATGATTTCTTTATTTATACAAAACGCTGAGCATTTTGCTCTACCGGATTTAATGTTCTTGAATTCTTGCCATGCCAAAAAAATGCGCAGAAAATACAAAGTCATGATCGTTCCGCATGATATTACAACGAGTAAAAAATATGACAATCAAACGTTTGAACTTCATTGATTTCTTTTCCATACCTTAAGAACACAAGCATCACATTAAACGCAAAGTTCAGATTGCATCATCTTTGTGACACAGAATACGAAGGAAACATATTTTATATAATTGCCGATCAGAACGATCTTTTTTCTTGACTCATTGCCCAATTTGGTGACTGTCTTGGACGTTGCAAAGTTCATCTCTTTACATAAATATGCTTGACACATAAACGGAAAATGATCTTAGCATGCATGATATTTTTATCTTGAACATTACTGACATAGGACAATCTGTCTTTAGTGTTATACAAAACGGCATTAAACAATTATCGCGTATCTTAGACCAATATGTTTATCCTCAATGTAAATGTGTTTCATGAGATTGTTAGACAACTTATTATTTTGACAGCATCCATTCTGTCTACTTCCACTTGAAGATTAGAAAGTATAGAACGTTTTGTTTAAAACTGAGAGTATTGGAGTTCTTTCCTAACAAGAATTTCTATCAAGAGTCTGTTATTTCGAATATTAATAAACAACGTTTGAAATAATTTTCGAAATAAGATTCAAGTAAACTAAATGTTTTGTTCAAAATCTTTGATATAACAATTAACAACAATTTGAATAATTTAACCAATTTAATAACAAAAAGCTTGAAATAGTATAATATTATTGTCCATTCATAGAGGAATGGCAATATTAAAAAGAGTTACGACAAATTACGACAGTTACATTTGAACCTAACAGTTTCCGTTTGCCTCACTACCCATGTGCAGCTCAATAATCAGGTACGTGGCTGCATTACTGTATTTCTTGATAAAAGGGTGCAAATACTGCAGTTTGATAATTATTTTTAGGTGTCTAATTGCGATGTGATTGAGTTCGAGTTTGTGTTTCTGTTATGTGGACCATCCATCAATCGCAACTTCCTCACGTTCAGTTAAAGAACATTATACTTTTTAATTGGAAAAGTAACTGCAGTCTGGGATTGTTTTGATTTTGAACTACCTGCCTAGTACTCTTTATTTATCTACGTTTCATTAAGAACCTAATGATCTTCCATTTGTATAAGCGCTATAGCACACACTAACGCTTTACGTGTATATCGAGCAATAATTAAAGATTGCTTTGCTGCGCTCTTTTCAAACATTGATCTTGTTAGTCAGATATACTTTGGGAGGATTTAAATTAAATCCACAAAACCGTGTCCTATAAGAATTTATAAAGTGATCGTACCTGGACAAAATATATAATCACACAAATAATACATCAATGAACATAGGGACAAACCCTCATGGTCAATCTATTATTTTGATGCTTGTAGGATACGTATATTCATATCAAATGAAATTATTCGTGGTGAAATGAAATAGTGCAGCTTAATGGCTACCGTTTCTACATCGCCTAAGTATACAATTCAGCCAACTTTATTGTTTAGCCATTTATGGATGTTTGTCACTTGCTGCACTTAATGTCCTATTTTGTTTCCAAACATAACATCAATTCCGATCTAGTTAATAATTACATGTTTACATCAATTTAAAAAGAGATGGGCCAGTAAAACTTTTTATTTGACTAAAAAACTTATATGTTATTTCATTTCAAACACTACGATTTCGTGATATTTATCATATCATCTGCTCTGTCTATTTCATTTTATTTCTTCAGTTTCTCCGTTTGTCTTCCGATTAACCTTCCTGTAAATAATGTTCCCACAATGGGTTATCAAGCTTCATTCTTTAATGAATATGTTAAAGCTTCATGACTACATTTTGATGCATGACTAAACGACAGGTCAATAGTCAAAGTTTACATGTCTTTGTGATATTTGTATCTAACTTTTAATGATAATGTATTCAAGCTTAATATTTTTGCAGACGTTTTACAAAAGAACAATCATTATCATCTTGGGGTGCAAATCTTTATGAATGAACTGTTCATTAAAGAATATCCTTTAATCTTGTTACTATGCCAACATTGGGGGAAACATAATAGTATATGTGAAGTTCTGTTGTATGTTTTACGTGATAACTAAAATAGGGCTGGAGCATGTGTGGGTTAGTGCATACGCTACCATCTTCACAAATGTAAACATGTACTGATCCGAATCCTATTATAGTATCAACAAGTTGTTTATATTTGGGCAATAATATTTAATTGCTTCCGCACTGAGAATTCCAATTGGGTAATAAATCTTACCTCTGTATGTTTCTCACCATTTGTATGGGTTTCGTTTCCTGAAATGCAGTATCATCATCAGCTTTCACATGTCTGCGAGATTTAAAAATTTATAATTACTCCAGGTTCATTCAGTTACTAACGTTGCTTAAGATTTTCGTTATATATTAATGAACCTACATACATACATACATACATACATACATACATACATACATACATACATACACACACACACACACACACACACACACACACACACACACACACACACACACACACACACACACACACACACACACACACACACACACACACACACACACACACACACACACACACACACACACACACACACACACACACACATACATACATACATACATACATACATACATACATACATACATACATACATACATACATACATACATTTTAGAATTAAAAAGTTAAAATTGTCAAAAGAATTAGTTCCATTCTCGGACATATTAGCCATTTATTCAGAAGCATATTATATTAAAGGGAGATACATTAACTGCGTTTAGTCAAATATTCTGCTCATGCAAATACATCTCTGCCAATCGTTGCGAAAAGTTAAATATTTAATAACTTAATTAATAACTTCATTCCTTAATTTAAAATGAGTAATCTTTCTTCTATAAATTTGACAACTTATGAGTATGTAGGGCTGGACAAGGACAACAAAAGTATGATTTTATCAAAGTAAAACGCTAGAAAATTATGTAAATAATGAAAACAAATATATTAGTATAATTACATTTTCTTAAAAGACTCATACCATGATTTGTATCAGCTTAAAATCGCTACATAGATTTACTGATTTTGCCAAATTACGACAATTACATTTGACCATAACAGTTTCAGTTTGCAGCACTATACATGTGCAGCGCAATGTTCAGGTACTTGGCCGAATTACCAAGTACGCAATTATTTCACACAATAACACATGAGGAATAGAGAGATAAATATATTGTTATAAATTGGCTTGTGGTGCATCGTCGATGCATAATCAGTTTCATTGTCTTGCTATCATGATTTATAACAGATAAATTTGTTATGTGTCATTAAAAAAGGAGAAAAAGATATGTTTGGAATATTGTTGCTGGTATTTCAATGCAAGTTGACTGTTCGTCTTGAAAGAAAATAAAGAAGACCAAATGTGAAATTAAAATAAAACATTAAAAGTGGATTTAATTTTGTATCAAATGTAAATATTTTTGTAGACACGAGATTAAACAACATGTTCCTACAGAAAGGTAATTGACATTGACGATATTGCAAACATAACGTGCAGTCGTCCACATTTCGTTTCCCATTTTTATATAAATTATAGGGTTATATCTAGATCACATACGTTTTATAACTGACGAGTTAGAGTGAGAGAAAGAGTTCATAAAGAAGTACTAAATCATACGAAAAAATATAGCACAGAAGATGCAAAGTACATACTTTATTATTTATATTCTAATAAATATTTTCTGACATAGATTAAAGCCAAATAAATTATAAATGATCTTAAAATGTATCTAAGGGGTGCGCACAATATATATTTTGCTTTTATTTCAAGAATTATATCAGATCTAATAAATATTAATCAAATAATGTTGAAATCAATTAATTTACATACGTGATTAATGGATTGATAATAGTGGAACTCATCTTTGGCGACATGCTTGTAGAAAAGACGCTGTCATATACAGTTATGTGTAAAGCTTAGTATATACATTGTTATACAGCCACTCGTACTTATGTGGCACTAGCTACCTCTTCTTCATATAATTTCACAAAGAATGGAGTGCAGTTTTTGTGGATATATGCTTTCTCACATCTTGCTCAAACTAGTTGATACAAATATGGTGTACTAACACGTGACGAATCGAGAGATAAGTATATTGTTATACATTGGCTTGTTGTGCATCATCGCTACATAATCAGTTTTATTGTCTTGCCGTCATAATTTATAACAGACACTCTCTCTTTTGTCATTAAAAAAGGAGAAAAAGATATGTGTGGAATATTGTTGGTGGTATATCAATGCAAAGTGACTGTTGGTCAATTATTGAAAGAAAATAAAGAAGACCAAATGTGAAAATAAAATAAAACATTAAAAGTGGATTATATTTTGTATTAAATGTAAATATGTTTGTAGAGACGAGAATAAAAGACATGGTCCTACAGAAAAGTAATCGACATTTTTTATATAAATTATAGGATTATATCTGGATCATATCCAGGTTTTATAAATCACGAGTTAGAGGTAGAGAAAGAGTTCATAAAGAAATACTAAATCATACGAAAACATATAACGCAGAAGATGCAAAGTACATGCTTTATTATTTATATTCTAATACATATTTTCTGACATAGATTAAAACCAAATAAATAATAAATGATCTTAAAATGTAGCTAAGGGGTGTGCACAATATATATTTCGCATTTATTTCAAGAATTATATAAAATCTAATAAATGTTAATCAAATAATGTTAAAACCAGTTAATTACGATACGTGATTAATGTATTTTATAATAGTGGAACTTATCTTTTGTGACATGCTTGTGGAAAAGACTCTGTCATATACAGTTATGGGTAAAGCTTAGTATATACGTTGTTATAAAGCCACTCGTACTTATGTGGCACTAGCTACCTCTTCTTCATATAATTTCACAAAGAGTGGAGTGCTATTTTTGTGGATACATGCTTGCTCAGATCTTGCTCGAACTAGTTGATACAAATATGGTTTACTTCTACACGGACATTTGTCGCGCATTATTAATATATGCTATTTGTCTCTTTATAAATTACATAAAATAATCTTACGTGGATGTTAACTTAAACTGCAATTTTGATTGACACCACATTTATTCAAATTCTGTTTTGAAAAGATGTAACATTTACTATCAAGCCTTTACATTTCATGTACAATGACAGCTTTATCGCTTCCTACATTAATCGGTTGTTGATTTTCAGTGGGAACGATACTATAAATGTTTGTATTTTATTGTTGTCGTATTTCATGCGGAATGCTCTAGTACATTGTGTGGAGAATATTACATACATGACGGATATATTATTCCATGGGCAGCTTTAGGAGAACCTTGAGAATCTATCATCACTTCCTCAAAGTTTATACAGTAAGAGGGGTCTAATTTATCTGCGAGCAATAAACAGCATCTTTACAACATTTGGATTGACATCTAACTACACGTATGTTTTTCTGAATCAAAACTAAACATTCATTTATTTTTTGCAGATTGTTACAGTCGTACAAGCTATGTTCTGACGCTATCATGGTCTTCTTTCCTTACTAGTAATGTGTTGGTACTATGTCTACGACAAGACACATCAATTTTAGTAGCTTAAACGATGGCTAAAATGTATGCTTCTTTTAGGCATCCTTCTCTTGCGATCCACGAAGCTCAAAATAATATATATATGACTTTCATGAAGTTACTAAAAGAATAAAATATTTCGCATGCTAACATGATGATCTTCCTAAATCATTGCATATTACGTCAAACGAAACGAAAACCACAAAATAATATTTATGTTCGTATGATATCACTGTCTAAAGTTTCACTGTAACAAT
The DNA here is from genome assembly GCA_030141615.1 of Unio pictorum. NCBI lineage: Eukaryota > Metazoa > Mollusca > Bivalvia > Unionida > Unionidae > Unio > Unio pictorum. Next base: position 10,621,110 of record JARLTB010000186.1, on the reverse strand, counting down.
GTTTTGCACGGAATAATACACTTAAACGAAACGATTACCTTGCAAATATCATAAATGACTTTTGACGTTTGACAAAGGTGATGTTCGGGGCTCTTTTACAACAGTGGCTAAAGCATACTTAAACGTTTAACATTGATTCAGTTAAACAGTGAAACATAAAATCTTAGAAATTAATTAGCATCCAACCTTATCCGTGTACTGTAACTTCTATTACGTTACCTTAATAATCCAGAAAACAGGATATTGGTATAGATTTTCAGGTGAAATTAAAGTGGAACTCACATATACTTTTCAATTGAAAACAATTTTGTCTTGTAATGTTAGAACACACGAAACGGGTCATTGTATCACTAAAATGATGCAAATAAGAGGATTATTAAATTATAAGGTAATGAGATATCTTTTGTCTCCAAACAATAAGAAATCATAATAGCTCGTGTAAAATGATTGAATACGAGTAAGAGGATTAAACATTTCTATGTACTTAATACGTTTCAAATCAATCATCAAAATAATCTATCTAGCTACTACGGACCTTTTACGACTGGATGCAATTATTAAACTGTTTATAATATTATATTGTTCAAGTGGTTAGTTTAGTCACAACTATTTCTAATGATATACGACTTGTTTAAACTGTTTTGTGGTATGCACTCATTTCGTTTAGCGCGACTGAGCGCGACTAAAGAAATTTCTAAAGAGATTATAATCCATATCTCCACCGCACCAAGTCTGGTGAATATTTCATAGCTTATGTGTATCAACTCCGTTGAATACAGAATTAATATTGCAGTTATCTCTGATCAATATTGGTATTTGAGTGTATCGTTGAGTGACATATATCACGTCAGTGTTTTTATGCCTACCTCTGGAAAATATCCTAGCAGGATTCTTTTGATTGTCTAACATCACATCATCATATACGACTAAGTTATTAATTTTTCCATCAATATCATCAATGTTCGGTGCTTCTTCGATATCGGTGATAAATTCAATAATACCCTCGCCGGTGATTTCTTCTGCCTTTTCGTTGTAATCCTTTAACATTTCGTAGCATCGCTGATCATCTACACTCGGGGCTATTAAATACAACTTATCCCATTTCATCCATCTCGTTATTATATTAAGTAACAACTGTGTCTTGCCACTTCCAGATGGTCCGATTATATTCATACGAATAAAATTTGGTAGCGATGTATGATGCTTAACTGATTCATGTTATTATAAATATATTATGGATCTATATTGTGTGAAATGTATGAAGCGTACTGGCACCGATGACTTGAGGACTATTTCACTTAAAAATACCAGATCAGCACTTTCTGGTAAATGTGTACAATGTAGTACAATGAAATTTAGATATGTTTCTATGAAATCTGCAGATGATTAAAAAACGAGGAGGTGATATTGCAGCCAAATTAATAAAACTCCCAGGAACACCATGGGCAAAATAACCAGGTGAAAAACACCTTCCAGGATATAGTTATTGTGGACCCGGAACCAGACTCGATATCAGACTCGATGATCAAAACCAACCCCGACCCGTTGAAAACCCAACAAACGCTATTGATAAGGCGTGTCATGCTCATGATGTTGCTTATAAAAGCAGCGATCTGCAACACAGACATATCGCAGGTGTGAAATTGATTCATGCGTTGAATTCTATCACTGATAAATGCTTCAAAGAAAAATTATCTTCATGGTTGATAAAATCGGCGATGAACGGTAAATTGATGATGGACGCTGGTAATTAATAACAACATGGAATCTATTTATTATTCTCCAAAAGGATACTGGAGGGTTAAAGCAGCAATCAGTAAACTCGCTAGCGCCGCAAAGGTAAAAAATACCACTGCAGCGGATTGGTTATCTAAACAGGCGATTTGGCAAATTTATCTACCACCGCCTAAACAAATTAACTTCTCTCATTTTGATGTCAGGGCACCTAATGAGGTTCATCAAGTTGATATATTATTTCTGCCGCAACTACGCGCTTACCGTAGTTGATGTTGCGAGCAGAGCTGTTAAACACAAAATCATCAACTGCAATTGCTTCTGCGTTTGAATTGATTTATCGACGGGGTCCTCTGCATTGGCCAAATCTATTACAAGTTGATCCTGGCAAGGAATTTCAGGGTGCAGTGTTATCCACAATGAAGCATCATAATGTCACCATCAGACGAGGACATACTGCATTACATCGCGATCAGGCAATTGTTGAACGATTTAATCGAACGCTTGCTGATCGGTTATTTGGATATCAATACGCGAAGGAATTTTTTCAGGATAAACGATCTCGTGAATGGGTCAAGAGATTACCAGGCGTGATTACCACGCTAAATAATGAGATTACTCGAACAATTAATATGAAACCTAACAACGCTATCAAAAAGAAGTATATACCTGTAAAACCGCAAAATGATTTTTCAAAACAACCAATACTCGGCAATGTCACTGTTAGATATTTATATGAACCAGGAGAGTTCGAAGGTGGCAAATAAAGGGCTACTGATCCTATTTGGAGAGTCACCGTACTTAAAATATCTAGTATAACGAGATCTACGGGTAGACCAGCAATCTTTAGATTGGATTCAACTGCTACTCAGCGAGGATTTACTCGTGAACAACTACAAGTGATACCCGAGGATACTCAATTACCACCGCGCGGTCTTAACTAGCACCTGCGTATGTTGCGCTCAAGAGACGTCAGCATCATATTATCTCTGGTATGACCTACGCTGCTATTTTTTCTGTCTACGGTAAATTGTCGAGAGTCCTTATCCGACCAACACCAACTCATTATACAATTGCAACTTGCGCAGTGATTATTTTCTGTTGTTTCAGTGTAATTATTAATTCAGCACCGATGTCAAATTCTCTATTATTTTTTATCCTGTTGTTTATAACCAGAGAGTTTTTTCTGATTATATCATCGCTGACAATATCACTTATTGTAGTGTCATTATAATCTAAAACAACTCTTCGAAGATGATTTATTCTTCGTACTCTGGACACCGCAAGATAAACTAAATTCGACCACTCGATGTGATTATCTATGATCCAAACAATTGTATCTGATATAGTCAATCCCTGTGAAGAATGTATTGTCGCTGCGTAAGCTAGCGTCCATGGGGATTTATCAGAACGCAATCCATCTTCGACGACATTGATATCAACCAGCACAATATCATTTAATACCAGAAACTGCTTCTCTGTCCCTGACTCTGTCTAGCCTGGAATATCAACTTAGATATTCTGCTTTCGTGTATCCTTGGGTCTATTACACAGCGGCGTTGGAAGTGTTGCAAATTTTTCTTTATGTAATTCAAATAACTTCACTTTGAATCAAGTAAAAGGTTTTATATCTGCATATTGGATCAAATATCGACGGTGCATTAGATATTTCTGATATCTGATTATGTTTCAAATATTTACATTCAATTGTAACATCTGCTGATTTGGAATAATCACACGGTATTTCCTTTTTAATTCTCCATGATCCCCAACTCTCGTCTGAATTAGTGAATTCAGCTACTGCTTCTTTATATTTTACGTCTATATAACATGAATCGTTGGTAACTCTAACTGCGGTGTCAGGAAATCTATTTATCATTGAAAATAAATTAATAGAAGCAAAATCTAGCATAGACGCCCTTAAATGTGCATGCTGAAGATTTTTTCCTTCTGTGTAAGTAACAATTGTACCCAATTTGTTTCCATCGGACAAGAAAGCGTCTTTACGATCGACTTATATACCCCTAGATGTTACATCTGCAAGTCGTATTCAGCATCATCTATAATCAACCGTGAAGAATATCGGTTATTGTCGTATTTATTCCACCCTGAGTGAATTTAGCAATTATTCTTCTACCAATATCTTTTGCTTGTTTATTTGTAACTTCAAATATCTGTTTGGACCATTTCAAGATATCTTCTTCGTCGAGATCGGGGAATTGTTTTCTATAGTCACTGATTATACTATCTAGACTATCAGGTTGTGGTAACCAGACCTCAGCCTGCGCTCGATATGATATAATTGATTCGTTGATAATCAGCAATCAGCATTTTAGAATCAATCATATACCGTAATAATACTATTGTCATCCAGTGTGTTTCAGAGATATGTCTACCAAAAGAAACATAACAACACGGATGAAGTCCTTTAGCCAATTCAAATGATACCACACTAGCGAATCCAGTTAAATCAAAATCTGGCAGTGGTCCATTAATCGCAACACGAGTCATTTCATGTGTGGAATGTCCAAATCGTTTAAAGTACTTAGCACATTCTCCGTACATTAGCGAACTCCAGGGATAACACGCAACTATATCAACCAAAATAATATTTTCAGGGTCATATTTTGTATTCCATAATCCTCCATGGTTATATTTAACACAGCTTGATTTGATATCTGATAGAAATTCAGCTCTTGTTGGTTTCCACGTGTTTTTCTTTCTCGTAAAATGAGCTGAAACCGACGGAATTGTAAAACGGTTTGTTAATATTGTTCGTCGTGTTCTGTTGAAAAACTACTAGATAGTTTTTTCATTTCATTGTGCAGTTCTTCAGTACGGTATAACTCGCCATTGGGTATTACAAATTGATCGAATTTACCCTCTTCGTCTTCAAAACTGTGAAGTAACCACTCAGACACAGGATCGTATCTACTTGACTGAAAAAATAAAATCAAATAAATTTTCCGTGTAATATTTTACGGTTCTTTTCGGCGGAAATATTGTTACCTCAGGTGTCCACGCGTGTTCGTTATGGTGAATAATTTTGATTGGAGCTACATTTGATTTATATTTTGATTCGTGTAATATTTCTCCTGTTATCGTCATTATGGTTATTGGAAATCTTAATGATGTTTCTAATTTGGTTATATCTTGAATCGTTGCTCCGTTCTTCCTAACTGTTAATTCTCATTCATTTCTTTTTTTACGTCTTATATCAGTCAATTTGTTTCCACGCAACGCATTTGTTAAGTGTTCTATTATTCGTTCTGCTACACAATTCAGAGATGACAGTTTCATTGGTTTTAGTTTTGTAATACTCGGTTTATCATTTAACGAATAAATCCCATAAACAACTGCTGTTACATGATAAGATCTCTCGTAATACGGTTTGTCAATTCCAGTCAAACTTCCTGGTTTGGAATCTTGACTCACAGTGACCGTTGTTTTATCTTTCAAGATTGGTTCAAATTTGTATCGAATAATCCAATTTCCCATTTCTAAGCGGATACTGAATTTCACTCTAAAAAAAATACTTTTTCTTGTCAAGATGTGAGATTATCACTGCTGCTCTTTCGTCGTTCATGGTAGCATCAACACTACCATCAATTTCAAATGCCGACCAACAGTGAGATGCTCCATCGCGTTTGAATTCATTAAAACGATCACGGATTTTACCCAACATACTTCTATCACTTATTAGACTCTTTGGTGTATCAGTGAAAATTGAATTTAACATTTTTTTCAGGGTTTAATATTCGATAATCTCTCGAACTCCTCCATATTATAATTAAAACAAGTATTTAAATAAAGAATTTATTATATAATGAACCATTGCAAATGGCTTATGATAGGTACAGTAACCGCATGTAACAAATCATGCATAAAGGAATTCCGTGGATATCATTTACAAAGAGTTCGTCGCGGGATTTTTGGCCCAGTCTCTTGCATACGATGTGGGGTAGGTGTGAGAGGAAAATTGCAGTTGTGTCTTAGTTGCGGTGGTAAGCGATATAGAGAGTTGAAGCGTTATTATGATAAGAGAGTTAAAAACTCCATTAAGAATTCCATCAAAGACTCTGACTGTGTTCCTGACAAAATCATAAGAATACCTCAAGACTATATTCATAGATTCCAAAGTAATAATTCAACCAAACAATGAATTAGACAAATAATATTATAGTATATAAATGAACCAAAAATTTCAACCGCATCCCGTGATCAGCAATTATGAAGCGTCTCTTGACGGTACTGTCAGAAACGGCAGATTGAAGAATCCAGTTGGTGTTATGAATAATCTTGGGTATTTAATATTCGGTGCTGGAGGGAAAAAATATCTTAATCAACGATTTACGTTCGAGTATATTCATGGATTGATCGAAGATGATCTAGTTATTGATCACATTGATTCCAATCCTCAGAATAATTCTTTATCGAATCTACAAGCTATTTTTCAGAGTGAGAATTCCAAGCGAAGAAGAACTGGTACTTGTAAATCAATTGGGAAGAGACCTATAACATCATTTAATATAGTAACTAACGAGGAAATAGTATTTCAACCTATGAATGAAGCCGAAAGATATTTCAATATTTGTAGAGCCTCAATACGATATGTTGCAGAAGGGGTATATCGGTCTGCGATTTCCAAAGGGACTAGAAAAGAATTCAATTTACATATCTCTAGGCGTGAGTAGATAAATAAACACCTTACCACGAACAGAGTTCATCATGATATATAATCGCATAATATCTCTTGGCATGAGTAAGATGAATAAACACCTTACCACGAATAGAGTTCATACCAAAAAAACGGGTCAATATTGACCCCAAATTTTTCAAATTAGAAATATGTATTATTATATATGAATTCTGAAAATAACAATGAGATCATAACTGAGATTTCAATTTAAAAAATCAAGGAATTCAATTATCAGCTAAATTAAATTGTGATCAGATTATTTCTGATTTTCAAGATATTGAATACAGCGCTATGAATAATAAATATGTCTTACCAAAACGATACGCCTGTATAAAGAAAATGTAGAATGTTATTCGCGATTCCCTTGTATTCTGTAACGACGTCAATAAGTTTGTCCCGTTATTCACTGTTGTCGAAAAAATCAGAAAAGAACTGGAGCAGCAATATGAAATCAAACGCACAATTAATTTGAGAGTTTAAACAATAAGAGTTATCTACGGATTTAGTTTATTTATTAAATATTAAAATAATATTTTTATTGATTTTTAGTTATTTGAGTCATTTTTAGTCATTTTTTTATTGATTTTTAGTCATTTTTCGTAATTTTTTGTCATTTTTCTCCTGCTGTTGATAATAAAAATCGAGTAAAGTAGTCGAATTTGATTGGGATTACTCGTAGAGATTCCTCATTCAAAATTATTTTTTGCTGTCTCATTAGTATGCCTCATCAATCAATTAGAGATTTTCTCGAAAATCGATCATTTATGGTAACTTCGTCACTGCATTTAGATCGTACATTAATTGGAAATTGCAAAGCAATTTTAATAATGGTAAACGAACCACTAACGTCTAGTTTAGCGCGTGAAAGATTAGCCGCAATTAAGAAATTTATACCAATCCGCGATTCTGTTCGAGAAAAATTGAAAGCGAGACAGAGTTTACAGACTGATTTTATAACAGAAACTGAAGATCTGTTTAAACCAATTACCACGGCAACCAAGGGGGTAATATCAGCCACTGAGCGAGCAATATACGGAGAAATCCCCGAGGAATAGAAAAGGAAAGAAACACTTCTTTTTCCTGTACTTGAAAAAAAAGCAAAAAGATCAAAACAAAAAAGAAATCTTTAAAAACACTTCCTGGTGATATAATAGCCGCTGCAAAACAACAAGAACAACAAGAACGACAAGATCGATTGGAACAAGCAGAAATTGAACAACCAGGTGATATTGATATTAGCTCCCCCCCCCCCCCCCCCCCCGGGAACCACTTGAAGAAATTGAACAAGAACAACGAGAACATATAGCACGATTAGAAGTACTCATAGGAGGAAAACCAGCTGGAAATAACTCACCGGAAATAATTAATGAAGCAGCTGATATCTGTATGCGGTTATTTCAAGGCGGCATCATGAATATCAAAACATATAGAGATTCCATTGATGAGTTAGCCGAAAATCATGGTTATTACAGTGATTAATCACAGAAATTGCTAGCAATTTCGACATTAGATAAATATCATTTGAATTACCAGTAATTGAATAAGAATGATCATGCGCTACAACCATTATAAACCAACCAGCGTCTATGTAGTAAATTCACGATTGCCTGTTTACAAAGCGTACTATGGTGATGGTCTCGGCAATACCATTGCAGGGTTATTTGCAAGAATGACTCCAAAAGTAGCGCCATTAGCAAAACAATTATCGATGATAGCCATTGATGTTATTCGTGATAAGGGTATTAGCGCTGTTGGAGATGTTGCCGGGAAAGCATTTTCCGCCGCGAAGGATAAACGAATGTCGTTAGTTCGACGAGAAATGAAACCATTGGTAGTATAGCCGTTACCATCTACACAAGTGATGCCTGCAAGTGTTAGTAAAATAATAAATAACGCAGTGGATCAAAAATTAGCATCGTTGGCGACTTCATCATTGTCCAATGATGCATATGAGGCACAGAAAAACGATATTGCAAACATGATAGCGGGAAACGGCTTGAAACCACGACGAAAATCACGAGCAAAATCATGATTTAGATCGAGGAATATGTTCAAATCGTCTCCTGACCCATTCTTTTTATATGGACGCCCCAGTACGCAAGAATGATTCTGTACGCGATTATCAATATTATTCCTATCATGCAGTACAACCGGATATTCGATCAAGAATTGAACTTCAGGTCCATAATACCAGTAAATACTTTTTGCCTTGTGAAGCATTTATCGAAATAGAAGGAGAACTCGTAACAAATGATGCTGCTCATGATAATCCACCATATGACAATAACCCAACTATCCGAGTTGGTTTTGTTAATAATGGTATTATGGCGCTATTTGAGAGTGCTAGATATATGATTGGTGGAAGAGAAATTGAATCTATAGAGCGTGATGTTGATGTTGCCACAACAATAGTGGGGTTAGCATGATATTCTGATGATTATACAAGATCGTCGGGTCCATCTATTATGTTCGCTAAGGATCTCAATTATAACGCTGAACACGTCCAGTATTCTAGAGTAAAGGCAGCAAATGCTGCTGCAGTTAATCTGTCACCAGATGTATATGTAAGACCAGCTGCTGATTTTGATGTCATAAATAATATTACTAATTACATCTTAGGGTTTGCAACACGTAGCATCGTTAGAGGGACAGCGTCGACAATTTTCATGCGCGATTCCACTGCATCATATTTTCGGATTCTGTAGGATTGTTAGAAAAGTTATCTATGGAGCGAAGCATACAGTAGCACTCGTGCGAAAGGGTAATGATAATGATGCAATCTGGCGTGGTAATGGTGTTCCCGAGGGTAAAGTTATTTTAACAAAACTTTCATTGTGGATGCCAGTAATGACTCCATCAATCACAACAGAAGAGTGATTACTATCATTTATGAATCATGTAGGAAAATCATTGCTACGCTGGCTAACAACAACGGATATCAAACAAGATAATATTGATGGTACATTTACATGGCACCTGGCATCAAAACAAGGTGTTTCAGCACCACGTCATATATTTATTGCGTTACAGAATAACGCGCGAGTTGGTGATCAAGAACGAAGTTATATGATATTTGATCAGATAGGTGTTAATGAAGTATCATTGAGAATAAACGGACAGCAGGAACCATCCGAGGATATACAACTTGATTACACTACTAACCATATTGCACACGTGTATCATCGTCTGTTGTCATATATGGGTCGCGATCAAAATGTCGATACTGGTTTGCAAATATCACAGTTGGACTTTAAAAATCAATATCCGATTTATTACTTTTCACTGGAACACCTTGACTTAACAAGGCAAACAGTTGTTGATATACACTTTAGAGCTCGTGTAGCCCGTCCTGGTGGTATTGCTAATTATAGAGCGGTTGCCGTCATTCTCAGTGACAAATCAATGCTACTCGAAGGTGTTGGTGGACGAATGAGAGTAGTCGATGCACCAGTGGAAAATATGTAATGTAACAATTAGATCAATCTGTTAATAATATAATTTCATATAGTCATATTAGTGTTACACTGACTTTCGGTCAGATTAAAAAATTGCAATCGGAATCAGCTAAAAAATGTGGAACCACGATAACGCTGAAACACAATCAGATGTCTGGTGGTCAGAATAAATTGTCGCTGACAACTCGTCAGATAAAACACTTTAATGATGCTTTCAAAGACAAGAAAGGTGTTCAGATCACTCTCTCTGCAGCTGCGATTATAAACATGATAAAATCAGGTGGTATATTTCCGATGTTAGCTGCGTTACAAGCGCTAATTGCGGCAGCAGCCCCAGCAGTAGCTAAAGCGCAGCGTTAGGAGACGTTGGTACCGCGGCAGGGATGGCACTAAAGAAAGCAACTGGACAGGGATACAAAGAAAAGGGAAAGGGTCTAAGACTACCAGGAACCTCGTATTCAAAGGAAGCGGCCTGAGAATACCAGGAACGGTTTACTAACTCCCATGTCAAATTTTGATTTACTCGATGCCGCTAAAAAAAAACCTGCGATTGAAAACGTTAGAGGTGTCTTTATGAAAGATCTTTTGCCGTCGCAACCAAACAGCTTTGAAACCGGTATCATTAATCTCGAAAACAGCACCGGACCTGGAACCCACTGGGTTTCATACGTGATTGATAAGCGTGTAATCGTTTATTTCGGTTCATATGGGTTAGCGCCGCGTAAAGAATGTATGCGTTATATACACCGCTTAAAAACCTTTCCTAAAAAGAAGACTTGGTACTCAACGCTACCATCACAGAAAATAAATGACCCCCCAATATGCGGCATAGAAGTATTAAATGTCCTTGACGCTATTTCATCATCAAGAAAACCACCTCATAAAGTCGTGAATGAATATACGAGTAATCGCTTTTTAGAGAGAAGTAATTAGAAAATCAAAGATTTTTACAATAACATGGTTGATATTTGGGGGAGATCTTTATCAATGTTGAAAAAACCCAAAGCGGAAATATCTGCAACCGGTGATGTAAAAAAAAATCGAAGATGAAATAACTGAGATATTGAACTTAGCAAGTGTTGATCCCAATGAAATAGTTGTATTTCCTGATCGTCAGGGTAAATTGAAAACGAGTAATATTTCACTTGATGATATTTTAGTTAAACAACGCAATGTAACGGAAAATGCTATCGCGTTGTTTTCCAATCAGGGTAAACTCAAACCGGGCGTCCTCATGTCAACAATCACAGATAAAATATTAACACTCGATAACAATTATATATCCTCGGCGAATTCATTGAAATCACTCAATGATAAGTATGACGATCATATAAATACATTTAATCGGTTTTCTGAATTACAAAAATACATCATTGATAAACCCGTGTTAGAAGCTTTTGCTAATCCTCCAGTGACCACACCAAAGCTCTCAGAGATCAAAACTTCTATGTTAGAGTTTGCAACATTTCAATCCAGATATGAAGATCACTTTGAAAAGTTTACATCATTTCGTAAAAATTACATTGATACATTTTTTGCAACCACGTTGGATAAAATTGACATAAAACTCCCTGATATTAAAAAATCAATCGATGAGATGACAAAACTTCATCAAAGGCAATCAAAAATGATGCAACGAGGATGATACGAATCATTGAAAAAACAAAAATTCCTCACGAACAAAAAAATATAGTAAATAATGTGTATGCTATCCAACGCGGATCATTTACGTGGACACCTACAAACAATATATTAAGTATCACTGCAACCGTCAAGGGTATTTATCGATTAACACTAGTATCACCAACTCAATTTAATATTTCATCAACGAGTTCATCTGGGGTCAACAATACGATATCAACGATCATCGACAAGGATACAACTGAACGATTCACAATAGCATCCACTGATAATAATTTGGTTAGGGTTTCAATAACATGGTATGTGGAATTCGTAGCGGAATTAAGTAAATAACTAAATTGAAATCGTAAACGATTTGAAAATAAAATGTCATCACAGCAGTATCGCTATGATCAGGTCAGAAATTTTCAAACTAAACTCAAAACCCTCACTAAGGTGTTTCAAGTATTAAAAAAAAATACCAACGAAAAATCACTGCACTTGAAGTTACCGTGTACTCGGTGAGTGGTGTAATCACCGGAGCTGGTATAATACTATCCTCGGTGACAATGATTGCTCCGATAGTTGTTCCAATATTTATATAATCGGCATCAACAATCGCGGGAATTATTTCAATAATAACAAAAGATAATATCATCATGCAGCCAACGCAAACTGCAAGATTACGTAGTTAAATTTCATGTTGTGTCCACTGCATACTCACAAGTATCCTCGATGATATCGTTACTCGATGACACATTAATATCAGATAGTGGGTTCTTAGCGATGGTACGTATTTATGATTCCACGATGTCGAAATTAGAGCAGGATAATAATAATAATAATAATAATAATAATAATAATAATAATAATAATAATAACAATAATAATAATAATAATAATAATAATAATAATAATAATAATAATAATAATAATAATAATGGCAACACCGCAAGAACTACTTCAACAAATAGTGGAAAATACCACACCGGTAAAAACCAGCTTCTAAGAAGAATTCTCCAGATCCGCTGGCCAGACACCATCAGCAACAAAAACTTGTGACAGACAACCTCCCAGCTTCCAATAGAGGATGAGATAAAAAAGAGAAGGTGGGGTTGGATAGGACACACCCTACGTAAGCCTTGAACCAACATTACCAGACAGGCATTGAGGTGGAACCCTCAAGGCAAGAGGAGAAGTGGACGACCAAGAAACACCTGGCGACGCAACCTTGAGGCAGACATCACTAAGATGAGTTACACCTGGAGTCAGCTTGAGGGGATGGCACAGGACAGAAGCCTCTGGCGATCTTTTGTGGGCGGCCTATACCCTGGCAGGGGTGACGGGTAAAACTAACTAACTTAAAACCAGCATGATGTCAATAGCATCAACGAATCATGAATTCATTGTGAATTTCCCTACTCCGATACCCGTGAAGGAGATAGCGTTAGCAAAACTACGAGTGTGTCACAGTTGGCCTAATATTAGGTCGGTAGCATTTGGCAGTCAACAACCGAATAATTCCTTGGTGTTTGCGAATAAGAATAAACCCGATGGTACACCAGACTAGAATGTTGTTTCGCTACCTTCTGGGTCCTACCAAATTGAACAAATTAATAATGAATTACAACGCAGAATAAAATCAATTACTGGAACAGAATCGAAAATCGCTATAACAGTTCATGAACCAACACGATCATTTGCAATTGAGATAAACTCACCCAGTTAAATCGCAGATATCAATCAGAGATCAATCAGAACTATACTGGGTTGGCACGAAATCCCACCTCCACCTGAACCGAAAAAATCTGATTGTCACAGACGAAAAATCATATCATTAAATCAACCCATCATATCAAGATTATTTACTTTATGTAAAAAATACAAAATTAACGGATATATTTACATTTCTCGATGACAATACCATGCATGCGAGAATTAATTTAAAGCTCACTGACCAGTCCAAAATCTAACTGATTTACAAGGTGAGGTTTTACAAATTAGTAAGTTTGTGAAATCTTAGCAACTTTTATCGTAAACAAAAATTGTTAACCCCATAGCACCAGCAGGGGGGAGGGGGCGACAACAATTGTGGCGTCGTTTTTATTGCCAAATGAGCCTCTATAAAGCATTTACGAGGAAGTCTTAGTTTGCCAAAATGTCGCTTTTTACGATTTTGTAAGAAGCCTTGGTTTGTCAAATTGACGCCTCTATAAAGTTGTCGGATTAGCCCCTGCTGCAGCTCGTTTTATCATATTTTCTTTCTCCAATGAATACCACAGAACTTTGAATATGCTTGCATTATATTAGGATTAATATCATTTTCCCTTCACCGACGACATCCTCACATTGGTTGTATCTAGTGGCAGTTCAGTATCATTCAAAGTTCCACTAATCTTTAATCAAAACATAATCGAGTTATTCACTGAAAGACCGCTGAACGAACTAATTCGAATATTGTGTCAACTGTAATACACGTGGATTAACAATAGCGTGCAAGTTTCTCCTGAATAGTGTAAAACCGTCACATCAAAGTCTGGTTTCGTTGATGAAATCGTACTAATCAAGATAACGATCAGGGTACTTTTTGTAAATGTTAATCTGAGTCTATGGCAATTGAATTTCCACCCGCCGATCCAACCATCAGAAATCATTTGGTTACTGGGAAATCAAATTTGATATTGTGTCTTTTAATAAAGTCTTTAGATAAAATAAGACACCATTGGCCACATCTATATTTCGCAACTTTAATATGTGAACTACTATACTTCTCTGTTCGTATGAATGTTAATGTTGAATAAGTATAATAACTTGAACAATAAAATAGCAATGAATATGCCTTTATTGGGTACTTTGTGTAAAGCAAATTAGATATGTAATTGTGTGTATTTGTGTATGGGAAAGAGAAAAAAAAACAGAAAAAGGTTTGATATCCGATAATAAAAGAAAATAGTTTGAAGCATCATTCTTTCTGAAGGAATAAATATTAACAACCTAGACTGAAAGTATTCTGCCACTAAGAAGGAGTAACTTACATCGTATTTGTCGTTTTATTGCGCAAATGTTATTATTGTTGTTACTAGTAGTTTGAATTTAAACATTTTAGCAAGTTGCTTTACTGATTTTCCAATAAATCTATAATATTGAACAATTCTTAGTGTTATTTTTTCAAACGAAAACCAGTTGAGGTACATTCACAATTTGTCTCCAGTTCCATTGCCCATAAAATATTTACAACACAATATATATGTTTCGACGTCAGATAACATTATTTATACTTTTTTATTCAGATAATTATCTACAATAATCAGATTATAATCCATGCAACATATGTGAGAGGAATGTGTTTAATATTTATAATTCAGATTGCATTGTAATTGTGACCGACCAATACATTTTCCAGCAAAGATATCGAAATCGTTTGTGTTGAAGATGTTAGGTCCGATCCAATATTCTTTCTGGAAGATTCATTTTTTGATTGATTTGTTCTTACGTTAAGGTTAACTTTGATTCGCAAAAATCATATTTTTTGCGGCAAGCTGCAACAGGTTTAGGTATTGTCCAAACGTTTCTGATGGCGAAACTGTCCGCCACGAAGGGTCAGCATAGGAAATGTCAATGGAAAGCAATAGGGAATGATATGATGTTTTTATCTTGTTCACTTCTCCTATACATTTCCCATTCTCAACACGTTTATAATATAAGCCACAACTTTCATCAGCTGATACTTGCTGTGCGATTCAGCAACTGCCAGTTCATAGCTCTTAAACAATAAAACCTCTTGTTATCTGATATAATCGATACTCAGATGTCTTCTATGTTGCGAAATATTACAACAAATGTTCATACAGCAACGTGGCAGTTTTGATATATAAGTAATACACTACATGTATCATACACGGTTGCTGTAGACTTGTATCATTAGTATAATTTAAAGTTATGCTAGGTGTTTTAAGATTTTATTTTTCTATTTGGTGCTTAACAAAAACATGTAATTCAGTAAACGAAGAATTGAATGCGATACATAACTATAGAATACGGAGATAAAATTGGAAGAACAAACTATAAACCATAAACTGTACTTAAAGTATAATTTACATTGCATGAACACATTACTAGATTTAGTGAAATGCTCTAAAGTACTGCTACTAATTTCGGGAAGATAAGATGAAAGAAATTCTTTGATTTATTCGCCGTTTTTTGGTAACCATTATATCATGACTTTATGAGATTACTGATACAGACACCTTTACCCAGAAACGAGCTATCATTTAAGAAAAAAAATCAAGCAAATCTAGCTAATGTCCGATTTTACCTAATTATTATCAAGGAGTCGTGTAATGCAAAATTAGAAGTTAATTTAACTGGTCGTATTTGTGTATTATATGAATTATCTTTGATCCAATGCGTTTACGATTCAATCAATGTCAGAAGCAGAATAAATAACCCAAACGTGTCACAGTTCGAGTAAATGTTTACTAAACGTCACCAAATATTGCATATCAGTAGAACATTGACTTCGGTGAATCGAACGGTTCATCATTTAGTCCAGTACATGATTGACAAACCTTAGATGCAATTCAAACGAATATCATATTGAAGTTTTAAAGTAGAATATACAAACGTATTTTGCTGCAACAAAGCATCAAGACTAAATTATCAGCGAACCGTTTTATTGCCAACGTCTACATCAGTCATTCAAAGTGTGTAAGAAAATGCGAACCAAATAATATATTTTCCTGTTCCATGATAATAAGACTTAAAAATATGGATGTTGTCATGTGATATAAAAATATAATTTTTTTTTCGGTGACACTGACCTTCTAATAGAGCCAGTGATTGCCCGATTCATACACATTGTAAGAGAGAGAGAGAGAGAGAGAGAAAGAGAGAGAGAGAGAGAGAGAGAGAGAGAGAGAGAGAGAGAAAGGGAGGGAGGGGGGAGACAGAGAGACAGAGAAAGATAGATAGATAGACAGATAGATAGATAGAGCAGGAGAGAAGACAATGACACACTTGGGGTGCCAGATATTTCAAATAGGTCTCAATATTAAAACCAAAGTTAAACACGATGCATACAAAAGAAAAATACATTTTAAAATGTTGGAAAACAGAGTTGCGCAAAGAGTGATGTCAGATTTATGTCATTTAAAAGCGCTATTGCCTCTGTAGCATTATCAACTGCTTCCACTGACACATATTTCGATATAGATTTGTCATATCATATGATCAAAACGATTGAAATGTGAAGGTTTTTCATATGTAGATTTCGCGTAGAATGTTAGCATTTTAATCTACACTGGAATCATTTTAATGTAAAGGTTTTCATTAAAAAGACCGTTTTGTGATGCAGTTTACGTTATCATGATACAAAGACATATGCGCGTGAATTAATAAGTTGCGCTTAAATTGTAAACGTTGACAATTCACCTCAATCTGATACCGTTCTATCAATTACGTAAAGGGTGTATAAAGGGGGCGGATCTTGAAGTACAATACAATCATTTCAATGATGTCAAATTATTAGATGATAGTAACGGATTGGGCAAAATTCTGGCAAATGTTTCTAACACGGATATAAATATTAGGAGAACACTGTCCTGTGATGAGGTGTACTACAGGTGTAGAGGCAGAATAAATAAGAACCATTGTGAACCAGAAATGAGAGGACTGGCTTTATTCCTGTGTCTCGTCCTGTGCATGACTGCCACGATGATGGGCACCGCAGAATCAGCAGCAATTGAAGATGTAGCAGTGGTGGCTCATGGTAAACATAGTCTCCTCCCTTTTTTATCTCAACACACACATACACGCATACACAATACACATAAATTTCATTATTCACTGAAGGCATTTAAATGTTGTGACGAGTTGTACAGTAGCACCACTAAAGTTTTAACTCACATGGATATATTATCTAATACACTCAATCACGCTTTCGAACCAATACAGTCTAATAGAAATGTGAATTATGATACGTAAGTCGGCTTTATTCTCATTCAGACTTTCGTACAAATACAGTCTAAAAGAAATATGAATTATGATACGTATGTCGGCTTTATTCTTATTCTTTATTCTTATTCAAAATGGACGTGTTTAATCTTTGAAGAATTTAAAATACGATGATATAAATTGTGCCATGATGAAAAAAAATGTTTCAATTTTATTGTGTTTACCATCTCACAGATGCGTAAATGAATACCTAAACAAATAAGATATTTTAACTAAGTATTACATATATCAACTCTTGCAACAAGACTTTTTTTTAAACGTTTAACACACGAACATGTTATGTCATAGCTGCTGATTCTTAAAAACTTATGACCCTAAGCATTGTGAATCTTATTGATGGAAATACGAGATCTGCCTCTATTGGAGGTGTTAGTGCCTATATGGTGTAGTAACACCGTTTTCTGATAATGATTTCTTTCTTTTCTGTCTTAAACGTTCAATTATTTACCATTTGTAGGTTTCTAGTTCATTATGTTGCATATATCTTTGATTATTTCAGATGTTTCAATGTTATGAAGTTGCTGATAAATAAAAACGGATATTGCTTATTTCAGACAATGACGAAGGGATTCCTGCAAAGGGAGGTAAGTATTCATACTATTTAAAATCTAGTACTAGTTTCTGGTTCCATGAGGATGAGTATTTATTATACGAGGCTTTCCGACACATACAATTCACCTTTCACAACATATTCTAACTAGTAATATCGTCTCATAATATCTCTCAAATTTAGACTTGATGAAATTGGTACAAAACATTAGTTTGAAACATTTTGATGGTTGTAATGTATAAAATTGAAAGAATAATATTGTGAATAATAAATTGGTTGCGCTTTGTACAACAACACCTTGCCAAATATAAACAAGGTTTGGTCTTCATTGCATTCTGGACACAGGTCCAAGTTTGTTTGCAAATTTCTGACATTGGCATATGTATCTTGATCTAAATATCATCCCTTTGCGCTTCATTTCATCGGATATGGTTACAGCAACACTATTCATACACCTGTCAATCAGATATTCTCTCTAACATTTAAATTAAGAATTATTTTAATGTAAACTCTCCGGTAAGTTATTATTCCAGACGTTGGTCATACTTTTATATAATTCAATTCACAATTTATTTGTTATTTAGTTCATTCAGATCAAATTCATTGAATTGCATTGTTTTAACTTTTATGTTTATTTTGTTTTCTAATTATATTTCATATATTCAATTTAACCTGACAGAGAAGAGACTGTGTACTAGTCCAGTTTGTTTTTATCTATGAATGAAGTAAGTTTCTACTATTTACATGCTCATTATTTGTTTTTACATATTCCTTTTATTATGTTTATATTCCTAATGGCACCAATGAGGTGCATCTAGAATTTCAAGGAAAGGCCTTACAGTTGTATGTTGTAGAGATTGCACGCTCAATCTTCTGCATAATCGAAGATCAGTTTATTGTCGGTCTTCTGCAAGAGATGCATGAGTACAATTCGGTTTTCTTCGAAGCTTCTTAAAATACATAGTACCTTAACCTTTAAGACCGAAGTTCTCGACATCAGCTAGGACACATTTAATGCTGCACCTACAGAGATAACGTTTTAAAAAACTTAGATGACCAAACAACGTTTACTACACTATATATAATATTTATATCATTATCATTTACTTAATATACCTTTCTTACATAGTTTACTGTTAATCTTTTATCTTGCATAACACATTTCTTTTTTATTTAAAATGTTAATGTCCTTTATATTTGCTTGCTAACATTTTATTTTCTTCACGGCAATTTCAGAACAAAGGTTAGAACGATTATAATGTTGTGCTTCTAAATCATGCACATGCTCTTGCGATAAATGTTGAAAGAATGTAAGCAAAGTAGATATATCATTCACCTTGCATCTGACTATGTATATCTATCATGTTTCTTTTCAGACAGGACGTTGAATAACGACTACCAAACCTATGCCCTAATACAACCAACGAGTGCAATACATCATGCAACTAATCCGCATTTGTTCATATTACTTGTGTAGTTATTCCTTAACGCTTAACATATAGTTTTCAATATTTCAATGTAGTTTTAATGAAATATAAAGATAGCATTTGAGATATCCGCTTTGGCAGTATATACTAGTAAAACCGGATATACCGTGTTCGCAATTCAATACGTGTAATTCACTTATCAATACTGGAAAATTTCCATTGATAGACATGTAACTTTCGATTAACTTATATTTGAAACATCACGTAGAACCCATACAAAATTGTCTTCAAACTAAAAAAAATATTTCACATATGTCCTATTCTTATATATTCATTAAAGGCTTGAAATGTATAGATTGTGTTGAGTTTTCAAATATGTTGCAATATCAATGCAAATGGAGTTTGAATGACAACATCACCAGGTAGTTATTAGTTGTGGCAATGTTCGATCGTTGCCATATAATCAAACGTTCTATACGGTGAAGACTTAACATAAATAAGCAGTAAATATACAATTACAATGTTAACAGAGAGCATTTTATCAACATTGAGTGTGGAGTGTCAGTGGAGGACGTGTGACAGGATTGCACTTATCGTTCAGACAAATCATAGTATCTTGTTAGGTGATAGTGTAAACGCGTACACAAACAATAACAAAAACGTACGAAGGTTATGATATGATTTTAGCATATATTTGTTGATGAATTGAACGTTCATTTCTCCATTCATTTTTTTTCTTCTTCCAAATATGAAATGCTGTGATGAATTGGTGTTTTCCGTCATTACAACGAAACTGGTAACATACGTAGTTGCAGCTTTGTATTTGCTCACCAGTCATCTGTTGGCAAACTTATATCGTAGGCTTCTTCCATAAATCGTTTTGCGATACAAATAAAGTGAGTCAGTCTATGTATACATCAATCTACTTTCTTTTTATTTACTTCATACATAAACAAGCTATGTGTAGCATAAATGTATTGGTGGATAGAACGTTCATTTGTCTCTTCAGGATATATATGTTTTTTCAAATTTTAAATGCGGCGATGAGTTAGTGTTCTCCGTCACTACAACGTATATGGTAGCATACGTAGATGCATACTTTTATTTTCTCACCAGTTATCAGTTGGCAAACTTATAATTTGATCGACTGCGTAAGCCAATTCCATATATCTTTAGTGATACAAAAAGAAGTGAGTCAGTCTATTCATACATCAAGCTACTTTCTTTATATTTTCTTTATACAAATGCAAGCTTCCATTTGTTTTAGTATGGAAAAACGAAATTAACATTGCAAAATGTAAAAGACCCCGTTTTAATTACATCAATTATCATTGTCGTGCGTCTGATTATAATTTTAAAAAAAACATTACTTTCTATCTTATATTGTATTTCTTTCAACAAAATACTTCTATCAGCTTTAAATGGTCAACCTAAGAAGATTGAATTAGATGCTTCTCTCTTTCGCGAGGCCTAAAACTTGTCGATCTCCACCTGCCGTGTGTCTTGTTAGCGGATGACACGACTGTAATGGTTAATTCGCATCATTCGATGCAGCATCTGCTCGATACAATCTCTAATTATGCGAAAAGGTGGAGATTGAAATATAATGCAGATAAAAGTTGCAGCATCCAATTTACAAGTAAAAGAAGAACAGATATCCTTTCTTTTCTATTCAGCAAATCGCCAAATCCAGTAGTCAAAAGTAAGAAAAATGCCGGCATATCTCTAAAGTACAACTTTAAACCAAACGACGCGATAAAAGAAACATGCAATGAAGGTAAACACTTATTAAATTCATTTTTTATTTTATTGGTATCAGAGACGGGTGAATGAACCCTCTAACAAGTATGAAAATCTGGAAAAGAATCATTCTACCCTCAGTCCTATATGGATGTGAATTATGGTCGAATATGACAAACGACAATATAGAAGAACTTGAGCTATGTAAAAGATATGCAGCGCAACGTATGCAAGCTTTCGATAAATATTCGCCCACAGAGGCAACGTGTAGTACCTTAGGACTCTGGTCAATGGAAGCATACACAGATAAGATGAAATTGTATTTTTTCAACAAGCTGTTTAGGGGCGATTGGACTCTTATCTGGAAAAAGATTTTCATTTTGCGATTATGTCAGTACTTGACCAACCCACTAACTCAGACTGGGTTTATAGCAGATATTGACAAAATATTCAAGAAGTATGGCATGGGAAGTGTTCTCTTAGACTATGCAGTAAGAGTACAAACCGAAGGTAAACTTGTTTGGAATCGGTATATTATTGATAATATTCAAAACCTCGAAGAAAATACATGTACCTGGAATACAGATATTGAACTAGAGAGCGATTTACTTCACTTCAGAAACATTCATTTTGAATTAGAACCAAGCAGTATATGTTTTCTTGGGCGTAAATTTCCATGTATGTTATGGCCTCTCTCTGAAATTGTGAAACTATATGTCATGCCCGTTGGAAAAGTTATGATATGCAAACTCTGTGGAAAAGAGAATGACGACAGAGCGAAACATCTTATCTTAGGTTGTGACATCATGCTTGAAGAACGAAACGTCTTCTTTGAGAGGATGATTGACACTTTAGAGGTGAGAAACGGGGTTAATTTATTCAATCAAGAAGACGATATACTATAGGAGACACTTCTTGGAACCAGAGTAGATTGCTTGTCGTCTATCGACGATGATGTATGGGATAAACTCATGTTGGTGACGGCAAAAAGCATAACCTCATTTTACAATAAAATGCATGCCCTACTCTCAACCAACATGTCATAACATAACAACAATAATAAGAAATTAAGCTAAATAAATAAATTAATTAATTTTAAAAAAAACAAACATAAACAAAAGACCATCCTGTTGTTGTCACATTCCGCAATTTTGCTGTATCACAGATCACGGAGATAGAATTCTCGCTGGCTCAAATAACATAAGAGTGTGACCTTTTGCTATCTTTTTACATTTGAGAATGGTTTCATGTTGTTCCAATATATATATATATATATATATATATATATATATATATATATATATATATATATATATATATATATATATATATATATATATATATATATATATATATATATATATATATATATATATGTGTGTGTGTGTGTGTGTGTGTGTGTGTGTATATGTGTGTGTATATGTATATATGTGTATGTACGCAAAAGCACACATGTCATGCAGAAAGAACTGCACTGATAATTACACTGGTATACGTTTCAATTTTTTTAACATTTTTTTAAATACTCTTTTCTGTTGTATTTCATGATTTTGTGTTATCCTGAAATTGATTAATCTGATGTAATCTCTTTTGAAGAGGAAATAAAGTCAGTCAGTCAGCCAGTCAGTCAGTCATATATACATATATACATACATACATACATACATACATACATACATACATACATACATACATACATACATACATACATACATACATACATACATACATACATACATACATACATACATACATACATACATACATACATACATACATATAAGCAGACAGATAGACGTAACAACTAGATAGACATTTAAACAGACAGACATACATAGAGACATACAGACAAAATACATACATACAGATAGACTGTCAGACAGACGGAGAAACATTCGGACAGAAAAAAAAACATAGAGAGAGTGATGCATATATTTGTGAGACTAAAATGTTGCGTGCATCCGCAAAATAATATTCATCCATTCTTTACGATTTGCTTGAGATTACATATATTTTCCACCTTGTGATTCGATTATATACTTGGCACAGTTTAAAATCAAAATGTGTAAAATCATATTTAGAAATAGAATTCTCGGTAGTATTAACATCTGTTAGACTTGTCCACAAAGTTGATTCAACATTTTGGTAACGGAAATACAGAATTTTAATTGATGGCAGCATATTCCCATTGCCAATATCACTCAATCCCAAGCCCCTAATTCGTCATTAGAGAAAGTCAAGTTCTATAAATGGTTTTTGTACAGACTACTTCAAAAGCCTTCCTTAAATAGGTTTTGATAGTATATACCATTTGATCCTATATCATACACGAACATGCACTGTCTGTTTGCTTAAACAAACGGGGCAAACATTCATTTCACTATTAGTAGTACATATGAAAAGCACTAGTTTCTAAGTAACGTGATAAAGAAAGGTATAGAGGAGGAAACAAAATGGACGGTTATTTGCTTGAAAATATGTTTACAAACTTACGCAACACATAGAAAACAATCCAAAACAAAATATGGCGTGACCAACTAGAATGTACACTTATCGGAATCGAAAACATACTAAACAAAATCACGAGCAGTTTATCATTTATTTACGATGCTTTTTTTATTTTTACAAGACACTTAGCATTTTGCTCTACCGGATTTATTGTTCTTGATTTCCTTCCCAGCCACAAAATTCGCAGAAAATTCAAAGTCATGAACGTTCCACATGATATTAGAACGAGTATAAAATATGACAATCAAACGTTTGAACTTCGTTGATTTCGTTTCGATACCTTAAGAACACAATCATCACATTAAACGCAAAGTTCAGATTGCATCATCTTTGTGACACAGAATACGAAGGAGACATATTTTGCCGATCAGAACGATCTTTTTTTCTTGACTCATTGCCCAATTTGGTGACTCTCTTGGACGTTGCAAAGTTGTTCTCTCTACATAAATATATGCTTTACACATAAACGGAAAATGATATTAGCATGCATGATATTTTTATCTTTAACATTACTGACATAGGACAATCTGTCTTTAGTGTTATACAATTAAACAATTATCGCGTATCTTAGACCAGTATGTTTATCCTCGATGTAAATGTGTTTCATGAGATTGTTAGACAACTTATTATTTTGACATCATCCATTCTGTCTACTTCCACATGAAGCCTAGAAGGTATAGTACGTTTCATTTAAAACTGAGAGTATTGGAGTTCTTTCCTAACAAGAATTTCTTTCAAGAGTCTGTTATTTCGAATATTAATAAACAATGTTTGAAATAATTTTCGAAATAAGATTGAAGTAAACTAAATCTTATGTTCAAAATGTTTGATATAACAATTAACAACAATTTGAATAATTTAACCAATTTGAAAACAAAAAGCTTGCTATAGTATAATATTATTGTCCATTAATAGAGGAATGGCAATATTAAATAGAGTTACGACAAATTACGACAATTACATTTGAACCTAACAGTTTCCGTTTGCAGCACTACCCATGTGCAGCTCAATAATCAGGTATGTGGCTGCATTACTGTGTTTCTTGATGAAAGGGTGCAAATACTGCAGTTTGATGATTATTTTTAGGTGTCGAATTGGGAGTTCGAGTTTGTGTTTCTGTTATGTTGACCATCCATCAATCGCAACTTCCTTACGTTCAGTTAATGAACATTATACTTTTTAATTGGAAAAGTAACTGCAGTCTGGGATTGTTTTGATTTTGAACTACTTGCCTAGTACTCTTTATGTATTTGATGTTTCATTAAGAACCTAATGATATTCAATTTTTATTAGCGCTATATCACACACTAAAGCTTTACGTGTATAACGAGCAATAATTAAAGATTGCTTTGCTGCGCTCTTTTCAAACTTTGATCTTATTAGTCAGATATACTTTGGGAGGATTTTACTTAAATCCACAAAGCCGTCTCCTATAAGAATTTATAACGTGATCCTACCTGGACAAACTCTATAATCACATAAATAATACGTCAATGAACATAGGGACAAAGCCTCATGGTAATGCTATTATTTTGATGCTTGTAGGATACGTATATGCATATCAATTGAAATTATTCATGGTGAAATGAAATAGTGCAGCTTCCTGGCAACCGTTTCTACATCGCCTAAATATACAATTAAGCCATCTTCATTGTTTAACCATTTATGGATGTTTGTCACTTGCTGCATTTAATGGCCTATTTTGTTTCCAAACATAACATCACTACCAATCAAGTTAATAATTTCATGTTTTCATCAATTTAAAAAGAGATGTACCAGTTTCACTTTTTTATTTGACTACTAAACTTATAAGTTATTTCATTTCAAACACTACGATTTTGTGATATTTATCATATCATCTGCTCTGTCTATTTCATTTTATTTATTCAGTCTTTCCGTTCGTCTTCTGATTAACTTTCCTGTAAATAATGTTCCCACGATGGGTTATCAATCTTCATTCTTTAATGAATATGTTAAAGCTTCATGACTACATTTTGGTGCATGATTAAAACACAGGTCAATAGTCAAAGTTTGAATTCCTTTGTGATATTTGTATATAACTTTTAATGATAATGTATTCAAGCATAATATTTTTGCAGACGTTTTTCAAAAGAACACTCACTATCATCTTGGGGTATAAATCTTTATGAATGAACTGTTCATTAAGGAATATCCTTTAATCTTGTTACTATGCCAACATTGGGGGAAACATAATAGTATATGTGAAGTTATGTTGTATGTTTTACGTGATAACTAAAATAGTAACTGGAGCATGTGTGGATTAGTGCATACAGTACCATCTTCACAAATGTAAACATTTACTGATCCGAATGCTAATACATTATTAACCAGTTGTGTATATTTTGGCAATAACATTTAATTTCTTCCGCACTGAGAATTCCAATTGTGAAATAAATCTCAACTCTATATGTTTCTCACCATTTGTATGGGTTTCTTTACCTGAAATGCAGTATCGTCATCACTTTTCACTTGAAAATAACCATGTCTGCGAGATTTAAAAACTTATAATTCCTCCAGGTTCATTCAGTTACTAACGTTTCTTAAGATTTTCGTTATATATTAATGAACCTACATACATACATACATACATACATACATACATACATACATACATACATACATACATACATACATACATACATACATACATACATACATACATACATACATACATACATACATACATACATAGCTTTAATGAAAGAAGACTCAAGTCTACGAGATAAGAGAGAAACTTGAAAAGATTCCATTTTTCAGAATTATAAAGTTAAAATAATCAAAAGAATTAGTTCCATTCTCGGACATATTAGCTATTTATTTAGAAGCATATTCTATTAAAGGGAAATAAATTAACTGCGTTTAGTCAAATATTCTGCTCATGCAAATATATCTGTGCCAATCGTTGCGATAAATTAAATATTTAATAACTTCATTCCTTTATTTAAAATGAGTAATCTTTCTTGTATATATTTGACGACAAATTATGAATTATCTGTTAGGCTGGACAAGGAGAACAAAAGTATAATTGTATGAAAATAAAGCGCTAATAAATTATGTAAATAATGAAAACATATATATTAGTATAATTACATTTTCTTAGAAGACCCATACCATTATTTGTATAAGCTAAAAGTCACTACACAGATTTACTGATTTCGCCAAATTACGATAATTACATTTGACCATAACAGTTTCAGTTTGCAGCACTATACGTGTTCAGTCCAATGTTCAGGTACTTGGCGGCATTACCAAGAACGCAATTATTTCACACAATAACACGGGACGAATAGAGAGATACATATATTGTTATAAATTGGCTTGTGGTGCATCATCGCTGCATAATCAGTTTCATTGTCTAGCTGTCATAATTTATAACATACACTCTCTCTTCTGTCATTAAAAAAGGAGAAAAAGATAAGATTGGAATATTGTTGCCGGTATTTCAATGCAAGGTGACTGTTGGTCAATTATTGAAAGAAAATAAAGAATACCAAATGTGAAATTAAAATAAAACATTAAAAGTGGATTGGATTTTGTATTAAATGTAAAACGTTTTTGTAGACACGAGAATAAACGACATGGTCCTACAGAAAAGTAATTGACATGGACGATCTTGCAAGCATAACGTGCAGTCGTCTACATTCGTTTCCTTTTTTTATATAAACTATAGGTTTATATCTAGATCATACAGGTTTTATAAATGACGACTTAAAGGGAGAGAAAAAGTTCATAAAGAAATACTAAATCATACGAAAACATATAACGCAGAATCTGCAAAGTACATACTTTATTATTTATATTCTAATACACATTTTCTAACATAGATTAAAACCAAATAAATTATAAATGATCTTAAAATGTAGCTAAGGGGTGCGCACAATATATATTTCGCACTTATATGAAGAATTATATAAAATCTAATAAATAAAAATCAAATAATGTTAAAACCAATTAATTACTCTACGTGATTAATGGATTGATAATAGTGAAACTTATCTTTGGCGACATGCTTGTAGAAAAGACGCTGTCATATACAGTTATGTGTAAAGCTTAGTATATACGTTATTATAAAGCCACTAGAACTTATGTGGCACTAGCTACCTCTTCTTCATATAATTTCACAAAGAATGGAGTGAAGTTTTTGTGGATATATGCTTTCTCACATCTTGCTCAAACTAGTTGATACAATTATTGTGTACTTCTACATGGACATTTATCCCTCATTATTAATATATGTTATCTGTCTCTTTATAAATTATATAAAATAATTTTGTGGATGTTAACTTAAACTGCCATTTTGATTGACACCACATTTATTTATCTTTTGTTTTGAAAAGATGTAACATTTACTATCAAGCCAATACATTTTATGTACAATGGCAGCTTTATCGCTTCGTACATTTATCGGTTGTTGATTTTCAATGGGAACGATACTATAAATGTTTGTATTTTATTGTATAGGTATTTCATGACGGAATGCTCTAGTACATTGTATGGCGAATATTACATACATGACGGATATATTATTCCATGGGCAGCTTTAGAAAAACCTTGAGAATATGTTGATGCAATCTATCATCACTTCCTCAAAGTTAATACAGTAAGAGGGGTCTAATTTATCTACTAGCAATAGACAGCATCTTTACAACATTTGGATTGACATCTAACTACGCGCATGTTGTTCTGAATCAAAACAAAACATTCATTTATTTTTGCAGACTGTTACAGTCGTACAAGCTATGTTCTGACGCTATCATGGTCTTCATTTCTTACTAGTAATGTATTGGTACCATGTCTACGACAAGACACATCAATTTTAGTAGCTTAAACGATGGCCAATATGCATGATTCTTTTATACATTCTTCTCTTGATATCCACATGGCTCAAAATAATATATGTGTATATATATATATATATATATATATATATATATATGTGTGTGTGTGTGTGTGTGTGTGTGTGTGTGTGTGACTTTCATAAAGTTACTAAAATAATAAATATTTCTCATTAAAACATGTTGATCTACTCATCTTCTTAAATCATTGTATATTACATCAAACGAAACGAAAACCACAAAATAATATTTATGTTCGTATGATATCGCTGTCTAAAGTTTCACTGTAACAATGTTTTGCACGGAATAATACACTTAAACGGTACGATTACCTTGCAAATATCATAAATCACTTTTGACGTTTGACAAAGGTGAGGTTCGGGGCTGTTTTACAACAGTGGATAAAGCATACTTAAACGTTTCACATTGATTCAGTTAAACAGTCAACATAAAATCTAAGAAATTAATTAGCATCCAACCTTATCCGTGTACTGTAACTTCTATTACGTTAACTTGATAATCCTGAAAACAGGATATTGGTCAACTGAAATTAAGGTGGAATTCACATCTACTCTGCAATTGACAACAATTTTGTCTTGTAATGTTAGAACCCACGAAACTAGTCATTGTATAACTAAAATGATGCAAATAGGAGTATTATTAAATTAAAAGGTAATGAGATATATTTTGTCTTGGAACAATAAGCAAATCATAACAGCTGGTGTAAAATGATTGAATACGAGTAAGGGGATTAAGCATATCTATGTACTTAATACGTTTCAAATCTATCTAGCTACTACCTACCTTTTATCGACTAGATGCAATTATTAAACTGTTCATAATATGACATTGTTCAAGTGGTTAATTTAGTCACAACTATTTCTAATGATATACGACTTGTTTAAACTGTTTTGTGATATACACTAATTTCGTTTTATCATATTATCTTTCTCCAATGAATACCACCGAACTTTGAATATGCTCGCATTATATTAGGATTAATATCATCTTCCCTTCACCGACGACCTCCTCACATTGTTTGTATCTAGTGGCAATTCATTATCATTAAAAGTTCCACTAATCTTTAATCAAAACATAATCGAGTTATTCCCTGAAAGACCGCTGAGCGAACTAATTCGAATATTGTGTCAACTGTAATACACGTGGATTAACAATAGTGTGCAAGCTTCTCCTGCGTGAATAGTGTAGCAACGTCACATCAAAGTCTGGTTTCGTTTATGAAATCGTACTAATCAAGATAACGACCATGGTATCTTTTGTAAATGTTAATCTGAGTCTACGGCAATTGAATTTCCACCCGCCGACACAACCTTCAGAAATCCTTTCGTTAACTGGGAAATCAATTTGATGTTGTGTCTTTTAATAAAATCTTTAGATAAAATAAGACACCATTGGCCACATCTATATTTCGCAACTTTAATATGTGAACTACTATATTTCTCTGTTCGTATGAACGTTAATGGTGAATAAGTGTATTAACTGTAACAATAACATAGCTATGACTATGCCTTTATTGGGTACCTTGTGTACATTAAATTAGGTATGTCATTGTGTGCATTTGTGTATTTGAAAGAGAGAAAAAAAACTGAAAAAGGTTTGATATCCGTTAGTAAAAGCAAATAGTTTGAAGCATCTTTCTTTCTGGAAGGAATAAATACTAACAACCTAGACTGAAAGTAATCTGTCATTAAGAAGGAGTAACTTACATCGTATTTGTCGTTTTATTGCGCAAATGTTATTATTGTTGTTACTAGTAGGTTGAATTTAAACATTTTAGCAAGTTGCTTTACTGATTTCCCAATAAATCTATAATACTGAACAAGTCTTAGTGTTATTGTTTCAAACGAAAACCAGTTGAGGTACATTCACAATTGTTCTCAAGTTCCATCGCCCATAAAATATTTACAACACAATATATATGTTTCGACGTCAGTTAACATTATTTATACTTTTTATTCAGATAATTATCTACAATAATCAGATTATAATCCATGCAACATATGTGAGAGGAATGTGTTTGATATTTATAATTCAGATTGCATTGTAAATGTGACCGACCAATACATTTTCCAGCAAAGATATCGAAATCGTTTGTGTTGAAGTTGTTAGGTCCGATCTTATATTCTTTCTGGAAGATCCATTTTTTGATTGATTTGTTCTTATCTTAAGGTTAACTTTGATTCCCAAAAATCATATTTTTTGCGGCAAGCTGCAACAGGTTTAGATAAGAAGGTAATGTCCAAACGTTTCTGATGGCGAAACTGTCCGCTACGATGGTTCAGCGTGGGAAATGTCAATTGTAAGAAATAGGTAATGATGATGTTTTTATCTTGTTCACTTCTTCTATACATTTCCCATTCTCAACACGTTTATAATATCAGCCACAACTTTCATCAGGTGATACTTGCTGTGCGATTCAGCAACTGCCAGTTCATAGCTCTTAAACAATAAAACCTCTTGTTATCTGATATAATCCGATACTCAGATGTTTTCTAAGTTGCGAAATGTTAAAACAAATGTTCATACAGCAACGTGGCAGTTTTGATATATAAGTAATACACTATCATACACGGTTGCTGTAGACTTGTATCATTAGTATAAATTAAAGTTATGCTAGGTGTTTTAAGATTTTTTGTTTCTATTTGGATCTTAACAAAAACATTTAATTCAGTAAACGAAGAATTTAATGCGGTACATAACTATAGAATACAGAGATAAAATTGGAAGAACAAACTATAAGCCATCTCTTAATTCATACTGTGCTTAAAGTATAATTTACATTGCATGAACACATTACTAGATTTAGTGAAATGCTCTAAAGTACTGCTACTTTTCGGGAAGATTTGATGAAAGAAATTCTTTGATTTAATCGACGGTTTTGTGTAAGCATTATATGTTGACGTTCTTAGATTGCTGATATAGACACTTTTACACAGAAACGAGCTATCATTTAAGAAAAAAAATCGAGCATCGCTAGCTAAGGTCTATTTTTACCTAATTATTATCAAGGAGTCGTGTAATGCAAAATTCGAAGTTAATTTAACTGGTCGTATTTGTGTATTATATGAATTATCTTTGATCAAATGCGTTTACGATTATACCAAGGTCATAACCAGCCTAAATAACCCTAACGTGTCACAGTTCGAGTAAATGTTTACGAAACGTCACGAAATATTGCATATCAGTAGACCATTGACTTCAGTGAATCGAACGGTTCATCATTTAGTCCAGAACAGGATGGACAAACCTTAGATGCAATTCAAACGAATGTCATATTCAAGTTTTAAAGTAGAATACACAAACGTGTTTTGGAGCAACATCGAATCAAGACTAAATAAAAAAACGAACCGTTTTCTTACCAACGTCTACATCAGTCATTCAAAGTGTGTAAGAAAATGTGCGCACCAAATAATATATTTTCCTAATCCATGATCATAAGACTTAAAAAATTTGCTGTTGTCATGTGATGTAAAAATATAAATTTCGGTGACACTGACCTTGTAATAGAGACAGTGATTGCCCGATTCATGAACATTGTGTGAGAGAGAGAGAGAGAGAGAGAGAGAGAGAGAGAGAGAGAGAGAGAGAGAGAGAGAGAGAGACAGACAGACAGACAGACAGACAGACAGACAGATAGATAGAGCAGTAGAGAACACATGGACACACATGATTCAGATATTTGAAATAGGTCTCAATATTAAAACGAAAGTTGAACACGATGCATACAAAACAAAAATACATTTAAAAAAGTTGGAAAACAGAGTTGCGCAAATTGTGATGTCAGGTTTATGTCATTTAAAAGCGGCATTGCCTCTGTAGCATTATTAACTGCTTCCACAACATATTTCGATATAGAATTAGTCATATTATATGATCAAAACGATTGAAATGTGAAGGTTTTACATATCAAGATTTCGCGTAGAATGTTAGCATTTTAATCTACACTGGAATCATTTTAATGTAAATATTTTCGTTAAAAAGAGCGTTTTGTGATGCAGTTTACGTTATCATGATACAAAGACATGTGCGCATGAATTAATAAGTTGCGCTTAAATTGTAAACGTTGACAATTCACCTCAATCTGCTACCATTCTATCAATTACGTAAAGGGTGTATAAAGGGGGCGGATCTTGAAGTAGAATACAATCATTTCAATGATGTCAATTATTAGATGATAGTAACCGATTGGGCAAAAGTCTGGCAAATGTTTCTAACACGGATATAAATATTAGGAGAACACTGTCCTGTGAGGAGTTGTAATACAGCTGTAGAGGCAGAATAAATAAGAACCATAGCGAACCAGAAATGAGAGGACTGGCAGTATTCATGTGTCTCTTCCTGTGCATGACTGCCACGATGATGGGCACCGCAGAATCAGCAGCAATTGAAGATGTAGCAGTGGCTGCTCATGGTAGGCATAGTCTTCTCCTCCCTTTTTTATCTCAACACACACATACACGCATACACAATACACTTATAAATTTCATTATTCACTGAAGGCATTTAAATGTTGTGACGAGTTGTACAGTAGCACCACTAAAGTTTTAACTCACATGGATATATTATCTGATACACTCAATCAGGGTTTCGAACCAATACAGTCTAATAGAAATGTGCATTATGATACGTAAGTCGGCTTTATTCTCATTCAGACTTTCGTACTAATGCAGTCTAGTAGAAATGTGAATTATGATACGTAAGTCGGCTTTATTCTTATTCAAAAGGGACATTTTTAACCTTTGAAGAATTTAAAATACGATGATATAAATTGTGCCATGATGAAAAAAAAATGTTTTGATTTTATTCTGTTCACTATCACACAGATGCGTAAATGAATCCCTAAACAAATCAGATATTATAACTAAAAATTTCATATATCAACTCTTCCAACAAGTTCTTTTGGTTTTACGTTTAACACACGAAAATGTTATGTCATAGCTGCTGATTCTTAAAAAGTTATGATCCTAAGCATTGTACATCTTATTGTTTGAAATACGACATCTGCGTCTATTGGAGGTGTTCGTGCCTATATGGTGTAGTAACATTGTTTTCTGATAATAATTTCTTTCTTTTCTGTTTTGAACGTTCAATTATTTACCATTTGTAGGTTTCTAGCGCATTCTGTTGCATATATCTTTGATTATTTCAAATGTTTCAATGTTATGAAGTTGTTGATCAATCAAAACGGATTTTGCTTATTTCAGACAATGACGAAGGGATTCCTGCAAAGGGAGGTAAGTATTCATAATATTTAAAATCTAGTACTAGTATTTGGTTCCATGAGGATTAGTATTTTTTATATGAGGCTCTCCCATACATACAATTCACCTTTCATAACATATTCTAACTAGTAATATCGTCTCATAATGTTTCTCAAATTTACACTTGATGAAATTGGTAATAAAAAAAAACATTACTGTTTGAAACATTTTGATGGTTGTAATGTATAAAATTAAAGAATAATATTATGAATAATAAATTGGTTGCACGTTGTACAAAAGCACCTTACCAAATATAAATTAGGTTTGGTCTTCATTGCATTCTGGATACAGGTTCAAGTTTGTTTGCAAATTTCTGACATTGGCATATGTATCTTGATCTAAATATCATCCCTTTGCGCTTAATTTCATCGGATATGGTTACAGCAACACTATTCATACACATTTTCAGGATGAAATAATCGTTCTGTCAATCAGATATTCTCTCTACCATTTAAATTAAGAATTATTTTAATGTAAACTCCCAGGTAAGTTATTATTCCAGACGTTGGTCATACTTTTATATAATTCAATTCACAATTTATTTGTTATTTAGTTCATTCAGATCAAATTCATTGAATTGCATTGTTTTAACCATTTTGTTCATTTTGTTTTCTAATTATATTTCATATATTCAATTTAACCTGACAGAGAAGAGACTGTGTACTAGTCCAGTTTGTTTTTATCTATGAATGAAGTAAGTTTCTACTATTTACATGCTCATTATTTGTTTTTAAATATTCGTTTTATTATGTCTAGTTTCCTAATGGAACCAATGATCTGCATCTAGAAATTCAAGGAAAGGCCTTACAGTTGTATGTTGTAGAGATTACACGCTCAATCTTCTGCATAATCGAAGATCAGTTTATTGTCGGTCTTCTGCAAGAGATGCATGAGAACATTTCGGTTTTCTACGAAGCTTCTTAAAATACATAGTACCTTAACCTTTAAGACCGAAGTTCTCGAGATCAGTTAGGACACATTTAATGCTGCACCTACAGAGATAACGTTTTAAAGAACTTAGATGACCAAACAACGTTTACTACTCTATATATAATATTTATATCATTATCATTTACTTAATATACCTTTCTTACATAGTTTACTGTGAATCTTTTATCTTGCATAACACATTTCTTTTTTATTTAAAATGTTTATGTCCTTTATATTTGCTTGGCAACATTTTATTTTCTTCCCGGCAATTTCAGAACAAAGGTTAGAACGATTATAATGTTGTGCTTCTAAATCATGCACATGCTCTTGCGATAAATGTTGAACGATTCTAAGCAAAGTAGATATATCATTCACCGTGCATCTGACTATGTTTATCTATCATGTTTCTTTTCAAACAGGACGTTGAATAACGACTACCAAACCTGTGCCCTAATACAACCAACCAGTGCAATACATCATGCAACTAATCCGAATATGTTCATCTTACTTATGTAGTCATTCCTTAACGCTTAACATATAGTTTTCAATATTTCAATGTAGTTTTAATGAAATATAAAGATAGCATTTAAGATATCCGCGTTTTAATACTGTGGCAGTATATACTAGTGAAACCGGATATACCGTGTTCGCAATTCAATGCGTGTAATGCACTTATCAATACTGGAAAATTTCCAGTGATAGATATGTAACTTTCGATTAACTTCTATTTGAAACATCACGTAGAACCCATACAAAATTGTCTTCAAACTAAAAAAATATTCCACATATGTCCTATTCTTATATATTCATTAAAGGCTTGAAATGTATTGATTGTGTTGAGTTTTCATATATGTTGCAATATCAATGCAAATGGAGTTTGAATGACAACATCACCAGGTAGTTATTAGTTGGAGCAATGTTCGATCGCTGCCATATAATCAAACGTTCTATACGGTGATGACATAACATAAATAAACAGGAAATATACAATTACAATGTTAACAGAGAGCATTTTATCAACATTGAGTGTCAGTGGAGGACGTGTGACAGGATTGCACTTATCGTTCAAACAAATCATATTATCTTGTTAGGTAATAGTGTAAACGCGTACACAAACAATAACAAAACGTACGAAGGTTATGATATGATTTTAGCATATATTTTTTGATGAACTGAACGTTCATTTCTCCATTCAGAATATTATTTTTCTTCCAAATATTAAATGCTTTGATGAATTAGTGTTTTCCGTCATTACAACGAAACTGGTAAAATACGTAGATGCAATTTTGTATTTGCTCACCAGTTTTCTGTAGGCAAACATATTGGGATCGACAGCGTAGGCCTCTTCCATAAATCGTTTTGCGATACAAATAAAGTGAGTCAGTCTATGTATACATCAATCTACTTTCTTTATATTTACTTCATACATAAACAAGCTATGTGTAGCATAAATTTATTGGTGGATAGAACGTTCATTTGTCTCTTCAGGATATGTATGTTTTTGCAAATATGAAATGCGGTGATGAGTTAATGTTCTCCGTCACTACAACGTATATGGTTGCATACGTAGATGCATATTTTTATTTTCTCACCAGTTATTGGTTGGTAAACGTATAATTGATCGACTGCGTAGGCTAGTTCCATGTATCATTTTGTGATACAAAAAGAAGTGAGTCAGTCTATTCATACATCAAGCTACCTTCTTTATATTTTCTTTATACACATTCAAGCTTCCATTTGTTTTAGTATGGAAAAACGAAATTAACATTTCAAAATGTAAATAACCCCGTTTTTATTACATAAATTATCATTGTCGTGCATCTGATTAAAATTTGAAGAAGAAAAACACTACAATCTATCTTATATTGTATTCCTTTCAACAAAATACTTCTATCAGCTTTAATGGTCAACATAAGAAGATTGAATTAAATGCTTCTCTCTTTCAATTAGATGTTTTACACACAAATGGAAACACACATATATACAAACGTACATAAGAACATACATTTTACATGCATACATACAAACATACATACATACATACATACATACATACATACATACATACATACATACATACATACATACATACATACATACATACATACATACATACATACATACATACATACACATAAGCAGACAGATAGACGTAACAACTAGATAGACATTTAAACAGAGAGACATACATAGAGACATACAGACAAAGAACATACATACAGATAGACTGTCAGACAGACGGAGAAACATATGGACAGAAAAAAACATAAACAGAGTGATGCATATATTTGTGGGAATAAAAGGTTACGTGCATCCGCACGATAATATTCATCCGTTCTTAACGATTTTCTTGCGATTACATTGATTTTCCACCTTGTGATTCGATTATATTCTTGGCACAGTTTAAAATCAAAATGTGTAAAATCATATTTAGAAATAGAATTCTTGGTAGTATTATAATCTGTTACACTTGTCCATACAGTTGATTCAACATTTTTTATAAAGAAAATACAGAATTTTAATTGATGGCAGCATATTCCCATTCCCAATTTCACTCAATCCCAAAGCCCTTAATTCGTCATTAGAGAAAGTCAAGTTCTATAAATGGTTTTTGTACAGACTACTTCAAAAGCCTTCCTTAAGTATGTTTTGATAGTATATACCATATGATCGTTGATCATACACGAACATGCACTGCCTGTTTGCTTGAACAAACGGGGCAATCATTCATTTCAGTATTAGTAGTACATATGAAAAGCACTAGTTTCTAAGTAACGTGATAAAGACAGGTATATAGGAGGAAACAAAGTGGATGGTTATTTGCTTGAAAATATGTTTACAAACATACGCAACACAGAGAAAACAATCCAAAACAAAATATGGCGTGTCCAACTAGAATGTACACTTATCGGAATCGGAAACATACAAAACAAAATCACGAGCATTTTATCATTTACTTGCGATGCTTGTTTTATTTTTA
Source organism: Unio pictorum (assembly GCA_030141615.1). Taxonomy (NCBI): domain Eukaryota; kingdom Metazoa; phylum Mollusca; class Bivalvia; order Unionida; family Unionidae; genus Unio; species Unio pictorum. Next base: position 10,583,317 of record JARLTB010000186.1, on the reverse strand, counting down.
CAAAACGCTGTGCATTTTGCTCTACCGGATTTATTGTTCTTGAATTCCTGCCAAGCCACAAAATTCGCAGAAAGTACAATGTCATGAACAATCAAACGTTTGAACTTCATTGATTTCTTTTCGATACCTTAATAACACAAGCATCACATTAAACGCAAAGTTCAGATTGCATCATCTTTGTGACCCAGAATACGAAGGAGACATATTTTATATAATTGCCGATCAGAACGATTTTTTTTCTTGACTCATTGTCCAATTTGGTGACTCTCTTGGACGTTGCAATGTTGTTCTCTCTACATAAATATGCTTGACACATCAACGGAAAATGATCTTAGCATGCATGATATTTTTATCTTTAACATTACTGACAAAGGACAATCTGTCTTTAGTGTTATACAACACGGCATTAAACAATTATCGCGTATCTTAGACCAATATGTTTATCCTCGATGTAAATGTGTTTCATGAGATTGTTAGACAACTTATTATTTTGACAGCATCCATTCTGTCTACTTCCACTTGAAGATCAGAAAGTATAGTACGTTTTATTTAAAACTGAGAATATTGGAGTTCTTTCCTAAAAAGAATTTCTTTCAAGAGTCTGTTATTTCGAATATTAATATACAACGTTTGAAATAATTTTCGAAATAAGATTGAAGTAAACAAAATGTTATGTTCAAAATGTTTGATATAACAATTAACAACAATTTGAATAATTTAACCAATTTAATAACAAAAAGATTGAAATGGTAGAATATTATTGTCCGTTCATAGTGGAATGGCAATATTAAATAGAGTTACGACAAATTACGACATTTACATTTGAACCTAACAGTGTCCGTTTGCAGCACTACCCATGTGCAGCTCAATAATCAGGTACGTGGCTGCATTACTGTGTTTCTTGATAAAAGGGTGCAAATACTACATTTTGATTATTATTTTTAGGTGTCGAATTGGGATGTGATCGAGTGCGAGTTTGTGTTTCTGTTATGTGGACCATCCATCAATCGCAACTTCCTCACGTTCAGTTAAAGAACATTATACTTTTTAATTGGAAAAGTAACTGCAGTATGGGATTGTTTTGATTTTGAACTACTTGTCTAGTACTCTATTTATCTGCGTTTCATTAAGAACACAAATCTACGACCTTGGTCTAATTTCTCATAAAATTAATTAGCTGACAAGGTGCCATTATATTCAAGCATCACAATAAGCAAGGATACTAGTTTTATGTTGCAGCTTGACATGTATGACACTTTTAACCTTATCCACATAGGTCACGTTTTATTTTATGCACTTCAATACAGTATTTAAAAGGTGTCTTGTATCTTTAGACCAACATGTTCATCGCCGTTGTAGAAGGGTTTCATGAGATTGTATGGCAAAATGTCTACTTTCACAGGCCGAGAAGAAGGTATAAGATGTAACATTTAAAATGCGGGGCATTAGGTAATTTGAAAGCACGTCTGTCTTTCTAGATTCCATTGTTTCACATATTAATAAACAATTTATGGAATAACTTTAGAAATAAGATTGAAGTAAATGAATATTATAAGAGAAACATCAGATATCACTTTAAACAATGTGCATACTTTATCTATTTTAATAACAAGACATTTTAAACAGTATAATAGTAGCATTCATTCATACAAACGATCACATTAGTTAGAGTAAAACTTTTCTGGACTCGTGCTTTTATTGCAGCTATTTCAATCTTTCTCTACCTGTATTTCTCCGGACGATCAAACATATGTGTGCTCTTAAGAAAGACTGCAAAATTTAAATAATGAGTGGCAAATTGAAACACAGCCGTTCACCAGTTATTGTTTTCACATTACCTCAGTGCATTATATTCTCCATTTTCGAATGTATCTATTGTTCCAGTTTATGACTGCTCCAGATGCACGAATAAGATACGATTGAGATTAAATGTTTTGGATAAAAAGATTTAATTATAAATTCGGCTAGAGCTGAAACATTTACATTTTAGTCTGCTCTTTGAAGATAAATCTAAATAACTTGTCTAAAATACTTTAAAAACCAAAAGCTCATTTTCTGAAAAGATAAAATCCAAACCATTACCAATAGATTTGTCTTGCGTCCTGATTTATGTTCACTTTTAAGTATTTATTATTCCTAGTTAAATGTCTACCCTATATATTTCTCAATTGACATGTCTTGAAAAATGCAGGTAAACGTCTCGTCATAAACAGCAAACATAGGTAACTGTTCAGTATTGTCATGAGAGCAAATTATTAAGAAATATACGCTGTTGTTAAGGAACCGTACCGAGTTACCGTGATAATTGTTTCTTTTCCTCAGTAATAAGAAACTATTTAGTATGAATGAGATTTGCATGGACATTCATACTTAACTGACATTATAAACTGTGTATATTATATTACGTTCGTATTTAGTAGCGTCCAACGCTACGCCAGATCATAAATGAAAAAGTGGCAGAAAATGCAAAGACACAATTTACTTAAAACAATAAGAACGCTCCAATATGACAATGATCTAATATAACAAGGTATCAAAAGGTATAGCGCAATGCATTCATTAAAATGCATATAATCATCCGGGTATCTGTAATTAAGCATAGTCACTGTTTCACAAAACAATTTTAATTTCAACAATCATAAGGATACAATATTAATCATAAGGATACAATATTAATTTGACAACTTTGGAGAAACAGAACTATAGGAATAAAAATCTTTCAATTTAATGATTTTTTATAAAGGAAATCATCTATCATTAGAACAAACTTTGTCTCCTTAAACTACTTGAATTTTGTAAGGATCATAACGGTGTAATGACATGTATACGGCTGAATTTTTTGTACCATACAAAACAAAATGGAGCCTCATTCGTACTCTGTGTAGCTTCATCGTTTAATGTCTTCTATTGTGAATTATACACTTGCACTGGTTCTGCTTTGAGTTTTTAGCTCCTTCTCTTGAATTTTGTCACGTCTTCACTGGCGTGGTGCAACAAATTAGCATTTCAAACAAACGATTAAGCTGTCAATTCTGCAACAAAATTTGTTTATTTTTTTTTAATGGTTAAAAATATTGGTAACATTGAGAACTTTGCGTTTGAATATGTACAGGCGGAATAAGAAACAATAAATGAAACATTTCTCGCCGCATCTTTCGAATATACACTTCCAACAAGACTTCATACCACTATACTCTAGATATAAACCATAATACCTGCCATAATGGTGTTATGCAAACTGTTGGACTCCATAGTCTTAATAGCGTCAAAAAAAGAAGCTTCCAGTCCAAAAGGAAATAGAGACAGTTGAAGAACATCCCTCTTTCAGAGTGATACAGTAAGAAAGATCAATCTTATTGGTTGCACACTAGGACATATTTGCTATTTTTTTAGAAGCATATTGTATTTAAAGAGAGAGACATCAATCGAATTTCGATAAGATAAAGACTGTATACCTTCATTCGTTTATTTAAAAGAAGTAATAATTCTTGTAAATAGATGATGTCAAATTATGAATTATCTGTTATGGATAAGAATGACGACGTTATGACTATAAAATAAAGCGCAAAGAATATCTGTAATTTATTAAATCAATTAAATTAGTATAATTAAATATTCTACGAAGACCCTTAATAATATTTTCATAAGCTACAAATCACTTCACATATTTACTGAGTTCCCCAGATTACGACAATTAGATTGAAACTTGACAGTTTCCGTTCGCAGCTCTACCCATGTGCAGCCGAATGATCAGACACATGACCGCATTATCAAGTATGCAATTATTTCTTTATAAAAGGAAATAGGTAGCGATAAATATATATTTCATACGTTAGTGTCGTGCATCTTCGCTGCATAATCAACTCAGCTATTGTTACAAGACACCCTCTCGTCTGTCAGTAAAGAAAAAAGAGAACACGCTTTCTGTCGAGCATTGTTGCTAGTCTTTCAGTGCAAGCTGATATGGAAGCAACACAGTCATTGAATTTTACAAGGTGACTGTTGGTCATTATCTGAAAGAAACGAAAAGAAGAGGAACTAATGTAAAAATTAACGGAATCTTAAAACGAATTGTACATTGCATTAAATGTAACTATATGATGCAGGGTAGACTACATACGACAAGTCGCCACAGAATAATAATTGACATTGACGGTATTTTAAATATAACAAGGCGTAGTCCACATTCAGTTTCCCATTATTTTATAAATTATCGGGTTACAAATAGATCACATAGACATATTCTTATAAATGAGAGGGAACAATAATTCATAGAGAAATACTAATTTATAGAAAAACACAACCAACGCAGAAAAGGCAAAGTACGCGCACTATTATCTTTGCTTCAATACATATTTTGTGACATAGTATCAAACCAAATAATGTATAAATAATCTTAAAAAGTATTTCTGTTTTATTCTAATAATTCAAATATAATAACTATTATTCCTACAATATTAAAACCAATTAATTAATATACGAGATTAATTAATTGGTAATAGTGGAACTAACGTTTGGTGACATTCTTGTAGAAAAGAGTCGTCATAAACAGTTATGTTTAAAGCTTGGTATTTACCTTGTAAAAAAGCCACTCATATGCACGAGTCACCAGATACGTAATCTTCTTATCTTTTCCCAAAGAACGGAGTGACTTTTGTATGGATACTGACTTACATATTGTTTCAACTAGTTGATGAAACATATCGTGTGCATTGCCATGTACATTTTTCCCGTATTATTAATAATTGTAATCGGTACATTTTAGATTGCACAAAAGATACTTTTTGGATGTTAACTTAAACAGCCAATTTGATTAACACTACGTATATTTAACTTTTGTTATAAAAACATGTATCATTTACAAAAAAGGATTAAATTGCATGTACAATGGCAGCTTTATCGCTTCACACATTTATGGTTTTTTGATTATCAATGAAAACGATATTAGAAATGTTTGTGTTTGATTGCTTTGTATTTTATGCTTGAATGCTTTTGTACATTCTATGGAGAATATTATATTTGTGACGGATGTATTAAATATTCTATACGCATGCTTTGGTGAAAAACCTTGAGTATATGTTGATGCAATCTATACATACGTCCTCAAAGTGTATACAGTAAGAGGGGTCTAATTGTCTGTTAGCGGAAGACAACATCTTTACAACATTTTGGTTAACATATAACTACATCTGTTGTAATGAATAAAAACAAAACATTCTTTTTTTCTCATTAGATTGTTGCAGTTGTAGAGATTTTTTTTTTGACATTATCATGTTCTGCTTTTCGTACTAGTAATACACTGGTCCTACGAAAGATACATCAATTATTAAAGCTTAAAAGATATCCAAAATGTATTAAATTTTGTTTAGGCATTATCCTCGTGCGATCCACGTGGCTCAAAGCACTATAAATATATGACTTCTTTAAAATCCTAAATGCATTTTTTTAAAAATGTATTATTCCCCAATAATTATCAACTCATCTTCTCAAATCAAAGCATATTAATCTTACAAAAAGTAACAACACGAATTAATATGCATTTTCTTATCATACCACTGGCTGAACTATCACTATATTATAATATATACTATATAAATCTCTAACAAGGAGTAAAACACATGAAAGATAATTTTACCTTGAATGTTTCCTAAATCTATTCAGACATTCGACGAAGGTGAGGCTCTCGACTCGTTTACAATATTGACTAGAGCATAGTAAAGCGGTAAAGCGTTTAACTTGTTGCAATAAACAGTTAGCATGAAATCTTAATAATTAACTAGTATAACAACTGATCTTTACACTGTAACTTGGTTTCCGCTACCTTAATTAGCCAGAACACAGCAACACTATTTTTCGTAGAAACGAAACATTGGTATAGAATTTTCAGGTGAAATTAAGGTGGATATCATATATACCCTGCAAATGAAAACAGCTTTGTTATTGAATGTAAGAACTGGCGAAGCACAAACAATATTGGCGACATGTAATATGAGATAAACACAAAACCGGTTATTTTCTAACTACACTGATGCAAGTATGAAAATTAGGAATTTAATAATAATTGAGAGATGTTTTGTCTTGGCAAACTAAGTAATTTATAACAGCTCCTATCAATTGATTAAATACGAGTGAGTTATTTAAAGAAAACTAGTTACTAAATACTAATTTCAATGCACAAAAGTATGCATATTCTAGTTACTACTGACATGTTATATCTGAATTATACCGTATTTACCTCCAATACTTAAAGTGGTTTAATTACTCAAACTCTTTCTAATGACAGAAGACTTAGTTTATAAACGTTTCGTTGTATTCACTCATTTATATTTCTTTTATTTTCTTTCTCCAAAGCTGTCGATATATTATTGAGCGGTTCGTAAATGTATTTCCATGAAACTCAAACTGTTCTTACTTATACATACCCTTGTTAATATTTACATTTATATGAATGCATAGCTCCGTATCGTTCGAAACTTCACATTATTCAGATGGTTTATGGAATCAGATTTTGTAATGGCAGATCAATTTTTTGGTACACATGTTTGATTTACATTCACGCATTGTTATATTGGAGTATTAGAATGTTTAAAGTAAATCATGTTTCAATGCTACACCAAAAGAGACAGGGGAGTTAATTAAGGATATAGTTTTCCCAAACATTATACTATAAAGGTACAAAAAAATTCCAGTACATCATGCATAATACTTTTTCTTTAAAGTATTATATTTTGTTATAACATACAGTATATCTCATAATTATAAACGTTTACTTTTGTCTATCACCATTAGTTATTAGTGTGCTGCCGTCGCGTTAACGCTAACATATACATATGTAGTATTTAAAAAAACTAACGTTAAGTATAAGAACCCATACAAATTTTACCCATGCTCAATAGATCGAATTACCTCTCTACGCTTCAGTAATAACAATTAATTTCTGAATAATTAATTTTCAGGAGAATATGTACGAGTTATTTCTGCCTCCATTGTATGACTAGGCACTGATATGCATAATATGGCATTTCAATTGAGAAGCATATACTGTGGCATTTAATTAGGTCAGATAAATACGTAGAAGTCAACTAAAACTAGGACGCAAGACACCTTTCTTTGGCACATTTTTGGATCTTATTAACATAAAACAATTGTGTGCTATTAAAGCCATTCTGATTCGGATGTCGCATATTCAGAAGCGTATTGTAACCATCTCTACAAAATGAGAACCAAACTGTATGTTCCATATAGCAAAAAGGTTAACATAATAGATGACTTAATAACAAACTCTTACTATACTAAAGACTCGCTTGATTCGATACCCCAGTATTGGTTTCTTCTAACACCTTATGCGAGTCTTAATCAGCTATACCTTATTGAGTGGATTGGTAATGTTGCTAATCGGGGTTGGCATTGTACTATCGATGGAATTGCAATTGAAACTAATGGGCTTGCTCTGTACACTATTCGTCTATTTCGATCAATTGAATCGCTTGCAAACCCATAATTTTAACGGAAACATTTCAGCGTTTTGGAGCAATGAAAGACTCAAATTGCAACTTTATTAGCAATCAGTGTGGCGCTAAAACAAGTCTGCGATCATCTTTGGTGCGCCTATAAACAATCCTGGACTATATTGCCAAGGCTTGGTCTGGAATGTACCATGTCAACGGGTTATTTGCATTAACAACCCAGAATTTTGTAATGTACAGTTGAATTGTAAAAGCCTCTCTGGAAGAAGTCCAACATGTGTCTCTTCATGTCAGCATTTCTAAAACGAACATAACCCAAATTATGCATAACTACGTGACGAATCTATCGTAATTAAAACTAGTAACGTAACCGGTCATATTAACATGAATTGTTGATGCAATCCTAACAATATATGGTGACTTCATGGATTCCATTATTATCTTCAAGAACAGTTATCAGCGACGACTGAGCGACGCCAACCCGTATTATAAAGACTCAATCAAAACCATGTATATTATAATATCCTGCATTATTTTATACTTAAGAGTTTCTTACTTTTACCAATGAAATCCTCATATTGATTGAAGTTTGTGGCAATTCAGCAACAGTCCAGATTGCACCACCTGAAACCACAAACGAGTTATTCGCGGGAAGACCACTGAACGGACGGAATAAAATATTATGTCACCTGAATACACCAAGGATCCCTTGGTAATCAAACATAAATTATTGTGGGTTGGAATTTTAAATGGTGCATAGTACGCTGTAATGTGTACATTTTTATCACTGTTTGTAATGGGTGACTCGTGTCGCCATAAAATGTACTTCATGGAAACATTGGAAACTGACGATGAAAATCACTCCCTCGAAATTGTACTGGGTGACGGTGCCCATTTAAAACAAAATTGCACGCGCTCCTGGTGGTGCATTACCTAAATCTTTTCTGTACGCAATTATTAACGAAGAAGCGAAACACTGATCCAATTCGAAAAACATTCAAAGGTTCAGTTTAGCTGCTATATATTGAGACTCATTTAATTAAAACTGCGTTTAGCGCAAGGCGTTCGGTATGGAAATATGAGGCACATTTGCCTAGCGGACAGAAACGGCGATATCAATTTTCTCGGCTGTGTAGAATTTGTTTCCCCGTGATTATTAATTATTCGGGAATATGACAAGGATTCAAACGGGTTTATATAGAAACACCACGCAGTTGAAATCAAATTGATCTGCGCTTATAGGCTGTATACATAGTTTGAGTTATTTAATTGATTATGTGGTGAAAGTAGTTTCATTTTTTTTTATGGATAAGGTCTATACATTGATCGTGTGCAGTGTTAGATCAAAACGATTATAGAAGTTATTTGCTGCTTGAATCCAGACTTTGGTAAATAAAATATATTTGCTTTGAATGAAACACAGCTAAATTGACAGGAAAGGTCGTCCTATTAGGAATGATTTTTTTGGAGTTTAGGGGACTATTAGGAACAAGAGAAAAACTTGATCTCAGATATTAGAAGGATATGGTTTGTAGTATCTCCTTTTTAAATCGAATAAAATACTGACAACTTAAATCGAACATTATTCTGACATGTGGAACGAGTAAAGCAAATCGTCCAATTAGTCATAAATTGTCTTTCTAACGCGCAAGTACCATTTTCTTTTCATGACTTTAAACATTCTAGAAAGTTCCTTTACTTTATCGACCAAAAAATCGATAATATATAATAAATATATAATAAATCTTAATGTTATTTGTTTAAAACGAAAGCCTGCTGGGTTACTTACATAATTTTGCTCAACGTGTATCGCCAATAATAATAAAAAGTTACTACACGATAAATATGTTTCGTCGTCAGCGAACATTTATATACTTCTTTATCTGAATTGTTTTCTACAATAAGCAGAGTATAATCCACACAACATATGTGAGGGGCATATTGTGGATATTTATAATTTAAATTGCACCGTAAATTGTTCTGACCTGTGCAATTTCCAGCTAAGGCTTGAAGTTGTTAGGGTCTAGTCCTAAATTTGTTTTGGAAGATCCACTTTTTATGTCCTTGTTATTACTTTACGTTTTACTTGATTCGTATGTGTCATGTATTTAGTTTGTGGCAAGCTGTGACAGGTCTATTTGAGAAGCTATTGTCCTATGTATTTTCATTAAATTATCCGCCATGGTTGCTCAGCAAGGGAAATTGCATGGTGACCAAAAACCGAATTATATTCTTTTTATAATTTTCATTTATTATATGCACTAAATCTACCATGCCCACCACTTCTATAGCATCACACATAAATTGAATCAGGGTATGCTTGCTGTACGATTTGAAACTGAAAATTTACAGATCATAAACAATTAAAAGTATTGCTACCCGATGTAATGCGATACTCAGAAGTTTTCTTAATTGCGAAATATTACGACAAATATACATACAGCAACGTGGCAGTTTTGATACACAATATAAAAAAAACTAGCATACACGGTTACTGTAGGGTTGTATCATTATTATAAATTAAAATACGATAGGGAATTTATGATTATATTTTGGTTTTGGTGCTTAACAAAAACATGAATTTCCGCAAACGATGAATTTAATGCGATAAATAATAATAGAAGGAAATACAGAGTTAAAATTTGAGGAAGAAAACTGTAAACCATCTCCCTCTTCATACCTTACTTAAAGTAAATTTAAACTTGCATTAATAATTACTAGATTTAGTGAAAGACAATAAATTATTGCTACTAATCTCGGGACCATTTGCCTGATGAAAAAAATGTATGATTTAGCAGATTGTTTTAGCGTGATATCATATTTTCATGAGATTGCTGATATAGACACGTTTACACAGGAATGAGCGGACATCATCAATTAAGAAAGAAATCGAGTACCTCTAGCTAAGCTCTATTTCAACCTAACTGTTATTAATGAGCCGTGTAATGCAAACTTTATTTTTAATTGAATAATTCATATGTTTGTGAAATATGAAGTAAATGGTGTCTGATGCGTTTGCGAATCTGTGAATATGAGGACAAACATGAATACCAACAAGTATCACTGTTCCAGCAAATACGTATAAAACGTCACCAAATAGTTCACATCAGCAGAACCCATCGAACTGTTCCTCATTTAGTCAAGTACAGGATAGCGGACCTTAGATCCAATCAAAATGAATATGATTTGGAGTTTTTAAATTAGAACACACTAGTGTGTTTTAGTGAGAGAAAGCATAAATATTATATAGTCAACGAACTTTTTTCTTACTGACGATTCATGTGCAAACTCTGTGTTCATTGCAAAGGAGAGACAGATAGAGAAGACGGAGATATAAATGGGATGACAGAGATATGAAATAGGTCTCAATATGGAAACGAAAGTTGAACATGATGCATACAAAACAACATTTTATAAAGGTTGGAAAACTGGGCAAAGTGTGATGTCAGGTTTATGTCATTTAAAAGCGGTATCGTCTCTTTAGCGTTATCAACACATATTTCGATATAGCATTAGTCATATTATATGATCAAAACGAATATAAGACGATAGCTTCACTTAAGGTGATTCTGTGTGGCATTGTATGCATTTTAATTTACAACCCAAACTTTGCAAAGCAGATTAAATGTATTTTGTATATATTACACTGGCTTTTGTAGAAATTGTCATCACTGAGTGTGGAGAGTTTATAATTCTGCAGTTCAAAATAGTAAAGGTTTTTCATTGCTGATGCAATTTACCGTATCATATTACTGAAACATGTGCGCATGAATTAGGAAGTTGCAATTAAATTGCAAACTTGGACAATTCACTTTAAACTGCTAACGTTCAACACCATCGTATCTAAAGGGGTGTAAAGATGTTGGGTCTTGAAATATAGTACAATCATGTCGATGATGTCAATTATTAGATGGATAGTAACAGATTGGGCGAAGTGTGTGCCATATGTTTCTGACACGCGAATAAATATGAGAAGAACACAGTCTTGAAAGAAGTTGTACGCCAGGTGTAGAGGCAGAATATAAAAGAACTATAGTGGACCAGAAATGAGAGGACTGACTTTATTCCTGTGTTTCTTCCTGTGCATGACAGCCACGATGATGGGCATCGCAGAATCAGAAGCAATTGAAGCTGTAGCAGTGGATACTCAAGATAAGCATAATCTCTTCCTTCCTTTTCCATCTCAAGACAGATATACGCATACACAATACGTTCGTAAATGTCATTATTCACCATAAGCATTTAAAAGTTATGAATAATTGCACAGAAGCAACACTGAATTTATAGAACACTCAGTTATAAGAAGATGTTGACTTATCAAATACATTATATTTCAGTGTAATGAAATTGAGTTTAAAACCCCTATGAAACACAAAGCTTCAATGTGCTTCGAGACGTTAAGAAATGTTAATGACAATTGTTCTCTTTAAATACTTTGTTTCCTCAACGATGCTTCAAAGTGTAGGTTTTTTCAACTGATAAGGATACATTATCTAATAAACGTTATCGGGTCTTCGACCAAATATATTCTAATAGAAATGTAATCACGAAAACGTAAGTCGGCTTTATCATTATTCAAGCAGACGGGTTTTAAATTTCCAAGGCATACGTTTCTTCGAAAAATGTATTAGTTTTATTAAACGATGATATTACATGCTGCGTGATACAACATTTGTTTTGATTTAATTATCTTTACCATCGTTCAGAGACGAAACAAAAATCCCTAAGGAATAAAACAGTATAAGGAAACTTTTCACATATAAACTCTTCCAGCAAGAATTATTTTAATATAATTGTAATACAAGGACATGTTATGTCATAGCTGCTCATTATTAATAAGATATAAACCTAATTAGCGTGCATGTTATGGTTGGAAACGTGAAATTCACGTCTGTTGGAGGTGTAGTACAATATATTTTGATAATATCTTTATCTCTCGTATGAAACCTTCAGTTATTTACAAACCGTAGTTTTTATTTCATACTGTTGCATACAACGTGATTATTTCTGAGTTTCAACTGTTATGAAGTTGCTGATTGCTTATTTCAGCAAATGACGAAGGGTTTCCTGCAAAGGAAGGTGAGTGTTTATGCTATGTAGAATCTAGTACTAGCACATGATTTAACTATGATCAGTATTTGGAAATATGAGGTATTCAGACCCATGTACAATACACCTTTCACAACATAGTCAAACTAGTACAACATTTTAATAATATTTCTTATACGTAGACTTGATTCTATTGATACAAAACCATTACTGTTGGGAACATTTTGATGGATGTACTGTATAAAATAAATAGACACATTATCAGTCATAAATTGTTTTATTGTTGTTCATCGTCTCCTTCACAAATATCAATTAGGCTTGGTTTTCATGGCATTGTGGACAAAACTCAAAGCATGATCATCAAAACATTCTGACATTGACGTAGATATCTTGATTTACATATCATCCATTCGTTTCATCAAATATTGTTAATGCTATACTGTTAGTACACATTTCCTGGATTAAATTTATCTTTCTGTCAATCAGATATTGATTTTTTATTAAATCGAATGTAAACATTATTTAAATGTAAACTCTCTGGTAACGTATTAATCAAGAAGTTTGGCATCATTGTATTTAGTTCAATTCATAATGTATTTAATTTCTTTCTTTACATTTTATTTTATTTCCTTTCTAATTATGTTTCAAATATTATCATGACCTTTTCAGGGAAGAGATTCTGTACCAGTCCAGTTTGTGCCTATCTCTAAACGCAGTAAGCTTCTAATTTTGCATGCTCATTATTTACTTTATATAATATTTTTCAATTTCCTCAATTTATAATAACAACTAAATCGCCAATCTGGTCATTCCAGAAAGACCTCGTATGTTTAAGGTGTTGAGATTATTCGTTCGATCTTATGCCCGTATCGAAGATCAGTTTGTTGTCAGTCTTCTGCAAGCGCAGTTCAATTCGGTTTTAGCCCAAGTTTATTGAAATACATGATATATTAACCTTTTAGACCAAAGTTCTCGACATCAGTTAGGACGCCTTTAATTTTGCACCAACAAAGAAATTTGTTTTAAAGAACTTGTCTGACCAAATAACGTTTAATCCGATTTATAGAAATATAATATTTGCATTATTATAATTAACTTAATATACCTTTCTTACATTTGTACTGATATTATTTTATCTTGCATAACACATATTTTGTTTGTATTGAAAATGTTTTATGTCCTAATGTTTGCTTGGCAATATTTTATTTTCTTCGTTATAATTTCAGAAGAAAAGTTTGAATCGGCTTTATTTTAGAATAATTGTAATCTTTTGCCGCTAAATCATGCACGTACTCTTTCGAGAAATGTTTAAAGAAAGTAAGCAGAGTAGACAGATCATTTTATGTAAACTCTGACATCACCATGATTCTGTCTGTCTCTCTGTGTTTCTTTTCAGACTGGAAGTTGAATATCGACCAGAAAGAATTGTCCCTTAATACGACCAACGAGTACAACACATCATGCAACTAATCCGCACGCTTTACATATAGTTTTCTGTTTTCAATGTTTTAATTAAATATAAAGATAACTTAGTATTTCTTTGCTAAGTCGCGTTCAAAATGTCGCAGTATATACTAGTGAAACCGGATATACCGTCTTCGCATTTCAATGCGTGCAATACAATTATAAATACGGTAACATATCCACTGTTAAATATATAACTTTCTATGTAGTCCTAAATAAACATCATGCAGAACCCATGCAAAATTGTCTTCAAACTGAATCATTTTCCATTAATGTCATATTCCTATATGTATAAATAAAAGCTTGAAATGTATAGATTGTATTAAGTGTCATATATATTTTGCAATATCAATACAAATAGCTTCTGAATGCTAAATTCAACAGGTTATTATTAGCAGGGGAGCGTTTGTACGTTGATATTGAATCAAACATTCTTTAGGGTGATGACTTAACCGAAATAAACAGGAAATGTACAAATGTATCAGAAAGGATTTTTTTATCAACATGGAGTGTCAGTGCAGGGCGTGTTCCATGATTGCAATGATTGTTCAAACAAATCATGTTATCTTGTAGGGGACTAGTGAAAAGCGAAAACTAAAACAACAAAAAGAACGGAAGTTATAACTGATTTTTTTACGAGTATATTGTTTGGTGGATAGAACTTTCATTTTTCCGTTCAGGATAGGCATTTGTTTTCTTCGACGAGATGCTGGGCTAATTAAGTATATTCCGTCCCTAAGAAGAAAATGTTTGCATAGGTAGATTAGTATTTGTTTAATTATAATTTGATAGACCGCGGAAGCTCTTTGACAGACTATTTTGTGATATAAAAATGCAAGTAAGTCAATTTATACATCAAGCTACTTGTTTTAAATTTACTACAGACATACGAAGTTTCCCATTCGTGTTAGTATGGAAGCACGAATTGACATTACACACTGAAAATGACACAGTTTTATTTTCATACTATCATGTTGTAATGCATCTGATATAAATGAAACCAAAACGCTACAATATACATACATACATTAATACATACATACATACATACATACATACATACATACATACATACATACATACATACATACATACATACATACATACATACATACATACATACATACATACATACATACAAACAGACGGACGCCCTGACGTACGGACAAACTGACAGAATTAGATTCATACATACATGTGTGGGACAAATTGATTGCGTGCAACGGCATAATGATATTCGTCCATTATGTCCGATTTCCTTGTGATTTATGAGCTTCTGTCTGGATCATGCACAATTTCAAAACAGAATGTATGCATAAAACAACTCTGATCAAACTTTTCCCAATAATACACCAGTTTAGTCCAGTTTATACTATGGCCCAACTGAAACAGGTGACAATGTTATTTTACTCCTGTTATTACAATAACCTTTGTTAATAAGAACCTCATATAGTAAAATAGAACGTGTATCGACATATGTAGGAATTCATGAGTTGCCTGCCGTAGTATGTAACACAACTAACCAATTGAACAGTGGTGCCTTGTAGATTGGCCAAATTTTGTGGAGGTGATTGATGCCAACGGGATTATTAGTAAATTTAACATTGTAGATACTAGAAGCCATTACAAGTGAATTTGTGTGCAATGTATTTGACCAACCACCGACTGGTCCTCGGAAATTGCTTATTTATGATACCATAAAAGTTGTGTGCGCCCTTTGTCTCCATCATGTAGAACAGTGTTCAAATCTGAACAACTTAATTTGAATGAATGCGGTTGGCTGCCGCCATATGCCATGAAATTCACAGACCCGAAGCACCGCCATATCTTCTCGATTG